>JAJVSH010000018.1:101407-393229 GCA_021460005.1 Tetramorium alpestre | reverse complement strand
CACACACACACACACACACACACACACACACACACACACACTTATCATATAAATCGTTCCATAAAAAAAAACTTGCAACTTTATGTTTCCGGATCAATTTCAATATTAAAAGATTATGCAATATAAAATATCTAAGTGATAATAATAGTTGTGTTTTAATCATATATCGATAAGTAACCACATTAATAATAAAAAATTTCATAGAAATACATGCTCGTTCCATGTAAGGTTTTAATATTTGCCACGCGAATTGAAATCATAACTGTAAAAAACAAGAAACTCTTAGTTTGCAAACAAGTAATAGTCCACAGCAGTAAGATGCAAAAAAAAACTTGACTCAAAATTATTCAGTCATTTTTTTACTCGTAGCTACTTCAGTAGTATACAACGCAGCGGATGATTTCACGAATGATCATAATTACGAGCAATAATGTACGATTTCAGGTAAGAGTATGATGATTCGAATTTCATCGAGCGACTGGTTTCGTCTCGCAATTAATTGCGAATGCGCCTAACGTCTACGTTCAGACAATCAATAAAATCTCGTAGGTTGAACATTACAAATGCTAGAATATCAATGCAAGAATATTATAGAATATCAAAATAGCAATGCAGGATCGCGATATGAATTTCGCATATTCGAAAATTAAAATTTAATCACAATATTAATATCGACCCAGGCAGCACATGATGGTTCATAGTTCATATACGTTTTATTTATATATTTTAGATCTGTTTAGGAAACGTACAAAAAAAATCAACATGTGCTAGGGGATAATTCAAACTTTCGTTCTATACACACGTAGACTTAATTTGTAGACTTGACTAGATTATAACAATATTATGACGATAAATCTACGCCTTTACAATTACCGTTAATTGCGCCGGCAGGCATTTCGTGTTACCACTTAAGTAGGATAGGGGTACACCCACCTGTAATATCTGGCTCGCCTCAAAGGCCGTTCCTGGCAACAGTATGACCGGACTACTGACATGGCCGCTCTCGACACATATCATGTTGGGAAATTCGTCGTCGCCGAAGTCCGGAATATCGCGCGCTTTCTCCTGCCAGGGATTCCAGACGACCGTGTCGGGAAAGTTGTACTTCTGCACGCGCATCTTCCTACCGGAAACGACATTCGTGATGATATGCTCCGGCTGCGTGTTCTGGTAGATCCGGTCGGTCCATTCGCATACCGTGACGACGTCGCGGCCTTCTTGGAAGATTTGGTTGTCCCTAGTCTGTGCGCGTGAAATGAAAAAGACAACTCGTGGGTCAGGTTTGCGTGAGGTTGCGGTAATAGCTTCGACTTGTGCCGCGGAGTTAACGGAGCATCGTACGTATCGCTCCAGGCGGACTCTTTAATGACTCACCTTTAAATGTAATGATAGATCTTTTTGCGCAATCTTTTTTTAAAGTCGATTCTCTATCGGTAACACCGTTATTAGTAACGAGTTATTAATAACCATAACTAGTTATGATTAATTGAAAATAAGCGATTTTTCTTCTTGTAAGCCTCGCGGCGAAATTTTCAATGAAATCCTTCGATTGATTACACCAGTTTAATATCGTTGGTTAATACAAATTTAGCAGAAAAGGTTTTTGCTACCTTGTCGACGAATGTGCATCCGTGCAGTCCGGTGATTTGGCATCTTCTGACATCGGGAACCTTGAAATAAGTGTGTAGGAGCAGATTAAAGCTGAAGGTGTCTTCTCTGCTAGGGTTGTACACGCCGATATTGAAATGCAATTCCTTTTCGCGCAGAATTAGCCTGTACGTTAGCCTGAACTGTGAGCTCCACAGCGATCGCGTGAATTCGTTGTCCATTATCGAGAATATAGCCTCGATGTCTCCGCTGGGCAATCGCTCCGGTGACTTCTCCACATTCCAACGAATGATCCTGGCGAAGCCGTGGGGCGGCCCGAACGTCCAGGCTCCGAATTGTGCTGCGGGGATAACGTGTATCGGACCATTTAAATACAATATATCTGCTATCTTTAGATATTTTCTAATTAGACTATCGATTAAGCTTCTTTTTTCTATGGTATTCAAGTTGGCTCTCTTTATCAACAATTTGAATTGAATTCGCACGCGTGAAGATTATGCTGTTAAACTTTCTTCGAATTATTCCATTTTCTTTTCCATGCAACCATAAATATATCACTAATAATAAATAATACACTATATCGCCTCGTCTGTTATTATACTTACGGAAGACGAACGGTATGCCGCCCCTGATTGCTTTCTTTCCGTCAAACACAGCTTGCTTGCTGAAACACACAAAGATTCAACCGCTGGAGACAAAGAGACAGAGAGAAAAAAATTGGCGATATCTGCATAGAAGAAACTCAGTTATAAATTTTATTATTTATCTGAATACATTTAGCTTGTAATTTATTATGTTGCATGTATTTTACATTTTTCGTCTAGTGTATTTCTCATTATTTAACGAGACAAATATTCTATGGAAAATCGAAGGGAATATATTATTTTAAAAACGACGCGAGAATTTATTTGTTCGCGCGTTTTGTTTTTACGCCCGTTAAAAAGTGCAGGTATTATTATTATTCCCTTCCCATAACAAAAAAAAAAAAAAAAAACGTAGAATCTACGATATTGTCGATAACATCGAAAAATATGCGAACGAATACCTGTTCCTTCTGTTGCTCGCTACTATTGCTCGTTGTTATTGTAAATTGCGCCCGTATCAGATGTCAGATTAATGAAACCGTCTGTAGGCATACATAGGTGATGCACAGGTGTAAATGTTTGTTGAGCGAGCTAACGATTTGTTACCGACAAACAGCGGAGATCTAACAACAAAGCGTCCGATAAAAAGAGGTCTATATTTAACGCAATTTTCACATTGAAATTTTTATATTGTTAAAATTTCAGAGACCTATTATGCTCAAATTAGAAAAGAGCGACAATCGGAGGATGTTGCGAATAAATAATTCACGCTCATACCTCTTTTTTTCACTCTTTACATTCTTGCAGGCGCGGTTTCGTACGAGAGCTCCATCGGAGCGCCTCGTTTAACTAATTTACGACGACCGTGCAGAATTTTACGATCGCGCTTATTCTGTTGAGAATAGAGCGGGGTTATGTCGATGTATAAATGATAATACGAAATACTGCGAGCGGCTGTTTCATAAAATTTTGCGACAAACGGGAATCAATATTCGTTTGGCGATTAAGCTTGCAGCGTAATTGCAATATTCCGCCTCGCGGAGCTCTGAAAGTTGACAAAATAACGTTATTACTATAAGTTATCGTGTTTCGTTGACTCAGAGATATATCGACGCTAATAGATACGAAATCTGCTGTGCTTTTGTCGTTCTTGGCAGCCGAGAAATTCTTCGGAAAGGAAAGATAGTCGATGATAAACAATGTCCAACTACGTGGCACGAAAGCTGAATTGTTCTACAAGGGAAATAGTTTTACAGCTAGCTGCATTGCTTACGTTAAAAGTAATTCTTCAAAGGTCGGCGGAACTAAGTTACTGTCATCGTAAAGAAAAAAAAAGGAAAGATCGATTTATTATTCTTCGCCACTTTGTTGGAATTTTTTTTCGCAACGCTTATTTCGCGGATGAATAAGTACTTACGGTATCTCATTGTAGAATTAAGTCTAAATACTTAATTTGTAGAGCTGACGAGAAAGAATGCCTAAGAATTCGTTTCACCGTGTACAGGGTTGGTTGGGACTACAGAGAACGGGAGAAAAAAATCCTCTTATTTAAGCAACAGACAATTGGGCTTTTTCCTCACAGATTCCTAATTATCGTTACCATAACAAAAAAAAATACCAAGATATTTCTTCTCAGTATTCTAACCATTAAAAATTTTATCTACACATAAAATATATAAGTCTTGATAAATTCTGATTTATTTCAAAGCGCATTATTTAGAATCGAGAGACAAATTGTTATTGAAATATTTAAGTTCAACAATAATTTCGTGCAAATTTGTAAAATTTTTTCAGAACGTCAAAACAGTTTGTGGGATTCGCCGATTCTCAGAGTATTTCGGGCAAGTTAGAAAACTCGTTGATCCCTTTCGTTAGCGAACCAGAGTGCTCTCGGTTGATATCCCGATGCCGTGAGGGGGAGAGAGACGGAGATGTCGCGTTGCGTGAGCATCGTGGAGAGAGAGAGAGAGAAAAAGAGAAAGAGACGTGGAGAAGTATAAAGCCGGAGGGCGGATGCAGGATGACCATTAGTCAAGCCTGTCAGGGGCCGCGGAGATGTTCCTAAGAAGGAGTTCGAGGATACACTCGGGATCCGAGACTGCGAGAAGAAGACGCGCGAAATCGAAACGTATCGATACTTGGGTCCACGCTTCTCAAACTGGGAGAAGCTACGTAATTTTCGATTAAAATGCTCGCCGAAATCGCGCGTAGCTAAGAAATTCGTGTAAACGCAGGCAGATACAAAGCTGCTAGATAGCTGACATTATTTTGACATGAAAATGACGATAAATAACGTCAGCTTGCTACCTGGGGGAAGATTTATATTATTATTTATATCTCGTACGCGCGAACCTCGATGAATAGTTTCGACATCCGCTAAATTGCCCGTCTGGGTCGATAGGTGATCAGGACAATTAGAGCCATCAAACGAAAATGAATCTCACTTGGCGTGGATAGAAAGGGAAATGTCCGATTGCTCCGATATCGCTCTACGCTCAACCCTGACAGCCGATGATGAAGTTAATGACGAAATCTCGATTCCAGAAGCACGCGGCCCTCGTCACCGGATGCCGCTATTCGCATTCTCTCGCAGCGATACGGTGTAATCCATTTTCCTGGATGCGTAAACCGCGAAGAAGGAGGAGAAGGTAATCCCATCCGTTTGCACGATCCCGAGGCAAACGGAACATGGGAACAGAGACAGAGAGATGGACAGATAGATGGATCGCGACAACCCGAGTGTCACAGCGAAAGGAGAAAGACACAGAGAAGGCGGGAGAGTGACAAAGCGAGAGAGGCGGGAGAGGGAGGAAAGGGGGATGAGAGAATGAGAGAGAGAGAGAGAGAGAGATAGATAGAGGGAACTTATGCCCGAGAGAGGACGAAGCGGGCAGAAGGGAGACAAGAAGAGAGGATGAATGCGAGAGTGGGAGGACGGCGAAGGGGTGAGAGGGAGCGAGAGGGTAGAACGATGTACCACCACGAAGTACGACGACGCGGCGGTAGGAACGCGGCTGACGCCGAGCAAAAACGATCGGCGCTGTCTGCCATGCTTTTTGCGGGCATCACAGTTTCCAACCTCTCTCTCTCCTCCTGGCCGTTTCTAGCTGCTGGTATCTCCCCGTTGCCGCTCGCTACGCCCGGCACCCAATTCTCGACGCGGTTACGCCCGGCATTCGCGGGATATCGTCGCGCCGTGCGAGTATACAGGGTGCTCGGTAATTGGCGGTGCGCGACGGCCGCGCGGCAAGTCGATTTGTGCAAGTTACTTTTTCTCCGATCAGAGAAAAAGAGAGAGAAGAAGAGAGAGAGAGAGAGAGAGAGAGAGAGAGAGGCCCTACATCTCGGTTGTAATTAGGGCCTGAAAACTGAATGTAATCTCTGATGATGCCACTTCACGCGGCGATGCTGCACTGTTAAACTCGTAGTGTCAAATTATATTCAATTTGAGTCATTTTTAATTATTCTATAGGTCGCAATTGCTCCTACTCAACATTTCATTAATTTTGACTAAAAGGAAGATAAAATTTTGACTAATATGGAAGTTAAATTAGATAAATTAACAACATATTGAGTAAGGCTTATATGTCGCTAATTTTATCTCATTGTTTTAGTCAAATTAACCGAATATTGAGTAAGAGCAGTGGCAACCCACAGGAGTTTATGTGGTGACACCGGAAGAATAATTATACCCTTTACAGCGCAATAATTACAGCGATGATCGAATGAACATAGCGATCATGTTCGCCACACGCTCGCAGTTTTCGCACACCTACGTTTTGCCACCTACCGCCAAATACTCACGATACATTTGCACGATATGACTCCTCGATATGACGCAAGGGGATAAGTTACAGCGAGAATTAACTCTCACGGCACGTACGGCTTATGCGCGCTTTTTACGGGTACAACAATTTTCAATCGGCTTCTTCTTGCCGCCACGCGAAATTACGTTCTCGTCTCCCCTCGTCGTCGAGAGCGACGTCCTCGATATCCCGGAACGCGAATCCCAAAGGATCCTCTCCGCATTATCCCGCGCGCTCATTATCTCTGACCATAAGGAGAGGATCGGACGACGATTCCGACGTTCCTCGCGCGACTACACGAGACGAACGGGCCTCGAGAGTTCATGGGCACACGGGAGGAATATTAATGAGCGGGCAAGTGAAAAATTACCCTTCGGCTTTAATGAGTCGTTAGCAAGTCAGAGATGCTAAACAGCCGGCGAATCATCGATACGCGTTGAAACAGAAAAAAAAAGGGAAAGAAACGGATATACCGGAGTACTCGACTCCCGTGAAAAATTCCCCCGCGATTTTGATGAATATCCCGCGATGGAACTCTCAAGGAGCCAGAAATATCGCGTATGCGGAGAATATGAGCGCGATCCATTCTACGTCAGATTTCGTTGTAACGAGCACTTTGATTTACGCCGGGCTGTCGTCCCGATCGAATTCGCTTGCGATCGCATCGCGATATTTAACGCTGCAAATAACGAAAACCGGATATTGTCTCGGGCGACGTGCATAAAATCACAATAAAAGCAAGATTTAATAGCGGTAGATTTTTTATTTTTTTTTAGAAAACGAACAACGCATTTAGCGAAGCCTTAATCATTTCCTCTCTCGGTATCGTTGACTATTTTATAAAAATTATTCGCGCTTTAGCTCGCTCGTAGTTAGATCAATCGCGGGACGCAATTCTTCCTCGCGCGAAACGGGCGACAATACACTCGCGTTCGCATATGTGCGAGAACTAATTATCGTCAGAGCGGTAGGTATATAGAGCGTCGTGAATCGACGGGATTATAAATAAGATGTGACTGGGCGCTTTTGTAGCCGAAGACAATTACACGGCGGTGCGGTGCGGCGCGCTGCTTCTTGCGGTGAAGCTGCTGTATCTGGAAGCCGCTGCATCTCTCTTTCTCTTCAAAACTGGAACGAATTCGCCGGAATTGTATGGACTCGCGTCGTCACACGTATCTACAATATTGTGCAACCGCATGACCGCACTGCAATCTTAATAAAATTATTCGCAATCCCGCATAAGAGATGAACGCATCTTTGTTGAAAAAAAAGGATGCAAAGTCCTTTCATTGTTCTTCGTGCGATAAAATGCGCGCGGATCGTGTAAGTTTAAACTATTGTAATTATTAATGCAGGCGGCTTCCACGTTCGTATAGGAAAGTGATTATGGCCGAAGTACGGAGATGGATTTCTCTGAATTATCGAGTGCCAATTAACTCCTCTGAGACATTCGCTTTCTTCCAGCGCAACGTCTTCGTAGAATTTTAGAATTGACTCAAACTAATTTCAAAATAACCCTATATTATTTACGTGATTTCTTTTTTAACGTAATTGTTCGCGTAGAGTGTATTTTATAACTCAACGTTATATCTCAATTATCCTTGTTCTCCTTGATGATTTACAATTAAATAAAAATTGATAATATTCATTGATTATATATTTTCTAAATAAAAATAAGTGCAAAGTTCTTCTTTATTTACGAAATAATTTGTGCAGCATTCGACCGACAATAAGTTTTAATCTACGAATTTAATTGATTTCTAAGACTGGGTTGTACCCTCACACATGAGTAACGTAAAGTAACGTAAGTTAATATACCATCGTTAACAATTGAAAGTTCTTTGATGAGTTCGCGAGCGATTCGTGGCACTACTTCACCTCTTCGCATAACTCGACGCCCTCGTGAGGAGCCCCTCCCAGTCTCGCAGTCGCAAAGATGCGGCAAAATGCGAGAAGCGGATGCCACGCATTATAAGTGCATTAAGTGCTGGAGAAGCAGCGGCTCGGCCATCTGTTACGGTCGCGATTTACGATCAGTGAAATTCTGACGAGAATTCGTCTCAGGGCCGCGGCCGAGAATTGTTGCGAAAAACTGGCCTCCTTTCGACTGGAGGCTTTCCTATCGGGATAATTCCGCCGTGTCGTGTGGTGCACGAAAAATACGATGCGGCCCCGCAAATTATACATTGTTTCGAGTTACTTCATTCATGGTAAAACCAGATTATCGAATGTTCAATTAAATATCTAATGAAAAGAGAGAAGTTCGATCAAATGTTGGTGAAAGAAAAATTTCAAAATAGTCTAAAAATTTAGAAACGAGAATCTGTCGATGTTATTCGAAATGACGTTTTCTATTGACCGCATTATTTCGAATTTCTAAAACGCAATTTTCAATGGTAACAGACGTCTGACAATTTATTGAAAAATCATGCATCCAATTCGGTTGCTGTACATTATTCAAGAATCAAGCGTGCAATCTCGTTCTCGAATATCCCCGAATGATGAGAGCACTTTGATATTGCGCGTTTGCAAGCGCGAATAAAATCGCGCAAGTGCAAGGCCAAAGTGCCGAATGCTGGCAGAAGTGAAAGTGCGTAACCGAATCCGAGTCGGAGTCCATGAGCGCGAGAGTTCCCCGGCCGTTCTATGAACGTAGGAACGAACGCATTCTTGGCACGTTGGGCTGCGGACTTGAATGAGAAGGAAAAAGAGAAGAGCCAGAGGAGAGCGTATATAATCTCGGTACACTTATCTTCTCGTTATCTCGGAGTAACGAGTATCCGCGGTGTCGAGATATCGCGATCTCACGATGATGACTATCGATGACGCACGGTGGTCGAAACTGCGTGTTCACCCACGCGCGAGGGACCAGAAAGAAGATGGCGAGGGAACCTCCTTCTCGAGGCAAGAGCAGATGAAAATGAAGCCGTGACCCGTCGTAAATAAACCCCGGACCGCATTCGTTTTTCTTTCGTCGGACGATATATTATATCGTCTACTCTCGCTCGTCCGCGATATCAGGGAGCGCCGATATCTCGAGACTTTTCTTTATCTTCCGACGCCACCGCCTTGCAGACGTAATCCGGAAATTAATCTCGCGCCGCGTTTTCGTATCGCGGGGTAGGTACCCCGGTGCGGGTATTTAGCTATGCGCTGAGCTCGAGTGAGAACACCCGGTACGTGTCGAAGTTATCCGCTTCGAGCTCCGCCGAAGCCAGCGGTTTTTGCGTTTTCCCCGGATCCCGGCAGGAGCAGCAGCACCACCGGCAACAGCAGCGGCAGTGGCAGCAGCTCAGCAGCAACAGCAGCAGCGGCAGCAGTAGCAGCAGGGCGAGGCTCTGTAAGGTTCACGGACTCTCTACCCGCAACCAACCCCCCGCGTCACGTCGCACCGTGCCCGTCTACCACCACCGTGAAACTTTGTTTAACTAAGGCCGGCAAGAAGCAAACCTATTTATACTAGGTCGGACGCATTCGCGGCGCACGGCCACGGGCGTTGCTGCTCTTGTCGGGGCGAAGTTGCTTCTAGCCGGAGCGGTCACGGGAATCTAACGGACGCTGATAAACGAGGAAATATGCCCGGCAAAAAGGCCGTCGCGTAATTTTCCGTCGCGCCGTATACGCGTAAAATTCGCCGGTGGACCGCGAGTTCGGACGATCCGGAAGCCTAAATCAGACGAAATGAATTAGCCTTCTCGATTGCCACCCCGAGAGCTTCATTAACGCGAGCACTTTAACCCTTTGATGCACGGATCAATTATCTCTGGATCTTATCACACAAATGCATCTGTTAAAACTCCTAGCATTGCATGTTATTGATACATAAAGTTGGAGCATTGGCTTTTCTTGCTATTACTTTTTATTTTCTTGAATCAAAGTCACTAAGCTACGAGGGATGAAAATGAAGATGAAAATAAGATCCGCCAAAAGCCGAATTGCCATCGTAATATCTCCTGGCGTCGCGATCGTAAATCGCGAGGTGGATGCCGTAAATGGATACTTTGGCTGGTAGATATAGCGAGTTGGAGAAAATCTTGATGGAATATAAAGCAAAATCTACTCGTCTATGTATATAAACGTCCGATAGATATATCAATATTTCATTCTCTATCGCAATATATGTGTAACGATATACTTATTAAATTATGTCTAAATACATAATTAATATTAAAATAAAAATTCGGATCTTTTAATGTAAATAAAACTACAATTCAAACTTAATTTCGTGACTCTCGGATGGATTCTAACAAGTCTGTGCTTCATTCAACAAGATACGTAATAAAGATCAGAGCCGTGAAAGATAATAATTTCCAACTCGTTGATATGAAATACGTCGTTTCTACTGATTCCACTTATTAGTAATGTTATCCAAACTTAAACGTAGTAGTCGAGGATTATTGCCGCGTTTATTGCCGAGCCGCGATAACAAGCTGATTTGGCGGTTTCTCGCCGGCAGCACGCCGGTGCATAAGTCGGCATAAGTGAACGAGTGGGCCGTGGTTGAGCGAATTCTTCGGTGGTGATGCCGTCACCGTTTGCTTCTGCAGACAGGATTTTAAATCTCATCACACAACCGCCGACCGGACATCTGAGTTTCGCTCAATGACTGTTAATTGGGCGGCTTTTACATAAAGCAAATTGAACGACAGCTTTCGATTTTTCAAAAGAATTGTCTCGATTGTAATAACGGCGAGTTTTCGCTAATTTTCAGGGATTTTAGTGTTAGGAATATCGCAAACGAATAATACAAACATACATCGCGAGATTTAAGCTGATAAAAGATCAAATCGTTACGAACCGTCGCAGCGAATTTTATGTTTTACAAACTTTATGCAAATAAAAGCCCGGATCCGACGTCCTGCATTTATTCGGCGATAAATCCGCGGGGCGAGACTCGCGTGAGCTTCACCGAGCGGGTAAACGTAACGTCGAATGAATTCCTCCGCGTCCGCGAGGAAGATCTGAGCGTACTTCACTTGGCGTCCTGCAAAACACGCAATTATTTTACGGCTTAAGCCGCGCGTTCCGCCTTGAGCGAGTTCTTGTCCGCGTTTACTCGCGCGGAGCTTTTTCGCCGAGTCGAGTTCGCTGGTTTGTGCGCGCGCTCCGGTTCCGTTCGCATTCGCTCGGGATAACTTACAATTAGCATAAAAAGCCTCGCTCTCCTCGCATTAGGCGCAACTGTGTCATTCGCGGCGGCCCGTTAAAAAGATCGACGCGCGTTGCGGCCGTTCGCTCGCGAAAAAGGGAAGGGTTTTTCCATCGACTTGCTCGAGATCGCGTACGAGTGATGAAGACCTTGAATCGCTGTTCACTATTTATTAGATACGCAGAAGTTTCAGTTTTATATCGCAATTTCCTGCACTATCACCACAGATTGCGCGATTACAGTTGCAGCAAATCTGATCTAGATTCATGATTTATGGCACCGATTAACTAAATATAATAATAATAACATACGATATAATGTAGTAAAAACAGGCAGAAAGATTTGCATCTTTTTCCAAGTACAAAATTAAATTTAAAAAAGTTAATATATTCATATATATGATATTAGATTCGATTTACAATTTGCTCGCGTAATAATACAGTAAACGAAAGATTAATAAATTCAATAATTATAAATATCTTTTCAATGCAAAATCTATGAAAGAAATTTGAGATATCAAGAATTCATGACACGTAAAATTTATAGAAATCAGGAATATGAAAGAATAAATGAAGAGAAAATAATGTAATAAAATACATTACACAGAAATTTTGAAATAAGTTATCTACGAATATCTATGATACGAATATCTATTGAAGATAGAATAAAATGTAACGTGAATGTTTCTCGTTGACCGTGCATTTGTAAAGTTAAGGATCCATGGAACGAATAATTCGTAGAGAAAAGTGTACAGTTCCGAGGCTAACCATGGAAGAAAAATTTTATTTGTAGAGCGAGGAACTACTCGTGCTGGATACGAGGCAACAATTGAAAAGAGAAGGTCGAAGTAGATCTTCCACTCGTTTTCGCATATTTGTCGAGGGGATGAACTCGATATCGGAGCGGGGGCGATTTGTATTCGGATTACTTTCGCGAAGGGAATCCCCTTATGTCCCTCGTAAGATCAAATTCCCTCAAGGTATATTTTACGATTGAGCCGACATACGTTTCATCAGGCTTGTAAGGTAGATTAAAGGTGATCGATTAAAGATCAGCGATATTGCCGGGCGGCAAAGTTTCAATCCTTAAAACACGCGTCTCGGTCCTTCGCTCGAAACCATTTCGTCGCAGGCACTCGACAGCGCCCAATTTCTTACTCTTTTTTCTCTCTCGGCGTTTCCGACATCTCTCGTCGCGTTTGAGGGCGAAATTTCAACGAGTCTCCGCGCGGCGCGCGGAACGAAAAACAGCGGGCGCGTTTGCTCGCTCGAACTTCTTTCCACCCGGTATAAAGGCAGCGATGGGTTATAGGCTGGGCCGTAGACTAATGATCCCGCTGGCTGCGGTTTTTGCCGGCATTCTACAGCATTCCCATTCAACTGGATTCCGCTCCGGAGCCACCGCGCGCATTATTTCCCGTCCGTCGCGGAGCGCCGCGTCGCTCGCGGGTTCAAGATCGGGTGCAGTGTCGTCCCCGGTGCATCGCTGCAGTTGGTCGCGCCGTGCAGCTTCTTAATTCGCGCGAATTCGCGCCGGATGGATGCTGCACGTCTCGCTCTTCCGATTCTGCGAACGGCACAATTTCGCAAATTCTCAATTTTTCTTGTAAGATGTGTATATTCTTGATCGCAATCGCTCATATCGCAGAAAAAGCACACAGGCTAAATTTAATTTTTCTCATTTTATCAAAAGTTTAATTAAAACTCACACATTAATATGTGACGCGTCTGCAAAGGATTAATTTTTCAGACGAGAATTATCATCCATTGCAAAAATTATCTACCGCTTATCAGCGCAATGTCAACCCGTTCACGTAATAAACCATAAATCTCTCTACGTCAAAGTCTTCTCTGGAGATAGTGACTATCAGCGCCTAATCAATCGCATTTTTATCCGACAAGCAATGTCGCTTTTGTGAGATCGTTTTTTGCAGAGACCGGAAATGCATTCTCTCGTCGTATAATCATAAATAATCGAGTCGATGGCAGTCATGCGAGGCTCGTCTCGCGGGTTTGCCCCGATAAACTCCACCGGAAACACGTCGCCGTATCGGCCTATGTTTTATGTCAAAATGACGCTTTTTATACGTCAAATAAGCGCGCGCGCAGTCACGTTATCTCGTAAACGTGCCCGCTGGATGGTCAAAGTTTTGGTTATACTTTGCAACAGTAATGCGATCTGAGTTTACGGATGCTGCAGATAAACCATGTATCGCACATTAGGATGACGCCGTGGCTCCGTGCTAACGCGAGTGATTAGTAACGGAAGGGATCTGGGTCCAAATCTCAATGACTTCTCATTCCTTATATATCCTATTTTTCGAACGCCTACCGATTAAAGACTCCTCCTCTTCTCGAGGAAAATCAGACTTCCGTAGGTTGAAGAAAGCGGAGCAAAATGGATCTAATCTGAGTCTATAAGTGCCATAGGCGAGCTCCGCTGAGAACCGTCCCCCTTAGCATCATTATTATTATTATCACTAAACATTTTAATAAGCTTCATATAAATTATTATCGATCATTTATTATCGATTATTTATAATGTTCGCTATTTTTAAGACGATATAAAAGGACAAATCAAAATAATGAAACATTCCTTGATTATTCTTTGATAATCATATCTATTTTCCACTACGTTGAAAATAGTAGCATGAAAAATCCGTAATTAAAATAAAGATCATAATCCGAAATCCACAAACAGTCTAAAGAAAGACAAGCGGAAATAATCGCGACGTGACTATCGATTGTCTCGTCTCGACCGTGGCCAGTGGTCAAACTCGTAAAACGCAACGCGCTACAGAAGCAGGTTTTTACGATTAGTTCTCATCGTTCGATGAACGTAATACAACACAGCAATCCCCCGAATGATGATTATCACACGAATTAAGCGCGCAAACACCGGCCGCCGTTGCCGAGGCACTCGCACGAGTGTGTTTGTCATTGGTTATCGTCGCGGCCTCGCTTCTTCGGCCGTTTCGTATTTCCTCGTGCAAATCTACGCTCCGAATACCGGCAAAAAGCCGAGACGACGGCTGGCGCGGTGTCATTAGCGCTCTCTTTCTCTCAAATCTCTCTCTCCTTCCTTTATTCGCCCGGCTCTTTCAGCGATCTATCGTTTATTGTGCTTTTTCTATATCTCTCTTCATCGCGGCTCCGTTTCTGCGCGATCTTCAATGTAACAACTGTGCGAAATATAGTTTGCTCGTCGCTACCGTTGGCGCAAACCAGCGCGGTTAATTTTATTCTTCATAAGAGGACTAAAAAATGTTAGATATCAAAGTACTGACCATAAACGACGACCGATTTGTCTCAAAGCGCCTTTTAACAATTTGATATTCGTAGTATTATCGTTATACTTGAAGCTGGAGATTACAAAATAAAGCAAGTTCGCACAGAGAGACATTTGTTTTGAAAATACAATGCTAAATTATAGTGTATGTAAAGTAACGTAGAATCGTAATGTTTTCACGGTCCGAAGAAAGAATCCCTTAAGTGCCTTTGCATTACCACTAGAAACAGACGTTCTCGCCATATGCCCAGCACGATCCAATCCCGGACGACAAAGACGTATGTGGTGTCAAATGCACACGAGTGCGGGACATTTCTAATGTGCGACTGCACCGTTTGACATTCTTCTTGCCCCTCGCAGGAAGCCTGACCCTTTTGAAAAAAAAAAGAGCGTAATGATTCGGAATATTTCCCGGTGATATCTCGATCGCACTTTTAATTAGAAACTCGTGATAGTAGACGCGCGCGAAATTTTTTAGAAAAAAGAGACAACAATAGTTCGAGACTTTCATGTATCGATTTAACACGCCTTTTTTAAGAGTGGACCAGACAACAAAAGTGCGCGCTGCGCGCGCGCTATTTATTCAGTTTTGTGTTTTATTTTTTTGTGTTTTTTCATCACTTATCTATTTTTTTTATTTACATTTGATAAACAATTTATTTAACAGTTGTCAAAATTTAATAGTTGACAGCTATTCTCACAATCTAAAGTAAATCAAGCAAGAGATCAGTATCGCGAAAAAGAGGCAACAATGCACTTCGAGATTTTCGAGAGAATTTCGATACATTCGAGTATCGATGTACATATCTTTTTTTTTAAAGTGCATGCACTGAGAGAAAAATATAATTACTTTTGGCCTCAACCATAATTTGATAATATTTTTAACAATAAATTTAATTAACTTAACTATATGCATCATTATGTTACATATATGTATAATCATAATTATCGTTAGAAATATTATAAAAATGTGGTTGAGACCAAAAGTAACTATATTTTTCTCTCAGTGTGGATTACTTGATTCAACGGCCGTAAGATTTTATGATTAAAGTTTCAATGGGTTTATATCTAAAAGTCTACCCGCGCGTGCAAATTATCGCTCATCGCGCGAGAACGAACAATTTCTCATTGGAGAACGCGCGATTCTCGGGGCCCGACCGAATTATATTCTCGTAACACGGTGCGATCGAGACGAGAGCTTCACCAATTCCACGGTTCGAACGAAACCTCTAATCCGAAAGTAGAGTTGAAATTTCATGGTTGAGTCCTGCCGGGGCAGCCATTAAGGACGCTTTCCTTTTCCATGTTCCTTTCTTTCCCTTCCTCTCTCGCTCTTTCACGCGAGAATGTGCGCAGAGCATGTGTATACGTGACCGTGGCGCGTCTTTAGGCGTGGTGAGGATAGACGAGGGACCCTTAATCATCGTCCCATCCCTTCGTCAAGATGAATCGTGCATTTGTATACCCGCACCCCTTTCGCTCACCCGTAGCCTGTCCTTGTCGTTTTCCTTCATTCGCTCTAGCTATTTGTCTCCGTCCTGTCTCTCGCTTTCTGTCTTTCACTCTTCCTCCCTTCGGGGTCATTCCCGACCGTCATGGGTCTTTGTCTGTTTCCGAACCAAGTGAAGAACAGTTAGGTCGCCTCGCTTGTCTTGGAGTCGAAAGGGGTTGTGTGTGACTCGTAATATGCCTACAATTCTCAGTACAATCACGCCGGAAGAACCCTTCCGTGTTTATCCTGTTGCAACAATCAGCCTGAATCTTCTATCCGTAAGATTTACAATGTTACGGACATTCCAGAGTTTAGGAACTCCCGCCAAGGTAAACAATCGAAATCGAGCGACCGACGATATTCAGATCTTTTTATTTTGCATTTTTTTTTTAGAATTATTACGTGTCACATCTCGATGCCTAAAGGTTACCTATAACTATCGTTATTTTAGCCATGACCGTATCGGCAAACGGCAGTTTGCCTGATTATTTTATCGCGCTAATGGATTTCCAGCTGTAACTCGTCGCCGTTCACGCGCCGCCGCTCCGTCCCCGATTCTTCATTTCCGTTTTTGGGCCCCGTCGTGGACGCAGATGTTCGACGAGGGCACATCCGCGGTCGGATCGTAAGAACTGAGAGATCGACATGCTGCACGTGGTCCTCTCATGTTACCGATGCTGCGCGGTACAATCAGTCAGCTTTAAAACGGCTGACTCAATTTCGTCTCACGATTTGATAATCAATGCGTTTAATAATTTATTTATATAGACGAGACCCATTTTGTGTTCATGTGTATGTACTCGAGATATATTTAAAACGACGATTTCTTTTAATCATTTCAAAAGCTTCTGTCTTCTTGTAAAATTTGATAATAATAAATAATTAAACGTGTTTCAAGTTAAAATCTCATAAAAGTTAATATAAAATTTACCGGAGATTTTACTACTTGTTAATTCCGTAAGCAACCGGAATAAGCAATTTGAATGTGTTAGCATTATTATGTTATTAATTGAAATCCGCCGTTTCTTCTGGACAGACACGCACGCAGTATCTGTCATTAAAATATATGCCTCGTACATTGCGCGCGCGGTGCATCGTGATCAGTATCACGACCGGACATACCGGCGTAATTTTTATAGCCGTTTCGAGGGAAATTGGAGTAAATTACGAGCATGTTTGCCGAGCGTCTTGCGCCGTCTACGTGTATAATTGTACATGTGTGTTACTTTGCAACCGTTAAAATTCCTTAATGCTCCCGAAGTGATCACGTTCTGCGATCGAATGATGACTTGCGATTATATCCGCAAATCGAATCATACGTCTATAAGTAGCACGCGAAGAAATAATTGCGGTTTTATGAGATTAGATTTCTTTGAAGAAAAAAAAAATATATATATATAACCGATAGTTCGCACTTCCTTTCACACAAGTGTCTTTTACAAAGTCGAAACCGCGAGGTTTCGCGGTGAAAGTACAATCGGTATGTGCCAATTGATAGAGTGCACTTAAATGTTGATTTTTCATCACGTTTTACGCTGTCATCATCGTCCCGATAGCCGCGGGTCTATTGCAAAACCCAGTCTCGACAGCGGCTTTACAGTCGGAAGGACCGATGACTGGCAAGCGACGAGGGGCCCTGAACCCCGTGTATAAGGTATGTACTGGTCCAGAGAGCGCCCTTGCCTTCGCTCTCCGTCAGTTTTTTCATCGTCTGCTCTCGGGCTGCCGCTTTTAAAGCGATCGTCACGGGCACCGCGCTTTTACGCGGTTCTTTCTCGGCAGGTGTGCGCGCGCGCGCGCGCTCGCGCGCACGCCTTCTCTCGTTGTCTCTTCCTTCTCGTGCTACGCGTTGCATTGTCGTGGATGAACGATAATACTCGCGAGAGAAAGAGACGTATCCTCTTCCGAGAAGATTGTAAAAATTGGAAAAATATATGGCGACGGATTTATGCGATATTTCTGTCGGTGATAAGTCGATTTTCAAACGTCCCCCATGCACAAAGCGGACAATATAATCCGAAAAGGAAGATTATTATTTATCAAAGGGAGATTATATTCGCGATTATATATGCTAAAGAAAACTGAGAGGAAAAACATACGTATGTTTGTGCCTCGTCCAGGCATTCAGTGCATCGCCATTGCGCTTGTGACGCAGAAAGTTATAATCTGATGTTCATTTGCGATGAAAAACAGTCATTCGCAGTGACAAATCGTAAAGCTCGAGAAAAAGAGGAATTAATGAGTTGATATTAATATTTCGGGGTATAAATGTGCAGGTACATGCATATTCAACAGGAAATACAATTAAATTGAATTGAAAAAAATTAAAAGATAACGTGTGCAAAACGTGATCGAGCAGATCACGGTTTGCTCCGAGTCTGATTGGAATTGCGTATCATTTCGGTAACGTTTCGCGGGCGAGAGCCTTGAATCAGTCACGTACGGCGGTGAAGTCTGTTTTTGTGAGTCATCGCGAACGAAAAAGACCGATTTTGACATTGATCTGCATCCGTAGACATTATTTGCCCGTTTATTCCTACTGTAGCGATCGCTAGCCATTGCAACAGCCCAGGTTGAAATGGCGCGCACATTTGCTCTCGCGATATGACGATACTTTAATCGTTTCATTCTTGTACTCGGCGGCAATCTCTTTTTTTTTTTCTCATACTAGAAGCAATTTGTTGGGCAATCTGTGCGCATGTGAAACACGCGAGTAGACTTTGTTCTCATCCAGAAGGTGTCAATCTCGAAGAGTAATCTGCGGCTAACGTAGCATAATGCAGGCCTTGCAGTCTCGAACAATAGATCGCAATGATACGAATCGCATCGTTGGAGATTTTTAATTGTATTTTCTCTTTCATACGTTTTCGAATTCAAAATTATCAAAAGATAAATTATTCGGCAATTGCCATATAGATTTCTCGGTACGTTAAACAACTCGTAATAATGTTGGAAAACTCTTCGACCTGACTTTTCCAATTGAAACTTTAAATATATTTATATGTATTCTCATCTATATTTATTTATTTGAAACACTCAAATATTGTACCTTCGTTGTCTTTAATAAAGCATTAAAGTAATGAGAATTAAAATTATAGGAAGTGTTGGAAAATTTATTAAATTTCGGCCAGTTTTACGTCATCTCGTAATTCTCTATGATTTTAATAATCTTATCCGTTTGATTTTTCCGCGACAGACCGCTCCTGTACCACCATGTTCTTTCGATGTTATAATTTTGCGTCGTAATGCGCGATCAAGCTAAATGCAGTCTATCTCATCTAAAATGCGTAACCTCGCGCGCAACCTTACAACTTGCGTCAACGTTTAACGTTCAACGATTCTACACCGCATCTTACGATACTATACAGGATGCTTCACGAAAAATCTGCATCTTTTTAGAATTTTTTTCTCATTTTCATTCAAATTGATATACTTAATTAATATTCACGCGAGCAAATTTTGACTATTTCTTATAATCAGATTTAGAGTAAATTCAATTATTTATTAAGTTTAGTATTTTCTTGTCTATTAATAATTATCACAGGATTTTAACCGTGCCATGTATCGGATCACAAATATATTACCAAAATTCAATTTTTCTCTCTGAAGCATTACATAATTTAAGATTCTAAAGAAACTCGACAAAACATTCCTGATTAAGTAAATACAGGAAATTAAATTAAAAGGCAATACACGTTAATTAGAAACGTTCCTTTTCGAGAAAAAAAATCACAGAGGGGACGTTCACGGTGGCTCCAGTTTGCCCAATAAAGTGTTGTTATGCGGTTACTCATGCGAAAACTTATATGCACGTACTTACCTAACGAACAGCTGTTCCTGATTATTCACCCGCCAGGACACCACGGTGGCTCCTGCAAAATGGAAAATTATGATCAGAATATCGATCGGAGCGATCGCGGGGGGCGCGCGCGGAGGGGGGAGAGTGCACGCTGACGATGACACGTGAGGAAGGCAGGCCGGACTGACGTTAATGCCGTCGGCCGCCGTCGTCCCTAATTTCGCGGGGAGAAACAGGCCGCGGATGATGCACACTCACACGCAGCACGCACGCACGTACGTGGAGCTTTCGTCGATCGCGCGTCAGGACGCGGCAGCGCGACTAACGCGATAAATCCGCGACGCGCGAAAAGCTTCGCGGAAACGTTTCAGTCATCACGCTCGCGGTTCCCCGGCCGTCCTTCCTCGCGGAATTCGCGCGCGGTTACACACGCACATCAGAGCAACCCCCATATACATACACGCATCCCACTCACACGCACACCCGCACACACATACACACACCGTGTAAATTGATGGTGCAGGTGGTGTTGTTGCCCCTGTCGAGCACGACAACGCTGGTAGCCGCTGCCATGTTTGAGCCGCGAATGCGCTGCCGGCCGGTCGCTCGACGCGACCAACCTTTGTCCGACGCCCTCGAACTCGCCCCCACCCGCGCGCGCGCGCGTCGAAAGTACCTCGTCCCGCGCGCGACGCTTCGCGGCGCTTGAGGCAACCGAGTCGAATGAAGCCGGATCGACGAATGATAAACCGCGAGTCTGTACCGTCGGCCGAACGTGGTGTATCGATCGAGGTACCAGCAAAGGGATACCATCAGTAAGATTGTGCGATAATTTCAAGATTACATTGGTTGATTAATATATTTTCATTATATCATCCTGACATATTTCAAAGATGTAGGTTGTTAATGAAATGTTTTAAGTATACGAACGAGCATGAAGTTAGTTGATAATTAGGTTTTCTGATATGATCTCGTAATTGACTGACGAATAACGCCCTCTACTCGCCTGAAGAAAAAAACGCACCGCGACATTCCTCTAAATATCTACTAAATATTCTCCAATACAGCAACAATTACATGAAAAGCTTAAAGTTTTCACAATTGATTTGATTCTCACGTTGACTTTTAGGGGCGTGTTTTGGAATCGAATAATGGAATTAATGACAGCTTTACAGCTTTACTACTTTCTAAATTCGATATTTAATCGAGCAATAATCGTACCCCATTTAAAATTGCATTTGGCAAATTTTATAGCAAGTTGACGAGCTTCGAGGGAAAGTATCTCGCTTACCGAGAGTGCTTCGAAGCGAAGTATCGGCGATAAATCGAAATCTGGCGGGAAAGAGAGAGACGCGGCGCGCCTGCCGGGCGCCATGACACTCGGCAGCGGCAGCGGCAACGGCGCGCGCGGCCGGCCGCGAGAGGCGGAGATGTGGCAGCGCCGCGTTTGGCCGCGGCGGCGGCGCACCAGTGGGACAAACTGGTTGACAGACAGCTTCGCGTTCTTCCGCTACGGTGATGTGTCGTCGTTCACCGCTGTGCTACCGTGCCGTCGCGCCGTACCGTGCCAGCTCGCCGATTAATACGGAGTACGGTCGCGCGTCAGCGGCGGCGGCGACGACGACGACCGGCGTCGACGACGACGACAACGACGGTGGCGCGTGCCGCGATTAATAAGCGGGCAGTGTGTGGTGCTGTGGGGGTAGGGACGATGACGACCGGGGGGATAATTTGGGTGGCGACTTGAGGGCAGAAATGTTGAAGTTCGGCAGCAAGAGCGACGTGACGGTGGTGCATCGCGCCACTATTCGACTGTTCGACGACAACGAAATTATCTACTGCGACTTTCAGGTGAGAGCGCCCGCGCCGCTCCGCGACTTCTCTCTCTCTCTCTCTCTCTTTCTCTCTCTCTCTCTCTCTCTCTCTCTCTCTCTCTCTCGCTACCCCTTGTGTGCGGCTTTCATTCGCCTGCGCGCTGTCATTCACGAGTATCGGCATCGAACGGAAAGAGAGACCTGTTTATCCTTTCATTCTGTGTACACTCCGATTTTGTTTATCCTTCCAGATACTCGCCAGGATTCTTCGGTGCTTACCTCCGAAGATAGGAGCGACGTGAAAAGATTCTAACGATTGTCGCAACGTGCGCGATTTCGCCGCGCGATTGCGATTCTGCAAAATTTCGACACAGAGTGTTAACAATTCTGTGCAGATTGTCCCGCTTCTCACGTATTCTTTCTCAATTATATACTTATCCCGCAATAAATTTGCAATTTTATTAGGAGAAATTTCAAGGGAGATTGTCGTTTGTTTCGAATCTTTAGCGGCATATATTTTTATATGATTAAGATCCGCATTAGAATTCTAGCGATATCTAAAATTTGCTGAATGTGGTTATTATTTGATTCACGCGAAAACTTTCTTTTTCTCGTAACTGAAAAATTATTGGTGACTCGATATTTTTTCGAAGGAAAATTCAAACTAATCGAGGAGAATGTGTCGTTAAAAAATAATGTGCGAAAAACAGGATACAGATATTTCAAATACAATTTGACATAATGTGATAATAAATATGTAATTTGTTACAATTTCTTTCTCCTAAAATTACTCCTGCAAATCTCCTCTTGTTTAAGTTTGTCTAGTAGTAAATTGGACAAAATAAAAGTTTTTTTTTCATGCCTAGAAAATGCCAAGGTTTTCGGTATAGCGGCTGTTTGAGACATTAATGAAATATTGATGAATTCAATAGATTATATAATCAATAGTATATCTTTTCACGTCTTTTCATACTGTAGCACTGGATTAATGTCGCTTAATGACGGCATTAGGGGCATGTTTTGAATGTATCGTATTTTATTTGAAACTAGAAAAAGTGAGCGAGGGAAAAGAGGGAGTGGAAATATGACGAATTCGTATTCCTTCTTTTCCGATGATGTCACGATGATTACCGCATCATTCGGAAATTCAAATTGACATGACACGAAAGACTCGGATTTATATTCTCAGGGACTTATGAAACGCGAGAGAAAGAACATAGAAGACGCGACAAACGTCATCTTTATTGAAACATATTCGAGTACGAGAATATTCTGATACCTTGATGCGAACTTTGTTGTTACAGGGTTGCATTATCTCGCCTCTGTTCTTTCTTCATCTATGTATGAATGTATTTCTGTATTTTCATGTTCTGATCTGATACACGCATTTGTTGAAATAAACGCTCTTGCCATTATTGATTATAGCATTCAGATAAACACATCCGACCGATATACATTTTTTTTACGCTACGCATCTGCACGTGTCTCGTTTCTTGATTGGGATTAAGCACTGCTGAACGCGTGGAGGTCGAACCGTGACTACACATCGCCTCCGTGGATCCTTTTGACGTTTAGTCGCTGCGACGGCACCCACGGCTTGGATCGATTCCAGAAAACCGCCTGTGCACGCGGTCTATTCTGTCAAAAACGCTCGCGGTGCTCTCGAATCAACTTAGCCCAACTGAGAAACGTCAGATATCAAATAGCGAATCCTTAATTCGAATTTTAACATAGCAATTGAAATTGTAAAGCGTTTCGAAGTGTCTTTTTTTCACGCGCGAGATAAATTTCTGAAAGCTGTAATTTTATCTAATAATTCTATCGATCTAGTGTAATTTTATTTAATAATTTTATCTAAAAATTCTATCGATCTAATGTAATTTTATTTAATAATTTTATCTAATAATTCTATCGATCTACGGTAATTTTATCTAAAAATTTTATCTAATAATTCTATCGATCTTGCTTACATGTTTCACGAGTAACCATTATTTAAATTTCTGCGGTCTGCGATTACGCAAGTAGTTAAGGAATATTCCGATAGCTTAATATCATTCGCGCGTTATTTGTATGTTGTAACATTTATTATCTCCTCGTTCGTAAATTACCAGAATTGGCGCATATCGAATTTCACTGAAATCCCTAAAGGCGAGTCTCGAAAAACCAGGTTCAGATCACCTTCCTTCCCTCGTTCATGCGAATATTCTCTTTCGGGACTCACGGGATTATCGCGAATCATCCTAGGATATCCGGAAATAGAATCACATGCACCGGCCGACAGTGTCGATCGGTTCGTTTCTCTTCATTAGGCGCGCGATGGTAGACTCTCTTTGCGGGTGCAGAAAACAGGGGATACGTATTTCAGCGATACGTCACATCCGTGGACATTACGGACGGGATAATTGGCAAGCGGCCAAATCGAAACAAAACGATATCGGGTGAAAAGCCATCGGTTTCGATTCAAGCTCTGACGATTGACCAGACAGGGTTGGCCATTGCGTACATCAAAAGCCAATAAAATCGGGGTTTTGTTGACTATTGGTACAGCCATTGTTTTAGGTGCAGAGCTACCAGTATATTTTTAAACAGTATATATTCCCACTGATTCGTTTTTCAAAGTTTTATCAACGACGAGGAGTATAATAAACGAGGAATAATTCGAATATTCGCACTTTCGCGAAAATTGACGATATAATCGGATAGAAAGAGGATATTTCAGTTATTTTTTAGGAAAATTAATCTTCTAAAAAAAACTATAACTTCTCTATATCTTATATAGAATTTAACTGTAAAATGAAAGTATCTGCACGATGCAATAAATTCAACGAAAAATGCATAATCTCCATATACCCATTACAGTGTTACGCGAGCAGTTGCATAATTGCAGTTTGCCAAAAATAAAACTGAAAATATTTGATTAAATATCTGTCGCAGGATACGTTTCTCCTCGTTTTTAATTCTGCATATTTATCTCTCATTTTCATTTTAGAAGTGTAAGGAAATGTCTCAGGATAGAGTCGCTCCTATCCGAAGTAAGTTTAATGAAAAATGGGATGAACTTGTGCAATTTTGCGGAGAATTAAAATTTACCCTTTATTGCGATTTTTTTGCGCTCTATTTGACGGAAGTTGTGTAATCCGATTTGCGGGTGAATTCTAGGTCATTATTTGTTCCCACTATATTAGCGCGGTCCATTTGGCACGGTGCACGCTGATAGCCGTAAATTACGACGCGGACGACGTCATTTCATGCCTAAAAGTGTCTTAAAAAGCTTCATTGACATTATGCACGCTCGCCTTGTCGCGTTCAATCTCGCCTTCAAAATAAAAGACCGATAATAATCTTTAACCTTCTTCAAACAGCAACAATGTGGTTCATGCCAAAGTAAATGTCGGCATGCATCATAAGTAAAATGGAGAATTGTTGCAGCAACCGTGAGATAAAGTACGCGAATTAACGAAATACTTTTCGGAAAGTATGCCTTAGCCACATGTTTTAATTTATTCATATACAACTTTACGATCTATTATTATATTACATGTATATAAAGATTAAGTTTTACGCATACTTTTGCATAAAGTTTCATCTCGAAAAACTCGGCCTGATTACAATCACCGACAAATGAAAGATGTTAGAAATTCATGGCGCCCATCTGAAGGAATACTTTATTAGCACGATAGCAGGCTATAACACGGCTTGAAATTTTATTCGAGTTAATTTATTTTTTCAATCTTGCACCTATTCGTGGCATTACATCACGTATCCTCGTTCAGTATCATATAAATATAAATACATGTGATTTGCATAGACTAAACATTTTTCATACGCAAGAAACCTGTTTATCTGCTTGATTCATTGATCGTATTTGGACAGTTGAAGTTAGAATGGTTCCGCAAAGTCGATCTCGGTGGTCGGGATTACACTCGCAAGTACGAAGTTCAACAGATCTCCCTTCGCAAACAACAATGTGTCTATAAGAGCCGCCGTGTCTGGAGGTGCAGGGTCACTAGGCTGCGAATCAATGATAACCGTTCTCTTATAGTTCTTACTACTCCCTGTCAACGTGGCGGAGATACTTGAATTGTTAATGATGAATGCAAATTCCTCGGCAATGATGTCGTGCAATTGTTGATCGACTTTGTACTTTGAAACTCGTAACTTTCTAGTAAAGGCTTTTGCAGGTTTGCTTGTTTTTCATATGGAAATAGAAGGTAGATCCTTACTTATTGAACGATGTTCAAACAAAGAGAAATCGTTACAGTAAAAGAAAGATAAAATAAATTTAACGGACATATTATCTGATTTATCTGACGAGCAAAATAAATTTTTAATTAAATAATTTTTGAACGGATGAATGGAAACGAGACTGATAAAGTTTTCACAGTAATGTTATATATTAAATAATGTAGCACGGGCAGTGAAGGAAAATTGGATATGTATCTATTCATATGCTCATGTCGTTTACCATTCACCTTTTGCCATATTTATGCGATAGGTATTACAAAGGTAAGTTTGGAAAGTTACGTAGCTCAGATTACGTAGCTTTGCAAAGAATTTAAAGTATGCCCCTCGCTCCCGCGACCAAGCTTAAGAGTACGCTTCTCATGCAGCAGAAATTACGCATTGAAACTTAAATTTTATTTTAAGCTTCTCAAGCGTGCTCGAGAAAAAACATTTCTTTACGTACTTGTGTATCTTTGTGTATTTGTCATTTTTTTTTTAATTTTTTGAAATCAAACGTGTCGATAGATTTCGACGGGGATCAATAAGAGCACATTTTACGAATTTTTTGTACGAGCGCAACCATCTCTAAATATGCAAAATTAACAAATTGACAGCATTGTTTTTATAAAACGTTAAACTCATCGATATATCCATATCAAAGTATAACCACAATAATATAAATAACTTGCATACAGCAAGACTACTGCTTAGACACTATGATATCGATTATCTCGTTTCTTGATATTGCTTGTATATTTCCGGCCAATGTATGCAAATACTTTGATTAAATGAAATTTGTATAGTTCATTCGTATGCACACGCGTTCACTGGCATTCTGTATTGTATAATTATGTTTCGAGTTCGTTTATTATTCATAGCTTTAATTTACCATTTAACTACTCGCATTGCTTCGCCGTAAATCAGTTAATAGGTATTCAGATAATAGGACCGAGAGATCTTTTCTCATTGCTATGCGAAGTATTTCGCGTTAAGAGCGCTTTATTGGCATTCGCCTCGAGAGACTGAATTGACGACTTAATACAATAATTGGAATTTAATATTATGAATTGAAACGTTTTACTTTCACGCTTATCTATCTCTTTGATATGGTTACTGCAGAGAGAAGTGATAAAACTGCACGGAGAGAATTTTTCGTTATATTTTACCGTAAAATTCACTACAAATTTTAACATTTTTGGAGATAAGAGTAGGATAACTAGATAATTACATAAAAATAAAAAAACCTGTTAAATATTACCGAAAATGATAGAAATTTGTGAAATGTACAACAGAAATTTTATAAACTACATAGTAAATTTTTATAACTACATAGTAAAAATTACCAAGCAGATTGTAATATTATTCAGACAGATTTTATATTTTATTGTGATAGATATGAATAAATTAGAGAGAATTTATAAAAATCTTCGAAATTTTAGTTATCGATTACCATGATTTTTAGGCTAAATTTTAAGAGAAAATTCTCTCCGTGTGGAGATTAGAAGTCACTTGAGAGCTCATGAGGTCCACCGTGTTGAAATCTGGTGGCTGACTCATTCGATCTTGAACTACTGCACGTGGCAGAGACTGATTCTACTTATGCTAGGAATTTAGTTCAAAGCAGCCATAAGATGTGGTATCTGCTTAGAAGAATGTATAATCTTGTACCGCTGTGTTACTTTAGATAATGTCAAGTTCAACTTTTGGCACAGATATCTGCTGCGNGATTGTAATATTATTCAGACAGATTTTATATTTTATTGTGATAGATATGAATAAATTAGAGAGAATTTATAAAAATCTTCGAAATTTTAGTTATCGATTACCATGATTTTTAGGCTAAATTTTAAGAGAAAATTCTCTCCGTGTGGAGATTAGAAGTCACTTGAGAGCTCATGAGGTCCACCGTGTTGAAATCTGGTGGCTGACTCATTCGATCTTGAACTACTGCACGTGGCAGAGACTGATTCTACTTATGCTAGGAATTTAGTTCAAAGCAGCCATAAGATGTGGTATCTGCTTAGAAGAATGTATAATCTTGTACCGCTGTGTTACTTTAGATAATGTCAAGTTCAACTTTTGGCACAGATATCTGCTGCGTATTCCTATTTCTCTTCAATAAATCTACGCGAAAAATATCACGCGTGAATTGCAGTTGCTCTTTTTACGAAATCGTGGCTACAAGTTTCTTCGTTATCTAATTTTTCAAGTGACAAATAAATAAAACAAAAACGATTTGCATATAAAATTCCAAAAGTGTTATAATTATAGTAAAGAAACACTTCCGTAATTTGAAAATAGTAATTTAAAAAAAATAATAATTGTAATAATTAGATGATATTTTAATGTATCTAATTAAATTTTATTGCTATATAAAAATATTCTTTATATCTCATTATTTCACGCTCGAAGTCTGTCTCTCAGAATTTTTTTCGGCAATTTCTCTCTGTAGTGAATTAGTACTTATTTTATATCATCATTCTGGATTCAAGTTGCGCGTACAAGTTGCACTACAAACGATTTACGCCTTCGTTAGTACTGCATGGTGCGCGAGTAGCGTGTTGTGCGCGTTGCCGTCAATCTTGGGCGAGTAAATAACTCGCGAGGGGCTGCTGGAGCTCGCTCCTATTAATATACAATAATGCTAACACATCCAGTCCCTTGTACATACATTCTCGGTAGTTCGCGGAAACGCCGGACATGTAGAACAAAGAGAGGACTCGTGCGCACTTTGGACGTATACGGTTTGCCGCGTGGTCCTTGACACACGTGAGGACACCGCTGAAAACACTCGACGTGCCGGGAATGATTGTCGCGCAAACGACCGCGCCGGTCTTCGTCTTCGTAAAAAAAAATTCTCATGCACCCCCTCGGCTCGTATTTCGCGCTACCTTACGACTCGTAGTAAGACCATAGTAGCCCAAGCCGTCGTGAATGTTATGCTGAAATATTCAATTTGATTCTCGATACGAGAGTTATTTTAGGACGTGACATTTCGGCGTCGCGCCTTAGCGGGAATGGTTCATTCAATAGCAGTGAAATTTGCATTTGCAAAAATGTATAGTGCGAGGTGCCGCATTTCGCGTTCAATTGTACTGCACTCTACGTCGCGGCGCAAAGTAGTCATTTTGAATAGCAAACGGATGAAGCGAGCGAACGTAAAGAAGATAGCTGTAATACTGAATGTAAGAAAAAGTGCGTTTTCATCTAAGTTCATTTTAGTCGTTAACGATTGTTGATGTTAATAATGACTTTGTGCTTAGTCAGTGTCAAAATGATCGAGACAAGTGTGTTCAGTGGTTCTCCGAATGCATCGCTCGTTTAGTAGGAGAATATGTATTCTGGGTATAATTACAAGTTTTTTTTATCAGAAACGCGCGTTTCGAATGATTCAAAATAGTCTTAATGATTTATGACGTTAATGAACTCTATTACGCTGAATAAGTCTGTTTATAAGGTAATTTTTTTCTTGAACAGTGTACTATGATCTTTAAAAATGCAAAATAACACAAATAATGCTATTACATCAAATCTTGTACATGACTTACGTAAAGACGAGAAAAAAAAACATTTTTCCCGTCGTTGGTTTTTTTTGCCCGTGACCTTGCATCGGCTGATATTTAGTTTTTGATTACGGAGCTATTACGATTAATAATTGCAGCGATTTTGTCCATCCAACTCGAGTTTTTGTTGCAGAGAGATCAGGTCTAAGTAGATTTTTACATAATGAGTAGCGTGTCGGAAGCCATCTCGGTTATCTTTTTTTTCTGCAATATATCAACATGACCGGCATATTAATAATACTTCAGGTGATATATTTTACATATTATTATGTGTTTTCCAATTTGCTTTATGCTGATATTCTATCATGTCAGGTTCAAGATATTGAAGAAACATCTTAGTCTTAACGATCCTTCACGGTGTGACAAAAAGTTAAATATTTTTTACTAATTTTTTGATGTTTACATCTACATCGAATTCAAATCTTATGAATAATAAAATATGCGTCAAGAGATTAACGTTCAAAAAAAAGACTACTAAAAATAAAGACCACATTTAAAATTGAAGGTTGACGATCCCGGAAAGCATTCGTGTGACTTGGTAGCGAAAGCCGCGTTAGAGCACTTGTTCCGTTTCCGCAAGATAGGAAAGTAGTATGTCGCAAAGGCGTCGGGATCCCTGATTTACAGCTTATACTTTCGTGGCATTATCGCAACTGCACGGTGTTTTATTTGTCAAAATGCGGAAACGACCTTACTTATTTATCATAGATAAGAACAGAGCACTGAAATTGTTCACGTAGTGTGTATGCATAATATATTTTGAATATATAATTTTAACACGTAAGAATCGCATACGCTTGCACGGATATGTGAATCCATATACCGTTTGAGATACTCGGATATGAAAACAAGAAATTTCCTCCACCGTCTTTTATCGGACTTCCGGTATTTCACGCGCTCTTTGCGCCACGTCGCTTTTCCCCGTCCTGAAATCGCGATAGAAAGAAGTGGCGTTGATTCGCATTTGCATAACGATTAAAAAAAAGAAAAAGTAAAACCCGTTCTGCTTTTTTTTTTCTTATAAAAATTTCCGTTTCAGAAAATACGGAAGTCGCTTGTGGAGGAATTTATTCACACCTTTTGCGTTTCCACGCGATGTTTTAAAATTGCATAATATCTCTCGGTTACATAATTTTGCCTTCAATATTGATATTGCAGATCATTATTTGTAAAAAGAGGAAAGGAGAAAGAGAAGAGAGAAAAGACTGTTGAAGTTTATAAGTTTATAAGTTTTCTTAAATGTGAGGCTACCTCTTCTAGCAATACCTATTTGTTTTGCTGCCTCCAGCGTTTTTCTTTTCTATTATGAAAAATAAAGCAGAAACTAAACGAGATAAGCATTCACGACCTACGTCTAACAATGATCTTTTTTTTTGTTGTAGCCACAAGACAAAGGACGACACATCCTCGAATATGTGTGTAAGCAGCTCAACATTTTGGAGATGGACTACTTCGGGCTTCGCTACGTCGACAAAGAAAGGGAAAGGGTAAGCGAAAAAATGTGTATCTATAGAACGATGAATTAGAGAAATGCTGATCCCCAAAAGACGTTACTTTGATTTTTTGTATACTCGTCTCCTCGGGATATCTTCGCGAGCGAATCAAAGTCGAGCACACAATTTTCGCGACACAAAGTATCCGTATAATTACTGCTTGTTATAATTACTGCTTGAAAAAAAAAATGACACTCCCGAGAATGACGGCCGACACGTTTGCGGAAGACGAAAAGATCTCTGTTGTGCAATTAAATTCGCTCTACTAACACCTGGAACGGCATGGCGTGCGCTCCGTACACTCCATCGTAATCGTTATTCTTAGGTCATCGGTGTAATTCCGGAGGACTTAAAAATAGGCGTGCCTTGAAATACCAACGATTCACCGTAGTAAACTATTGTACTTCGCTCACGAACACACGCGTTAACGGCTAATCATTTATTCCGCTCTTCCTCACTCGTAATATTCCAAATTAAAATTGAAACGCGATCGAATATTTATCTCCAAAAAAACATGTCAGTAAAATTTATTATGTAAACGATACAACTTGTCGTGTTTGTCGCAATAATTGCCGCTACAAATTTCACTTTAACAAGATAAAAGAAGACAAAAAGATTTGTTATCGATCCCGAAATAATATTTATATCGTTCCGTACAACAGTGCGTTCCAACGCATCGATCGCCGCGATTCCAGGGCCAGAGGGTACAAATCTAATTTACTTCATAAACGTTCGATCGTCACGAAGACCTGCAAACGCGTTGGAAATGCGAATGTATTTAAATCCATGTACATACATTTTTTGCGATTACACATGTCGGCGATATTTATTGTCACAATTGAAATTAACAGCGATTGGAATTGAAGGAAAGGGAAAATAACAGATACGATATTTCGCGTGAAAGTTATACACGTGGTAAATTCTCCCGTCGTTATTTTTAACAAAAGTCAATCGTTTTTATCGACAAATATGTTATTGAATCGTAATTCAGTTAAGCTGCTCTTCAGAAGAAGAGAAATTTCCTCACGTTTGCATTTGCTTTTTTATGGGCACTCTTGAACAACTGGTCTGCCTGAAATAAACGTAAACTTTCACTTAAATCTATATAAGCGAACGAATACACTGGAAAAAGCCATTGGTCTTAATTTCAGTTACAGAAGATTTATTTCAGAATGAATATCATGTTGATTTTAACGCAAATCTGAGGAATTAAAGTATCTTTTGCGACATAGAACAACAAGTAATTTTTCATTCTTTCCGTTGTCTTTAAATTAATATTTAACAAAAGAATTTTTCAATTTTTTTTTCATAAAAAATTAAAAAAATTTTGCAGAGCGAATAACATGGTCGTTAAAATAAACCCGGAAGAATATGTGCAAAATTCCAGCGGAATTATTTTTCTTCCTCGTTGTTTAAGAAGACAGTCTGGCGATTTTGGTATAAAACAGCATCCTGCCGGGTTCTGGCCTTCCCGTTAAAGTCCGGTGAAATCAATATTGTCCGGACATCCGCAAACGTTCCATCGCCGTCTTCTTTAAAAATTAACGCGCGCCGTGCCCTACCCTCAGGCGTAGCTCCCGCTATTTTCTCGTCTCGCAATTGAATTCATACCGTACGAAACGGAAATTTTCTAATTGGAAATTGCAAATGATCGTTCATTGCGTTTTGCGCAGTGCGACAATTTTTAGAATTTGCGTTTATACTCGATAAGAGCGACAATGAACCTCCGAAAGTGACTCGTATTATCTACAAAACCCTCGAGGATGATAAATTGTATCGTACGTCATATCGATTGTTACTAGCCCGAAGCAATGTCCGAGATCTATCCATTCGTTTTTTTTTTTTTTTTAAAGTGGTCATTGTAAACGAGGGGCTTAAAGAGATATACGATGGACTGTAGAGCTATTCGCCTCGTTTTATCCTCTCGAATGGATCCACCGAGCAGTTTGGAGTGGTCTGAAATTGCTCGGTGCGATTGACTCTTGATCCAATGTGTCATAGAGATCTCTAAAATTCTTATCTTGTAAATCTCTACTAATATAACAGGATAGACTTTTCTTTGTCGAAATAACTACTTGTACCGCTGTACACTTTACGCACTTGCGTTAGCACGACCAATGTAATGGTCACTTTAATGTCTTCACCGCTGAAACGGCATTAAAACGGATGCGCAACCTCGTCGGCGTAATTTCCAACGGTAAACATCTCGTACGTACGTACGAGCGAGCAGGGGTTGTTATGATAGTATCATTAGAGGCTATTACAACAAAATTTTACAACGAACTTCAAGCATCTTTATTTTTCCGCGGGATGGTTACGCGAATTGATTTATGTACGCTGAAAAAAAATTCTGGTTAACGTTATAAATTATGAAGTATTGAGTATAATATCTATTTATAGTAGATAGAATTCTATAATAATAACCAGAATATTTGATCAATCCTACAAGATTTTCTGATTCGTCCGTTCTTAACCAGAATTTTTTTCAGTGTACACGCTCGGAAAGAAAGCGAAATACTATTCGAGATATTTTAAATTTGTTATTAATGTAAATACTTAAACATTAGAATGCTTGTTAAAGTACAACAACCGGTTAGGGACCAGCGGTAATAAATAAATGATAAGGACTTTTAGTCTCACGCAACAGTGTTGCGATCACCTTACGTATTTACCATAGCGTGTTTATGTTACATATATTATATATTCGAATTCTTTTTATTTTGCAGCATTGGCTGGACCTAGCGAAAACGGCGATCAAGCAGGTGAAAGGTTCGTACTTTTATTTAAAATTTCATAAACGTTACATTTTATCTGCGAGCATATAACGCGGACCTTTAAATAAGACCGAACTACCGTCGCACTATATTACGATGAGAAAGTTTGAAAAAAACGTTTCTCTCTGGTCGTTCTATCCTGTTCTCGCGGACGTGCATACCGAACATTCTCCCGCGAAGGTGCGCTCAACAGTCATCTTGTTTACGGTAACATCGCGTAACGCGAGGCAATTAATGACGCAACGAAAATGCGGCGATAATCCGAAACGTACAAATCAACGTCGGGCGAACGTCTTATTATGGGAGCTATCTCGTTTTTCCGCTGCGGAAATTCTACACGGCCGCAAAGGTGTTATAGTCGATCGGCCATAATGACATTGCCGCGCGAAGAACGCAGGTATCGGCGGAACAGCTGTGACCGAGGCAGCAGGGTCGATCGTCGTCGTGGTACGACTTTTCCCTCCCGCGCCCGATTACGTCGGGTCGATGTCACATGAAAGTTTCAAGCAGTCGCGACCCGCTGGCCTATTCTCGTAAACTTGAACGGAACTTCGGAGCAGACCTGTCCGAAAGCGTTGGGATATATTTTTTTCTTCCTGAAAAATATCGCCCGACGATCACGCAAGCCACTCGACAGGCAGATTGAACGTCGCGCGGTGGGAAGAAAGGAAAAAAAAAATGAACGTACTCTTGCGCTCGCGGAAGATGCGGCAGGAATTGCGGAGATTTTTCTTTTGCGCTGGAATTAATAGACTCGTAGGGCTGGCTTTGAACTCGGAGATATTCGTGGACCGCGAACGAGCGTCTTTGTCGCATACCTGTTGATCTTAATACTCGAGTTGACATTAATGTCGCGATATATTTACGTAATAAGTGCATTTGTAGCTTCATAAAGTGTGCGTTTATTATAATCAAAAATGATTAAACCTAGTTTGATTTATACCTGATATTCGTATGTTTTGCGGTCAACGCTGGAGGGAAAGAGAGAGAAAGACAGTTCGCGAGTATCTTATATCTGTCGAAGGCAACGAGCCGTAATGATACCATATCGAATGGGATCATGACCTCGCATTACGAAGGCGGCGACGTTATATTATCGCCGGGTGTAGAGCCCGATTTGCATTGCCGATATGTTCCTAAGTGTATATTTGCGCCAGCTGTTCCCCTCATTTGTATAAAATAAATATCTGCTTAACTCTCCGCGCGGCATGTTCGAGCCGTTCCTCCGTGAGACACGTACGACAGGATAATCATGAATTTACGCGAAATGAGAGCTTACGAACGTCGTATTTCCACTTGCGAAGCCAACAGCTCGCCGTTCTATCCGTTTCTGTCATTGTCGAAGTGTTTTTATACGCTTGATGAAATATCAGCACATGTTATTTCCTTTGATATCGCGTGCGTATCGATTGTATCATTCCGAGAAGAGAGAAGAAATCGATGTACATATCGCTTTGTCATAAAACTGATTATTGTGAATAATTATCTCAGAATTCACGTTAAGTTGTCCTTAATTATCATCAAGTCCTTAATTACATAAAGTCTGATTGCGTATAATAAATATATACAATATATAAGTATAATGAAGAAGATTTAATAGACAGTGCAAGACTTTCGGGCGATTTAGCATGCTACAGAATACACAGAGATGTACAATGATAGCAATATTTATACTATTAATTAAATACACAAATATGTACAATATGTCTTGTAATGTACATACATTCGTATACTCGAATTCATGTAAAAGATAAATATAGATTTAGCATGCCTGTTAAGTTCAATGAATTTGCGAGCAAGATTATACAAAATATATTTCGAATTCAAGCACATGGAATTATATCGAGAAGTTTACCGGACGTTAAGTCGCGAGCGTACCGTTTCTCTCTTGCACGACAAAAGTACACGGGTCGTAAGCGAAGATGCTGGTCCGCTGAAATATATCCGACCTTTCGCTGTCATTATGTTGCAGACATGCACGAGATTTTGCTGTGCTTTCGCGTGAAATTCTACCCGCCCGATCCTCTGCGGCTAAAGGAGGAGATCACCAGGTATCAAGTGTACCAGCAACTCAAAAGGGACCTGCTTTACGGACGTTTATGTTGCACCCCCGGCGAGGCATCTCTTCTGGTGGCTTGCATCGTGCAAAGTAAGTTTATCCCGCTTGTCATTCTTCACTGATTTTCTATCTTCCGATTTTCTATTACAATCGTGTCTTGACAAAAGAAACGTCAACGAAGCATAAAAATTCACCTGATCGCCGGTGTCTTAAGTTTTACGCGAGGCTGCTTGCATCTTTGTAAATGAAAAAGATATTGTTGAATTTATTTCCCTCATACATCCGTTTATCATTTTCCATGCATTTGAATCTTATTTTCTATTAATCAAAAATATTTTTGAAGAAATCACGTTAATTCGGAAATTAAATGAAAATTAATCAAAATTTTTTTCTTGAGAAAAGTAGCCGAATTAAATAAATTATAAGCTGATGGATTATAAATTGATATGATTATAATGATTAATATGATTTTATATCCAATACTCTGGATTTGTGTGAACAATGAACAACGTATGACATTTGCAGCCACATCCTGTGTAGCTTCAGCTTCTCTCTGCTCGGTCAATTTATTCCTTTATCTCGACCTCGGGAATCCCATAATTCAGGATTTCCTTTCCACTGACCTATCACGGTCATCGTGTATCACCCACCCCGCCCGTTGATCGTCGCCCATCGATCGTGCAACGCCATTCCCGTAAAATATATGATTGTATGGCTATGCGTTTATTTACTTTGTACAGTTTATTTAAAAAGAAAAATCTCAGCTAACAGTCTGAATCTGTCAACGTAAAAAATGATTAAACTTTACGAAGTAGAAATTAAATAATGGGCGCTATTCAAATATAGAGGATTGATTAATGTCACTATATTAAATTGGCTAGTATCGAATCTCACTTCATTCTTAATAAAATTGTAATCGATATACTTTAATATACATTCGTACATGCATGTGCCGTTAAATATAGATCCTCCGCGTTTTGGCGAGAAACGTAACTGTCTATTTACGGAATCTGAAACTGTGATCGAAGTTAGTCTGAAAAGTAATCTTCCGGAGTCGGTGTCCTCTTATATAAGTACGGATTCAACCTTTTGTTTGTCTTGCGATCTCGTTATCGAGAAGTATGTAATGGGCCAATCAATGAACCCGCCACTTTCCATCGTAACTGATCGTGACTCTTTGTATTAAAACTTCGGTCGTCGACCATCAATTCCGAGACCGTTCACCTTTCAGCGGTTGTAACTGCAAAAACGTTTCGCTCTTCGGTGGATCTTTTTGCTGACCTTGGCGATAGTCGTTCTTACGTTCCTCATAGTGGAACGCGATCAGTATGCTTTTCCCCTTTACTAAAGTAGGCCGTTTTTCATGCAGATTTCTCGTATTTTCTTTGGAAAATAAATTGCTTCTTTACATAGATCTCTCTGGTCAATTGAAGAAGATAAGAAGTGTCACGGATTAATTCGATCTTTCGGGATATTCGTTTGCTTCTCTTTGTCATTTGTCTTTGACAACCGATTCGAGTAGCGCTCATTCCTCAATTGTAGACGATTTAGATCTGGTCATTCGCGCTCTGTTACAATTTGAGTAATATCCATGATAAGCACCATTAATCATCTTTCTAATCCGTCATGCGATCGTTTTAGAGTGTACACGATAATTATCGTCGTCACCTCGTCATCACCTCTTTCTTGTAGAAAACTAGAAAGAAGGAATTTCTAAATTTTAGATATCTACGATTTACAATCATACCCTTTTCAGATATTTTCCTCCCAATATAAATAAAAACTCTATATATATTTATGGAATAAGAAATGAGAAGAAACGCCCCGATTGATACTTACGACACGGCCTTTCTTTCCCGGAATTCTCAGGTGAACTGGGAGAGTACGATCCCGAGATCCACGAGGGCAACTATATCTCCGAGCACAAATTGCTGAAGACGCAGACGCCGACGATCGAGGAGAAGGCGATGGAGCTACATCAAACTCAGTTGAAAGGGTTCACCCCGGAACAGGCGGAAAACTATTTCCTTAGGATAGCCTCGCAATTGGACACGTACGCGGTCGATCCACATCCGGTCAAGGTAATTTTCGTTATCCTTGTACGCTCGTTGTAACAGCGAACTGAATAACGTCAAAGGACTTTCAATTCCAGAAATTTGTTCTTTGATTCGCTCTCATTTCCATACGTTCCAACTTGGTCGTTCGCGAAGAGCAGATCTGTGTCACTGACAGAACGTGGAAACTTGGTATTTGAACTTTTCAAAGAAAAATCCCGAGGAAACGGGATGGGTCTTCAATGATAGTCGAAGTAGTCGTGATTAACAATATGGACGACAACGTTGTCAAGGAACAAATTTGAATGTTGCTAAACGGGTTGGTAGCGTGACCAACTCGAGCGAGCTCTCATGGTCGTTTCCTTTCGTGATGCTAATGACGCCCTTCTTTATTTCCGGCAATACGTTTCAATCCGTTAGCGTACCGCTGTCCTTTGACGAAATTCAGCATGCTGCTTCCGCGGTTCTTTGCGAGCGGCGTCCAATTTCACTTGAAAATTCAAGGCCGGTCGGCGATTTATCGAGGACACGATTGCGCTTCCGATGGCTCGTTTTGCTCAACAGGAGATTTAAAATTATTTGTTTCATAATTTCTTTGAGCATGTTATTACAAATTGTTACATTGTAGAGATTGTCAAGATTGAAAAGATGTTTTCGCTCGTTTCATCAGGATGCAGCGAAAAGCATCGTTTATTTTATCCTTATCAAAGGTGCAGATCACAATGCGGGCGAGAGTAACGAGGTTTCGTCGCGAGTTTTGAGATCGATGAACGTGGGATTAATAAATTCGAGCACGGCCGAGCGTGGCCGTATACGTATCGCGGATAAAAGTCGTATATCTCGTCTATGGCGATAAGAGTCCATAACCGGTTTATCTTCCTCGCGAGAGAGTGCTTTGTGTGTTCGTTTCATAAATCGGCGGCCTTTTTTACTCTGCCATTCGATATCTATGATATTTCGCCGCTTTAGAATATTCAAACAAACCTGGTTCTAATTACATTTCAGTTATTGCCGTGACTAAACGTTCTGAATGTTTATTACGTTATCATTATACACCTGTGAAACGTGGACTGCATAATTTGACAGTTACAAATTTCAGTATATTATTAATATTATTAATTATGCAAGCTAATACGTACGTTGAATGAAGGTACTAGATATAGATTTCCGTTCACTCGTGCATCATATTTAGCTCGCATTTAACGTGCGATAATTCCGATTTACATGGACTTCATTTTTGCATTGGGCGGCTCTGCGAGAGATAGGAAATGTTTTCGGGGATAACCGATTCTAGCTGGCATTGACGTCTCCTCCAATATCGCAGAATATGAAGCAGTGTTCATTGATATTCAAACGAGGAGCAAGCCTTCTACGGGATTTCCTCGAGAGAGCGTATCTATTATATCGCGCCGACAACGTCGATTGACGATTCATTCGAAGCATCTTTATCCAATTGTTACCGTGATATATACCAACCCACGTACAGGTAGTCTTCCTCAACTTGTACGAGTCGAAAAGCGAACATTTCAGAATTAGTCGTTATCCAATAGATACGGGGAGACCATATTTCTTTGAGAAAAATAAAGGTATCTACCTATCTACCTATCCTTCTTTTACAAAACAAATGTAATGTAAATTTATTATTATCATTAATTATTTTTCCTTGAATATATATTTATATGAAAAGAAAGTAAAATTTTGTAAACTAAGACAATTATATATATAAAAAGAAAGAAACACATCTTTAAACACTACCCAAAATATATAGAGGTGACAAAGACTGAAATGGAGAACATTTTATAGGACTTTTCAGAAATAAGGGACAAAAGTGAGTTTTCAAGAAAAAAATAAATTTAAAGGACATAGATCTAAAATAAAGGACTGTCCTCTGTATAAGGCGGGTGCTCACCGTACCAATAGATAATCCACAATGTATTATATAACGTCTCGCGTTATTTTTATTTATTTAACGAGATGCAAGAAAGTTCTTGCAACCTATCCAAAGTGACGAAACGATCCATCTCCCGAGCGATAATCTAGCGATAAAATGCTTTTTAATATTAACTCTACCGACACACTTTCAACACCGCCAGTGCAACGCACGCTATTGTTTAATTAATGTCTCGGTCGATCGATGCGCCCATTGAAACTACCGCCGTTATCTTTGCCGGGACACTCTCGCTGACAAATAAACTACGATACATAAGCGACTCAGCGGACTAACAATCTCGCGTTTCGTATCGCTCGCGAGGAAAAACAACCCCGGCTATTATTCGTCGCGATGCATTCATTGCACTCGCGAGTCGCGAGTGGCGAGTGCGCGACGACGTGGTGGCACCTGTCGTTTATTGGTTTTTCACTTCCTGACTGCGCGGCGACATTTTCGCTGAAGAAGTAATCGTGATCCACTGTTCGCGACCGTCTTCCGTTTAAGGGAAAATGCCATTTTTATGGCGCGACATCGTTGATTACGAGACGGTCTCACTTACTCGGGAAAGGGTACCACACTCGCCTGTAAAGTATCTGTTCCGCGCGCCGAACGTTTGTCTCATTGACCATTTACGACGTACACTTGTCGGAAATGGTCGACAATAATGACGCATTGAATAAATCGTGAAAAGAAAAGGCTCGTAGAGAAAATGGATCAGAGAGTAACAAGTTACGATTAAACATAACAGTTGCGGACAATTTTAATAAAATAAATTTTTTCCACGTAATTAGGTAGGTATGTTAATTATTCTCTCTACGCCAGCGATTAAAATTAATGACAGTTCCCGACGTAAATTAAAAAGAGATAAAATTGCGATTGGGTTTCTTCAGGATCCTTCGAAATAGCGAATACATGAACTAAATGGAAATTTCTTAAATTCCGTCTCACATTATCCACACGGACGTCACATTGCGTTTCCGGCCACGTTGCGATTCTATTTTCTGATAAATACGTTGGCGTTACATTTACAGGATCCCGACAAGGGCACGCAGCTTCATCTCGGCATTAACCACTGTGGGATCCTGACGTTTCAAGACTCACGGAAGATACAGCATTTCCGTTGGTCGGAAGTACAGAAGATCAATTTCGAAGGAAAGATGTTTATCGTGCATGTCACGATAAACGAGGTAAGCGTTTGTTGTTGACTGAATTCTGAATGATCTATCGAACGAAAACGACAACAGATACGGTATTTTGCGTCTGACGATAATTAAAATTTTCCATACAAGCTTTTACGTATACTACGTTATGTAAAACAATCTCATAATATTTAATTGCTGAAATTAAGGTGCATTAAATATATTACACGGAGAATACATACGAGAATAACATCTAGCAAGACGTGGTTTTAATTAGCCTAAGTGTATCGCGTAATACATGAAATCACAAACGGTAATGAAGACTTTTAAAATTGAGGCGCTGCTTAGAGTTGTGAATTTTGTAACGCTCGTTCAATTTTAAATATTAAACGCACGGCGTTAACGAAATCTTCGCCTTGATAATAAGATCTTCGTCGGAATTATTTAACCATGGCGTTTCTTATATCACGTTATGCAAGTTCAGACTTTCGAGCCCTTGGAAAAAGAAACTTGTTTTATCTCGACAGTTTCTAATTACGAACGACGTTGTACTACTACATTACGATAATTGCACGTGAAAATGCGCGCTCTCGTTCGTGCATGACTCGCTCGCGTGCAGAGCATGCGTGCGGTATGTGCATGTGACGTCAGATACTACGTGATTGTAAATTAAGTAATTCTATTATTTCCTTCTGCTGGACGCGCGCGCAGGACGTGAGGACGAAGGTGAGTCAGAGAGCGATTTTGATCGTTGAATTTTAATACGAGATGTTAATAATTACGAAATTAATGTAGAAGAAACAGAAGCACACGTCGAAGAAAAAAAAAAGACTGAAACGACTTCGAGCAATTTTTCCGTGCATGTTTATATAATCCTGCTATCAAAATATGGAATAATACAGACGCTTTTAGGAGATGCGTATCTCGTGACTTGTTACCTTGCGAATAATAAATCTTTCTTATCTCACGAATCCCCTTGCCCTCGCACTATTTTTCTGTTGCTTGTTATAAAATCACGAATGAAACGAGCTTTGTCACCTCAAAATTGTTACATTTTTACGGGATATCCGTCTCATTTTTAAATTGAAAATTCCGGCTACAAAACATAGCGAATTCTCCGGGCCGATAATATTCATACGCGTTTCATTCTATTTTCGCGATCAATTCTGCACAAACGCGACGTGACGATGCAGTATTCTCAAATAAGTGTTTGTCATCGTGCAATCGTTAAAGAATGTCATTATCGATCATTGGAATAAGTTTCAGTGTTAAAGTTCAAGTTGCTCGGTTTTTTTTCCCCCATTTATTTTATAAGTAGCCAAGTAGCAAAGTTGATCTTCGTCGGCTTTATTTTACGGACATGCAAACATTTGCTCGCACGGTACGATACAATGTGAAGATAGAACATTTCTCGAGCGTCTTCGTATTTGCAATTTTCAGAAAAAACATCTCGTCGGGTTCAAATGTCCCACGGCAACGAACTGTCGTCACGTGTGGAGATGCGCTATCGAGCAGATGCTGTTTTTCACGTGAGTACTCCTTCATTCGTGTTTCCTAAAAGCACGTATGAGATTTACCGTGTTTTATGTCGCGCATAGCATTTCCGCTGCTTACGAAGAAGCTTTCATCTATTCTTTCACACGTTCCCACAACGTTCCGTAACGCAAATTCCTATCCATTAGCGATTCAAATGCGCGCAAAAAGAAAAACTTGTATTTTAAATTGAAAAAAAGTGTTTCTCATGTTATTTCCGATTTTCGAGGTTTCTTTGTTCGACACTGCATATAACGGACTATTTCACAAAGCTGTTATCTTCTTCCTCGCGAAAATTTAATAACGACCGATCACTCGTAGCTCTCTAGTTTTGCCATATTAAGTTGAAACTTACACGAAGTTTGCAAAATGTCTTCCGGCACATTTTCGCATTTTGGCCACGCTGTACGTGCGGTGCTTCTCCGAAATTTCTGAGATAAGTAATTGAACGAAGGCCGTAAAAGTGGCTCCGGCTCTGCTGTAAAAGATGCATCCGATCCCCGGAAATATCGCTGGCACTTACATGCATGGTTTATCGTTACCATCACCGGCCAAATTTAATGTTTCCACTGCATTGATGGAACGCCCGAACGGACGCTTGTATTTGCAGAGGATCATTTCGGCGAACGAACATATCATTTCAATTCGTAAGCGGTATATTTGCATGTAGTGGATTATTGCCATTTTACGAGTATCAGTTAAGTAATGCCTAAACTGAATATCTCCATACAACAGTTAACGAGTTTGGAGAGAAATTTGTTTCGGACATTTCGTCATTCATCCCATATGCATTTCAATCAATTTTATAGACACATGCCAGCATAACACGGCACTATTTTCGAACAAATGTATTGTCACCGACAAATAAATTTAGAGTTAAGTTTGTGTCATTGCTCGTGGATTTGTAAAATCAATTACATTTGTATATTGTTATTTCTTATAATAACCGTCGATTTTTCACTCCTCGAAATATTGTTATTTTTTATAATAACCGGTCGATTTTTCACTCCTCGAAATTTTCTTGCAAAAATAAGATTAATAATTAATGATAAAGTAATAATTAAATTTAAAAATAAAATTGTTAATTTTAAATAATTAAATTAAAAAATAAGATTGCCAAAAATCTGTCTAGTGTAGTTCTCTCTATGAAGACGTAAAGTTCCATTGAAATGAAGATTTCGTGATTACAATAAATCAAGGAAATCAAGAGATTACTGGAGGGATGCACGCAATCTTGACATTGGTCATAGTTATTCGTGCTGAAGATGTACTTATTGGAATATTTCGAGTGCAGAAATGGTAAACAAGTTGAAATCGTTCATGGTGAATAACTGTTGCCTTGTCGCGGTAATTTGGCCGTCATCCAAGTAATTAGTACAGTTGCAAGTTGACACCTGCCGCGAGATAGAATATGCGACAGAAGATTAGCTCATTTTATTTCAGCTTTAAATGTCAACGTTTTTTAAGCAAAATATATTGACGATACATTATGTAGAGAATTATAACAATTTGCAGGAGTGAAAATCAATCTTATATTAATTAAGCTGTTGCGCCTGAAACGCCAAAAAACGGTTAGTGGAGACGATCTAATCAACTAGGCAGAGGTATTACCTCAGGGGGAAACCGAATTCCTGAGGGCCACCGAAATTCAGGGAGTTAGCGTTGAACACAGCGATGAACGCGACGATTTCGATCGCGGGACTAACGCAGTCCCGAGTTAGTTCCGCTCGGCAAATTTATGCGGGCATAAATCCTCCGCGCTTAGTTAGATTCCGTGGTGGGTGAAGGTCTATTTTCGATACTTACGATCTTTTCACGGTGCCGCATAAAATTCGACAATTCGGACAAACGGATTAATCGCTCCTGGCAATGTTCTTTTCGAGCATACCTAGAGGAGACGCGTTCATTAGCGTTTTATCATAATGGTATACTGAAAAAAAATTTTGGTTAAAAACGGAATCAGAAAGTCTTGATCAAATATTCTGATTATTATAATAGAACTCAATATTTTATAACTTATAATAATCAGAATTCCTATTATAATAACCAGAATATTTGATCAATCCTACAAAATTGTTCTGATTCGTCTGTTTTTAACGAGAATTTTTTTTCAGTGTAGTCCGTTTCAAATACATATTTAAAGTTAATTGTTGATTAACGATCGTGCGCTAGCGTAGAGCACAGGTGTGTAGCGTCACGAGTAATTTTTTAACGGCTCGATGTGTGCGCAGCTTGCCGAGAGCGTCGGACGCGCCGGTGGTGAGTGGTGGATCCATCTTCTCGTGGGGATACAAGTTTAAATATACCGGAAGAACGGAAAGGGAAGTTCTGGAGGAGGCAGGACCACTGCGGAAGGAAGAACCGCCGATACAACGCTGCCAGACAACGTGTTTGAGAAGAAAGGCCAGCAGCGTACCGGCCACCCCCAGCACGCCGAGCCAGGATCTCGTCGAGATACGTGAGTAAAAATTTTCTTGTTTCACCACCATGTAATTTGCATACGGTGTCGTTGTTTCTTTCTGGTAGTCCGTACTAACGGACACGAAGCACGCATTTTTTTCTGTAGAACGGTAGAAATTCAGGCAGATTTGGGACGTCGTCGAGGATTAATTGTCGCAATTTTATTCAGCGGCGTGATTACGATTTTTCATAAGATTGAGAGGCATTGAGAGAGATTGTAAGGTAATTGAGACGCGATCTCAGTGCATGAATCGCGCAAATAGCTTTCGTCTCCTCACGTTTCAGGATATTCTAGCTTACCACGTAGCTGTCATAGCGCGGGCCTGGACGGCACCGGGATGCTGGAGGGTGGCGCGGGGGTTCCCCTCAGCTCGCCCTACTGCCCAGACAATACCTTGCCCCTTCTGGAGACTGTATCCGAGGACCAAGAGATTCACGCCAGGAGAAACAACGGTTAGTCGCCGGCCGTGATAACGGCCACCCTTTCGTCCCTTTCTCTCTATCTTTTTCTCTATCTCTTTCTCCCGTTCAAAACATTGGATTCCCTAATCTTGTTCAGCTTCCCGGCCCAATCGAGTCCATCGCCGCGACGCATGTGTACACGACAACGAAAGCAGCTATGTATTAACCCCGTCGAAAGCTTTCTTGAAGCTTATACTAAAATTCTATAAAGGAGAAACGTACTCTTAAGTTATCAACGATCGAATCAGGAGTTGTTAAAGCATATATTTTAAGAAAATATTTAGTGTCTGATAGAAACTAATGCATGATGAAGCGTATAATGCGGAATTTTGCTCTTCTCAGAAAGCAAGATAATTTTTCGATATCTCTATCGTTTCAAACTTAAGTACTCTTATACCTACGAAAACTAAGACATTAATACATTCGTCCATTATTCTTCTTTTATAAAGGAACTATAAGCTAATAAAATAAAAAGTAAACCGCCCGCTCGCATTGCTCGCTCAATCTTGGAGAGTAAACGTCGAGTAGTATATTTCGTTGGTGCGTCGATGACATTGGTTGCGTCGGCCACGCGCAACCGAGAGAAAGCATTCCTCTTTTTTTTTTTTACGGGACCGCCGCCGTCGCCGTCGCTGCCGCNGCCGCCGCTTCTTTGGCTTTTTAGAACCCCCGGTTGATTTGTTTTCTCCTTTTCTTTCTGTTCTTTTAGCCGTAGACGAAAATGATACGCATGCGAGTGCCACCCACACGTCTACTACTACCATCACCACCACCACTACCACCATCACCACCTCCAACACCATCACCACAAACCGTGCGAAAGCCAAACTGAAATTTCCCAAGAGCACGCTGAACCGACCGCAACCGTTGTACAGTCAGAAAATAGTGATAGGCTCGGAGGAGCTGGCGGGCCACGACGTCAAGCACGTCGTGCGGCAGCGCATTAACGCCCTGACTAACGAACGGTGCCCGCCGGTGGTGGTGCGGTCGACCGCCCTGATAATCAAGAGCTCGAAGGCGCCGGCAAGCGCCAACGGACGCATCCCCGTCAGAAGCGGCATTCACGACGAGCACGAGAACGGTAGAACGCGGGTAGAGGTAAGCGAGATCGACGGCGAGGTAGGCCGCGGGACGACGACGAAGACCGCCAACGGTTGCGCGAATCCGACCGCGAGGCCGGGATTGTCGAATGGATTCGATCGCTCGGGACGACGGCAGGCACCAGGTAAGCGCGAAGAATCCTAGGACGATGAAACGTCAAAGACCTCCCGTTTCCTTCTCCTCTCCTTTCTCCCCCTTGGTCATCCTCTCTCTGTCTCTTCCTCTGTCAGTCGCGTATATATTACCTCGCCTCTCCCATACTCCCGCGTGTACGTCGTCGTTGTCGTTGGAGTTGGACTCTGCTTTGTTACCCTGCCTCTTCCTTTATGTTACGCTTCGACTATTGCGGTCTGCATGGGCTTGCGCCTGTTAACGTTGTGTATAACCCGACACATCCGACACACTCCCGGTGGATTTCTCAAGATATTTCGAAGCGAGACACTTCGACCGTCGTGCTTGCCAATTGGCCATTGGATAGGGCAGCTTTTCAGCGGTCCCGAATATTTTATGAGTCACTGAAAGATCCCCGTATCACATAGCCAAGCTCCGAGTACGATGGTCAAATAACGATCGCAATTACAGGAATGTACATGAATTGCGAAAGTGCACGCGTGTATGTGAATTCACGTGAGGCAATCATCTGTCGATCTCCTCTGCAGAGTCGCGGATTTGTGGAGATCGATGACCTACGTTGATTTAACTTTCTCCCGAATGAGCTACCGTTACGAAACCTTTTGTATTATTTTTTCAACGTAATCTAATGAAATTAGATGTGAAATTGTTCGTACGTTTCTTTTTCCATATTCTTCCAACACAATTTTTTTAATTTTATTGTTATTGTAAAAATAGTAACGCGTATCTCGAATAAATAATCGGTTAAATGAGTAAATTGTAATAATGAATCAAGCAAATAATATCTTCTACAGATCATCAGATTCATCAGATACAGAAATTATTCCGTCTCGATAATAATGAGATTTGTTAGAGACATTTAGCAAGTTTGCACGTTCAAGAAGATATCCAAGAGAGTTCTTTTCTGAACTCGATTCCGCGTTGCGATATAAGACGCTTAATATAAATCTATCTCATTTATGTAGAATTGGATTAGTTTAATGCAAAATAGCTGCTATTTCATTTGCATCTTTATCGCGTTTCCATGCTTTTCGTTTTTATTTTCGACAGTTAAAAGCGAAGGAAACATTGGCTCGAACAGGCAAACGCAAGTGAGTTGCAAGTAAAAGAATTATTTCACGATCAGTTGACTTTGGTAATATCGTAAAAAGACCCCGCTAGCTCTACGAATGTGATCCTCAAACCTCGGAGCGAGATCATCAGAGAGCCTCCGCACATGTAACGTCTTCGTCCCTCACGAAGTCGCTCGCTAACGCAGCCATCCAATAGCCATCGATCGCGTCCTTTCTGTTGCAGTCGGTCAGCACGAGGGCGAGGCGAATGATTACTACTTCAGAGACTCCTTCGACCATTCCTCGTCGGAGAGCCAGCTGTTGGACGCGTCCGGCAAGCCGCACAGCCGTTCGGCCACGCCTGTGCCGAAGATGCAGAAGCTGCAAAATTCCAAGCTCTGTCTCCAGCAGCAGCAGCAGCATCACCATCAGGGCGTCCGACGCGGGGTGAGCGGCAAGCTCAGGCACAGGAGTCTGCATGTGGTCAGGATCTTTATACCGGCGTTCATGCTGACGATCACGGTGCTGTTCATCGTGACGGTGCTGGTGTTCGAGACGGACACGACGCTGTTCAACAGCCTGCGCAAAACGCCGGAAATGGTGGCCTTAAGGAGCCAGTATTACGTTCCGATCAAGGAGTTCCTGCGGACCAAACTCGGCCTATTCTGATGTGACAAGACCGGGCCGAGGTCGTCCTACGTCATCGCGTAGCTCGCTCTCCCTTCAGTGCCAAGTTGCCAGGACGGACTCGTGACTGAAAGAATTTACGGCCCATAAGTCGCGGAGAAAAAGAACGAACGTGCGCCTCTTATCTCTGTCCCTCTTGTCCCTGCTTCTTTTCCCTCCTCGTCGCGCACCGTCGCGTCGCAGCTTGGTCACACGGGCAGTGAGTGCTTCGGACCGAGAAGACCGAGTGCTACCGGAAGCAGAAGAAAAGAAGGCCGAAAGGAAGAGGAGAGATGAGAAGCATCGCGTTGAAGGGATTAGCCGAGGTCGGAATCTCGCGCAAAACTACGCGCGAGGTATGCGTTCCAATTCGATCGATGGGAAATCAGAATTCTGTATAAAAGAAGAAACTGTATAAAGATTGTATTTAATTGTATTTAATCGGGACGTGAGCAAGATGTATGTATAAAATTGCGTTTATGCGTTTTTATCTGTCTACTTTATTCGTAATATTCTCGAATTGCTTATTGTTTTTATGAAGAGCGTTTTATGATCATGACTTTCCTGACTCTTCTCATTAGTTATCCCGCTGCTGACTCGCCTGCTCGGCAGGATACAGTTCACAAAACCGACATATTTATTGCAAATAATATAAAGTTCCATCAGTTTTCCTTAAGAAATAACATTCTTTTGCAGAAATATATATTACATGATAGAACGTACTTATTTAATGAGCAATATTAATAATTGAATAAACTCTAATATTTCTGCATACATTTGCAATAATTAAGAAAAATCTTTTGGTCGTTGAATAATAATTCATCTTGAAAGTTGGCTAGACCTTTGAAAACTGGTTATAATAAATATATTGCGTGAAATTGGATAATTGTGTCTCGCGTATGGTTGTTACAATATTTTATTCGTTATTAAAGAAAAAACATTAAAAATTTTGGCTATAAGAAAGGCTCGATTTTGTTCGATGCAGATAATATCTGCACTCGGACGGACGTTATGTATACATACATAGTGATGTTGGTTACTGAATGGCCTATCGTGTTATTATGAAAAGAACGAGGACGTGTGCTCTTTCTCCGGATTTTCGTGAAACTTTCCCCGTGTGTCGCGGATAACACGAAGAGACGCCCAAAAACGCAACATGCACGCGTCGATGTAATAGACAAAGTAAAAATATTTTGACATTGTGAAGAGACGAAAGAAAGAGCATACATACATACACATACATACACACAAAACCGAATATGTAATATATATAAATATATATATATACAACACAAGTCACTGACAAGGCGACGCTACTTATAGAGACTTTAGATTATTTTAAATCGTCAACGAAAAGCAATCGTTTCGTAGATAATTGTAGACTATATACGTGCAGCTCTAGTACGGAAATGGTGGAGGATATTGCGTGGCAGCGTTAAATTGACGAGGTTCCCGCTGATTTCGGTCCGCTATCGGTTTCTTTGCGTTTTTACTCGATGTGCGCGAGCAGTAGTTGCGCTTGATGTGCATAATCACTTTGTCTTGTCGTCTTGTTTTATCGCGAAAGTATAACATCTTTCATCATAGCGTGTAAATTCTTGATATAGATCTTAAGGACATGTTTCTCTTATGAAAGTGAGATCTGTCAGGACCTGCTTTCGCAGATCAAACTTGTATCGCGCTTGATAAAATTATAAGTAATTTTGGGAGAATTTTCAACTCTCGTGTCTACGTAAATATAATCAAATCGAAAAAGAGCGGAATTAAAACAAATTGGACAATTATATAGCGTATACACATTAATTTTCAAAAAAGATAAAGAATTGTGTACGTATAAATTTAAAAAACTTATTTATATTTTTTTGCGAAATTTTAAAATGCGATTTCTCAAAGTTTAACGTAATTATATGTATATTAAAGTACAACTTGCATATTTAACTGAATACTTTCGCCTGTAATACGAGCAGGTTCTGATTCATCTTGCACCTTAGATTGAATGTCCACTCCAGCGTTTTACTACCGAAAGCGGCAAACTTTTACCGTCGATAGCAAAAATTTCTGAAGAAAATAGTCGGTGACTCTCTCGGCTCTCTGTTAATCATAAAGTTGTACAGTTGACATTTGTTCTCGAGAAGAAGGGCTTTTAACTCTCGAGTGACTCACGCAACCTCACTGTCAGCCATTTTTCCTAAAAGTGCCTACGCTGTCTTACACCCTTTCGTATCATTCGATTCGCTCGAAATCCGCCCTAAGCTGAACGAAGAACTGGGGTGGCGCGAGGAAAAAGATGAAACAGAAATTAAGTAAATCATGAATCTCATGCCGATCTTCGCGTCGAAGCTTTTGGCGGCGCTCTCCTGCACGCGAGACCTGTTCATATCTTAGGTCGTTGACATAAATTCGTGAAATTCTTGCGATTGGTTTTAGAAGATAGATTCGTCAGCTCTGAGGAGAAAAGGGAAGTGTCGAGCGTACGGACGGCTCTAGAAAATTAGAGTGGTAACTGTGCGAGATGCGACATGTTGCTGTTAATAAAGCAAGCGGGGGTTCGCGAGATTTCAGTCTTTCCCAGGTGGACGATAAACGAAATCTCCTTTCTAGTCTATTATTATATTATTAGCGTTATCAGGGGAACGCACATTTCGGACCGGCATGTGAAACCTCACGAACTCCCGCGGCTTACTAATGAGCCGGCTGGGATAAGATTAGCTCAAATCAAAATTTAATTCACTTGAATGATCGACGAAGATTAATGTCCATGCAAGGATATCACGTTTTCGTTTGACGACCAAACGCTTTTCGTCGGAGCGGGAGAACGCCGCGGGCGTCAAGTTAATTGTATAAACAAACGGATGTCAATTGCAATATAATGTAATTCTAGTTATTAATTAAGGGTGACCCGCTCGCTGGGCCAATCGATGTAAAAAAAAAGAGAAGAGAAAATTTAAACGGAAACGATGAAGTTCGGATTGAAACGTGGAAAAATTGATATGCTACTTCTTAATTCAAATCTGAACGATCTACTCTACGAGCAATCTAGAATACTCTACGAGAGTAATTTTTGTGAATGAAATTATCCGATGGACATTAAGTGAGAAAAAGAATCTCTTGCGATTCCACATTCAATTTGTTATACTCTCCGAGGGTTACTCTCCCGTTAGAAAAATTCATGTAATTGAACTAATACTAAATTTAGGGCTAAATGATACTCAAGAGTTTGCGCTTGAGAAAATTATTTTCTATGCCAATTACTCTTTCAGAAGCGTATAATGATTGATTGGGATTCTTGCTTGCAATGATCGCGAGTCTCGATTGTTAAAAATCTCGCTTCGGAGAGTAAAACGTAAAACTGTAAAATCTCTTAAGTAGACACTCGGTCTAAAGTCTGAAGAGCAAAATGGACAATTGTTTGATGTGTAAGGGACATAACGGAATGATATTGAGAGTTGAAGATCATCGGGACGTGGCATAGCCTCTGCGCGATACACTTTTCAGAACTTCCCCGGTAAAATTAAGTTAACATAGATGATACGCAGCTGTATATAGAAAGGAGAAAGGTTCATTATAATGTTAAAACTGTTAAACGTTAGCGGATTGTATGATCTTTGCGCAACGATCGGAGGCAGGCAATAGGACGTGTCCAAAAGATAGACGTAAACGTATGATTTTAATAATTTAGACCTAGTCGATAATATAATTATTGGTGACGAATTTGGTATTAAACGTTATAATTAATAACAGCAACTTAGCTCTCTTTAATTTGAGGATCTGGGAAACGAAAATTTAATTCATATCGAAATAGCTAATAGATCGTAGACGATCTCTTACGTTAAAATTTTAGTAAACTCGAGATTTTTTTGAAAAACGTAATCCTGTACTTTAAAATATGTGCGATATTTTAAAAACATTGTACGATGTAGTGCGAAGTTGAAGTATTCCCCCTTTATGATATTATCGATTATCGATCGAAAATTTTTGTATCATCAGTTGACATTATTGCAAGCCATCCTTATTACAAATTGATCGTAACGTGATTTGCACGATACGAAACTGCAATCAACCTTTAATCGGGCATTTGCGTACGTCGCGCATTTTAATAAACGTCTCGTTCTTCGTATGATTGTAAAATTCAAAATTCGTTTTTCTCGTTAAGCCGTTAAAATTCGTAATTTTTTCCTGGCACGCAATCAGCAATCGTATTTGATGCTGAACACGGCTATACGTCAATTGTTACTGTAATTACTTGATATCGCTGCCGAAATGTGCGGATCTTCATGTAAATGTACATCTAGCCTACTGCGTTACTTTTAATAGTTGGAGTTGTTGAGGTTCTCGGGATTATAATTCGTTAGATATTTATTTGATAACTAACGGGTAAGTAATTTATTCGCTGTAGCTGCTACGTAAGTGAATTTTCAACCGAATATACGGACGCGACTGCAGGAATAATTTAACAGAGGGCTAAATACTACGTTGTGTACAAATGTGACGGTGGATGTTGAGTGTAAATGCAATGTTAATTAAAAAAAAAAAAAAACGGCCGACGCGACGACGAGAAATGGAGCTCTGCGCTAATCAAAACGAAATAACGATGATAATCTTTCTACAATCTCCATTCGTATGTACACTTTTGTACGCTTGCAAATTGTAGCGAAAAGTTGTAGTCGTATGAGGGATGCGTTTTTTTTCCTGGTCTGTTAGTCCTTGAAATTTTGTATCGCATGCATGAATAAACAAGACATTTCATTGCAAAATCCGCGAAATGAGATATTTAATAAAATATCCATCCGGAGTTTTATGATTTATGATTTTCTTCCAGTTGTCGAAAGAAAGTGAACGGATTCCTGCGTTCAAACTTTCAGTGCCTCGGATAAAAATAAAAGACACGAATTAGATATATTACTTGAGAATTAACTTTCAGTTTTCATAATTACAGTCAATTATTCAAATTTTGCTGTGTAAATCGATCATGAACGTATAAATAAATGTATTTACTTTTCTTGCCAATAGATATTTTTCAATAAGCGTGCTTAAATAGCACGTTTATTGAAAAATACGCGCAACATAATATTAACAGAGATATCAATGTTGACAGATAATTTAATCAGTGACGACGATAACAAAAAATCATCACACCGCCTTACTTAGTCACGCGTTCAGCTTGAAAGCGAAGATATATCATTTCGTCAATATAGCGTCACATAATGCGATGTGCGTGATTCACTCGTGTCGTGATTTTAAGAGCCGCGGTCTGCGTGATTTTCCTGTCGTTTATGTACGCTTTATTAGATATTGATTCCGTAACACGGATTCCTCATTGTCGTGATGAAACGTAAACGTCGGGAAACGATTTTTACGAAGCCAACGACCAGGCCTTTAAGATATTAATATCTCGAAGCTGTAATCACCACGGAAATCGGGGAGACCGCGTCTCGCGCGAAACTGGGACGAGTTCATCCGTGGAAAGTGAATTAACAGCGGCCTTGGATTAACGCAACTTGGCAATCCGAAGGAGAAGGCAATACATAGGCTACACCTGTCCGTGAAAGGAGCGGCCCACCTGCTATTGATGTTTTGCTAGGACCTAACAGCGGAACGGCGACTCGTTAACGCGACATGTATATAAACATGAATAATCGAGTCGACTTTCACGTTTCGAGATGTATGCCGATTTCCCCATTCGGCTGTTGTTACTTCGATGTCTGCGCAGCATTAACATTTAAGTGACAAAATTCAAACACGACTCAGTAAATAGAATTTCTCAGCTCTCGCAACTTAATTCGTCGTTTGTTAGTAGCGCGTAATATCTTCTATACGCGAGTCTCTCAGGAGCCAAATTGATTTACTCCACGAGATAAAAGGCGGAAAAGCCCAGATAGGAACGCATGCAGAAAAATTTTAGCATCATTTTAATTTTTAAATACAATGCATAATATATTGTGTAATAAGTCTAAATCTAACTTTTAAAATTATTAATTCTAAGTCTAATTATTGTAACATGTAGCAATCTTTAAGAAATTGATGCCTAAAATAAATTCTTATCTCATATAATTGCATAATTAGAGCGAATCATCTTAGCACGATTATTACGGAATACATTTTATAAATTAACTTTGTAATTATTGTAAACATCGTTACAGCATAAAATTGTACAATTATTATTGAATTTTATGCTGTAACGATTTTTACAATATAATAGTACAACATTTTTTTATTTTTTATTTTCTAAGTAACTTCGCTTCATAATTTTCTCAATATTTATAACTTATAATTATAAAATTCTTTTTCAGCGAAAGATATGCGTTTTGCAGAATCATTTTATGACACGTGCAAAGTGCGATGCATGGAAAGAAGCAATAATTGTGCGTTTATTACTAAAAGCTTCCTATCTGGGTAGTCTCGTGTGCTGGTGTTTTGCAATCAAGAAATTTATTAAAGGGGAGTCGATCGGTCGTACGATATATAGCAAAACGCGACGCTTCTAAAATTATACCCGCAGGAGGACAACGTGAGACACCGTGCGGCGTCCAGATTCTCCCGGCGCGCCTCTTACAAAGGCAGCGTGCGTCCCGGCACCGGTGCCCCGTGACTCACCCGCGGTCGTTCAGTCCGCGACGGACCACGAAGCCGTCGACATCGGGCCGTGTGTGTGTGTGCGCGCGCGCGTGTGTGCGTCTTCCGGCTCCGGCGTGCCATTTAAACGGCAGACCTGCTCGGCCGATCGGCGGATCATCCTGTGTCACATGTGTCATTTGTGTGAGTGACATGATTCGGAGCAGGCACGCTTAGGTTACATTCTACTTGCTGGGACAACTTTGCTGGACCTTTTCTTTCAATTTCAACGACATGGTAATTGAAAATGTTTTATTAAACTTGTAGTGCTGTTGATCTCAGATTTTTTTTTCGCTTTTTAATAATTAAAATCTGTCTGAAATATCGAGGATAAATGGAACGCGTTGAATTTCAAAGAGACATTACTGTCTTTTATCTTGAATCAGTAAGAAAAATTGCGCTATTGTTGAAGAGCATAATTTTGGCGTTTCAAGTGTGTTTTAGTCATTTATCATTTATGAGGAGCTACGTTATGGAATAAATATAAATGCAAAAGAATTCATAACTGTCTAAGTGTGATATAGGAGTAGATATTAAATTCGATGAAAATGAAAGATGTTAAAAGAATGTGTGATGTCCCATATCGCACTGTGAAATCATAAGATCCTATCGGCACTTGAATATAAATATATGTTCTGTCATATTCAATCTGACCTCGGAATAAACTTTAAATTCAGCCCAGATTGTATCGCGTCGCTTTGACTCTTGGAACGTGAATAATGAAGTGTCTTGTAGTTGAATGACGTCAGAAATGTTTCCCCATCAAAGTTCTTACCTTTAAGAGAGACGTGTATATTTATTAAATAAAATCTTTAGAAAAAGAATTTTCTTTTTACCATTAACTCGACTGTACTGATAAGTCTTTGTACTTATTCACAAAGTGAAGACGTACGATGATAAAGAGGAAAGAATTAGAACCGCGAAGGCCGAGGCTTGCGAAGATTGAAGGACCAGACGCGCGATCGTAGAATTGTGGGATTCATGATCTTCGCGTGATCTTCGTGTCGCGAGTGCGGTCTCTTCACGTCCCGCCTTTCTTTGTCTCGTGATCCGTGAACGGGAAGTGATTCATTTTCTCATGGCCCAAAGGCAGTGGCAAGACTAAAATGCCCCAACGTCGAACGTGATGCAGGAAACGCTTTCTTGAGGCAAAGACGATTGATTATCTTCGTTAATCAAAGCGCAACCTTTGCAGAAGCGCAGCACCGCATCGTTACGTTTCATCACTTGCGAACATGGGAAAGACGTTAGACGACGATTTTGAAATTAATTGGAAACCGATAATTTTCCCACTTTACATCGAACGCCATTGTATCACGCGCAAGGACTCGCATAAATCGCCCTCGAGAGAAAATAGTTACGCACGTCAGTGACGTACTTGATATACGGAGCGGTGAGCGATCATTTCTAAGAAATTCTTTAATCATCAAAGTTGCAGATTTTCTAAATCATCAAGTCAAATTATCTTGCAAATCGCTGGAATAACTTAATAATCTTACACTGAAAAAAATTCTGGTTAAAAACAGATGAATCAGAAAACCAGTAGGATTTAATCAAATATTCTGGTTATTATAATATAATTCAATACTTTATAACATATAATATTTTTTGCCGTCAAAACCAGAGTATTTGATTAATCTTACAAGATTTTTCTGATTCGTTCGTTTTTAACCAGAATTTTTTTTAGTATAATATTTTACTATTTTAATACTTTAATTATATTTTCTATAAACAATAAATTTGATAAAAAGTGTGGTTGATTTCCTATTGACTTTTAATGCAGACATTCTCTCAATGAAGAAATTCAGAAATTTCAACAAAGTACGTACGATTTGAAGATGTAGGTTTTACCGCGCGCTGAGGACAATCGGAATTCCCCATACAATACACGCGATCGCTTCCTAATAAATTTACAAAACAGAATTATGCGGCATTACACCTCGCGCTTCCACGGTGAATCATGTTTTCCACGACTTTAACAGGTTCGTTGAACTAGTTTGCGCCTTTTTCTCTCCTTCCTTGCTCCGTCCCTCACTTTCGTGAGGTAGACATCTCGACGAGAGGCTTTCGTAGGCGATCTCTATTTGGCTCGAACGGTTAAAGAAACGATTGCCGTCACACGATCGCCCTGCTTGTTGGACGTTGTCAACTATATAAGTGCATCACGGATTGAATGCCGTCGACAATTGTATTGGTGATTGCTGAGGACAGATTTCAAGAAAAGTCTTCATTTTTATGAAGGCATTTCCAAATTGTTTAACGTCTATATTTTTTAATGTATACCGTCTCTAATAGATTCGATCTAGCCTGATGAATATATTTCCAGAAAAAGCTGCGTATTATCGATATTTAGACCAGATATTTGCCATGGTGACGCAGCCAAGAATCCGGATATGCTCGCAATAATACTGCAATTTTCCTAGCGATTGCGGCGGCAGTTGCATTCATGAGACAAAATTCTCTCCAATTGTAGCTATCTAATGAATTATCTCCCATTCTGGAAATCAGAGCGATCATAACGGTGTAAAGTAGAGAGAAAGAGAAAGCGAGAGAGAGAGAGAGAGAGAGAGAGAGAAAGAAGAAAAGAGAGAAGAATCGTCACTCATGCGTGTAATGACGTATCTTAAAGCTCTCCTCGATAAAGTATGCGTATCGGTAACCTCCGTACCTTCTGAGAACACTTTTACAACTGCTATTATGCGCTGGGAATTTTACGGTTGTGCACATTGCGCACACCGACCGATATAATGGAATATCCTGTTAGAATTTTGCATTTACGTTACTCTTGCGGCGTTCTCCGTCGCAGAGAGGGATCGATAAATATTTATTTAAAGAAGCGCGAGATGGGGAGGAGAAGATTTATCGAAGCGTTCCGGAGAATTGATTTTTATTGAGACGTGGGCGCTAATAAAACTCTCAATTTTTCTTTTTCCTTTTACAACAGTACAGTCGCGCCACATAATTGAATTGATTATTTCAACTCGATTCAATTTAGAGGAGTAGATTGCGGAGTGACACGAGGCGCGGAGCGCGCTCCAATCTCTGTTCTCGATCGCTCGGAATTTCGTGGCGGCGGCTATCGAAAAAGAGAGACGGAGATCGTTATCGGTGCCGGTTAGGCAACGCGTTATCGGAGGAGTGCAAATATGAGTCTAGCGGCATACATGATAACGCATATATGCACGCACACGTCCTTGCGTCGCGTGCTTATAATCGCGGCATTGTTAATCATTGCGGACGATGCAGGCGGCAACAAGGCCAAGGGAGGACACGTGTTCGCCTTATTGTCCGAGGCTCTGGCCTTAGAATTGCCGGTTTGCGCCACTAATGTCCGAGACGTGCTCGCACATTTCCTACAACGTCATGAGATAATCCTTCTGAGAATACTCCCGAGTTTTGTATCGTTCTCTATCAGCGGACGTCTCCACCTACTATGAGTCATAAGATTACTTCTGAAATTTTTAAGATCTAAGATCGCGAGTCTAAACAGTAGCTTTCGAACGTTGCTGAAAGTATTTTCATTTCTTTACGCTGTTGTTTATCGTTTGCATAAGCTACTCAGAAATTTCCGTTAATAATCTACGTTTAATAATATGGCATGAGTGCCGCATTTATTGTTAGCATCAAAGTGCTCACGTACACTTCCAAACGCACGACTCGCTGATATTTATTTAAAGAATGATTGCATTAACTTTATTCAATAATTACCGCTTTATTAAGCATTGGAAACAAAAGGTTCAGAGGTTTTCGATTCAATATTTGATAAGTAATAACGCTATGTAATTAGTGGGCGGTCTTTGTCATGGTCTCTGTCATGATACGTCCGGTTTGTTACTCCATTACTCGATATTGTTGGCTTATCGATAATGGGATATCGATAATGTTGCGTTATCACCTGGTTGACAATAATTGATCCGCCGCGGAAATGCGAAATATGTTTAAATGTCATCACTAATCGATAGACAACGGCAAGGATACGTTGACAAAAAAATTTCAAAGCAGTGTATGTATGTTTGATATATCTCCAAGTTAAAAATTCCCGCAAAAGTTTGAGTTTAGTTTCGAGCTTAGTCAAAAGTAGAATTTCAATTCGGCATTCGGTCTAAGCAAAAAATAAGACTAGGCTGACATTCTATAGACAACCAGAGCGAGAACGTTGTTTCGACGGAATAATTTCCAACGGAGTACGACGAGAAAGATCGGTGTCCGCGACACAGCAGTTGCGCGATATCTCGTTGACCGCCACCGCGGCGGCGGAACTGCGGTGAACGAACAGACAGTTTCATTACGGCGGAAGCCGTGAAATCATGCCTCTGCTCTGGTCCGGCACGCGCGGGCCTCGGCCACAACAAGAGGGAACGTTATGCGATCGATCGCGCGGTCAGTAGCCCCATCCGTCATAATTAGCTGACCCTATAACAACTCCGCCGATCGACTGGCTTGATTGGCACAGATCGCCACTCATTTCCACTTTCAGCCTGAAATTCCTGCCTGTCGTTGAAATAACGACGACGAGAGGCGGAAGTTGGAAGCGTGACCATTCATCTCGTTGGGCATTGTCAGCTGAGCAAACGCCGCGTTCCCGCCGCTTTCTACACGGACTGACGAAATCTCGTCTCCTTCTTCCCTCTTTCTCTCTTTCCAACTTTCCCGATTGTAGTCCGTTTGCGAGGCCATTTGCGTGACGCGTATGGGCGAGCTGCTCCGCCAATACTAATTGGACCAAGATGCTAACGACGGCGGCATATGGCGCGATCGATAGTGACGTGCCCACGTCTCTAGAGAGATAGGAAGAAAACTGTTTTACAAGCAGCTTGTATACATATATACATTTACTTGTGTTTACTTCTAAGAGTTAAAAACGATAATTGATTATTCAGATGGGTTCCCACTGCTCCTACTGAATATTCAGTTAATTTGACGAAAACAATGAGATAAAATTAACGACATATTGAATAAGCGTTACTCAATATTTTGTTAATTTATCTAATTTAATTACCATGTTAGTCACAATTTTACCTTCCTTTTAGTCAAAATTAATAAAATATTGAGTAGAAGCAGTGGCGACCTATGGAATAGTTAAAAATGACTCAAATTGAGTATAATTTGACACTACAAGTTTAACAGTGTATAAATCTACGAAATACGTAGTTCGCAGTCGAACAAAAACATATTGCAACATCAATATGTTTACAATCCCTTGTATTAATTCGTTAATTGGCTTCGGCGACGGATTATATTAAGCGATCGTTTAAAATGCAATTAAGATGCCCTAGAGCGTCTCACGGAAGAGACCTTGTCTCGCGCCTTGACATCTTACACTCGATAATTGAATATACGGAATTCGTTGAAAGAGAATCCGCTCGAGCGGAAGTATTCATATGTGCTGACTACGATTTCTCTCGCTATTCTCCAATTCTATGCCACGTGCAACCGAGAATGCTCGTTTCACACGCTGGACTTCCATTTACGACCTTTTTTACGTTGACTTCTTTGCGACTTCTTACTCAATGCTTACTCAATAGATTCTTTAGCCGTACAAACCCTCGTCAGACATACAGAAATATAAACTTTGAGCTATATAAAAATAACATAATAGTTTATTTAATCTAAAACAAATATAGAGAATATATGAAATAGAGAGAGAAAAGGTTCTTTGATATGAAATTTTTCCTTGGTATTGGAAAATGTCAAAGGGCAAAAGTTGAAGTCAATATATGTGATTTCGTTAGTATTGGGAACGCCAAAGGGTAAGAGTTTATATCATTTGTGATTTTATTGGCCCGGTTTTCGCTACAGTGATCTAATAAAGCAAATAAATGTAAGATACTTTAACGACTATTACCTACGGGATAAAATGTTAGAACGCGTCCCTTGCAATGTAGACCAAGTCGGACTTTGAGTGTAGTCTGTTTGAAAAAATCGCTATATATAAATAATGCCAAGTATAGCGTCTATTATAAGCCGGTGCGTTAAAAGGGCACAATAAGAGCGCTGGACGGAGCCCTCGCTGAAAGAGGAGCGGAAGCGATCGATGAATCGGCGATCCGTGAAACGTCGAAGCGAATAAACATTTTCTGATACTCGCGACACAGAAAACGTAATTGGATTCGCAATGCGCGACGTCCGCCGATTTCTCGTGCGTCGTCACGTTCGTAACTTCAATAAATTCGCGACGTTAACGTGTTCACGCTAATCAATTTGTTTTTTCCGTCCTCAGGTGTATCACTGGCAGAGTCAAAATGTCAAAATTTCCGGGGTGGACGATATGGTCCTCCTGCCGAAGATCAACGAGGATGCCATTATCGAGAACCTCAAGAAGAGATACATGGATGATTACATATTTGTATCCTTTTTTATATAATATTAAAAATAGATTAAATATGTTGTGAGAAAACGCATAATTTCGGAGAGATGTCACAATAGCTTAATCGTTATATACCTTAAAATGCTATCAGACATGTATCGGACCCGTATTGGTATCCGTTAATCCTTTCAAGCAGATGCCATACTTCGGAGAGAAGGAAGTTGAAATATATCAAGGCGCGGTAAGGTGAAAATGCTATTTTTCTCGTTGAAAGACATAAAAAAGGTCTTGTGTCACTTCAGGCGCCGTATGAGAATCCACCGCACATCTATGGACTGGCGGACGAGATGTACAGAAATATGCTGATCGACAATGAAAGCCATTGCGTTATTATTAGGTAAACAATATCTACTCGCATTAAGATAATCTTACGTGGGAAAGGATATTAAAGAAATGTACTTACATATTATATTTTGATATTTTTTTTTAATATTCTTCGAAAATGTGCGAATTATTCAAATATTAATCAAATCGAATTGCATCTATCAATCTAATAAGTAATTATATTATCAAATAAAAATTATATTTCAACAATTTGATTCAATTTAATTCGAGTCGCTTCGATTCAAATGAAATTTTGTTGATTCGATTCGATTCGGATTCGAAAAAGGAAATGAAATTCGATTCGATTTGATTCAACATAAAATAATGTTCGATTCGCACATCTCTACTTCTTATATATTTTAATATTTACTGCAGTGGTGAATCGGGCGCTGGAAAAACGGTTGCGGCGAAATACATAATGTCTTATGTGGCAAGGGTGAGCGGTGGAGGCAAGAAGGTGCAGAAAGTAAAGGACGTGATCTTGGAATCAAATCCGCTTTTGGAAGCTTTCGGCAACGCGAAGACTATGAGAAACAATAACAGCAGTAGATTCGTACGTCTCCAGTTGTACTTGAATTAATACCATTAATTTTCATCAATTTGTTGATTGCATTAGAGTCGACAAAGTTATTAAGTTTGAAAAAAACCAAAGAAGTCTTCTTAAATTTTCAGGGAAAATACGTTGAGATGCAATTCGGACAAGGCGGTCAGCCGAACGGTGGTAAAATTTCGAATTTTCTTTTGGAAAAATCAAGAGTGACTTGCCACAATCCCGGCGAGCGAAACTTTCATATCTTTTATCAGTTGGCGACAGGTGCCAATCAGGAAATGAAATGTGAGTGAATGAATTAAAAAGAATTAAAGATAAAGGTATCATTAACAGATAAAAAATAATATAAGATAATTTAGAAACAGTAAAAGAGAATTTAAATTTTACAGCGGAATTTGGATTGACGGAACTCAATTATTATCAATATCTGAGTTACGGCGGTAATTATAAGGTGGACGGCACGAACGACGCGCGGGATTTTCAGGAAACTCTTAAAGGTATATAATTGTATCTCGCAATGTTAATCAATTTTCATGCAATTAATTAACAATATAATGTTCCACGATTATATTACATGCATTCTCGTATCATGCCTAAGAACTAACTAATAATTATGTATTGTTTCATGTCTACAGCATTGAATGTTATGGGAATAAAAGATGCAGACATGACGGATATATTCAGATTGGTAGCTGGAATTCTTCACGTGGGAAATATACAGTTTGCCGAGAACGGCAATTATTCGCAGATAGCTAATAAACAATGTAAGCTACTCTACAAACTATGAAGTAAAAATATGATATAATATGATATAATAACGATTAGTTATATAACTTATCTGTTATCGGTATAACTTAATCTACATTTAAGTCGCATAAAACGTATTTATCTATATCTTATCGTATAAAAACACTACTAAATAATCGATAAAAAATAAATTTTAATATAATTTTTGCGTGTCTGCATTATTATTTACATTTTTTGCCTGGACAATTTTTTCTGAGTATGAATATGCTTTTAGTTCTCGAGTTTCCAGCCTATCTTTTCGGGATTTCGGCAGAGCAGCTGTCTCACAAATTGATTTCTCGTGAATTCGAGTCGAAATGGGGAAGTCAATCCGAAAGCGTGGACGTGACGTTGAATGTGGAGCAGGCGCTTTATACGAGGGACGCTTTGGCAAAGGACATTTACGCTAGGCTCTTTGACTACTTGGTTAAGGTGTGATAGAGCATTCATCCATAGTTTCAAAGTTTATTCAAATTTAAGTTTAAAATTATATAGATATAGAAAAACCGTATTTTTCTTACGTTAATTGAATAATTTTCTTTGTCAGAGATAAAGGTACACATTTTCATTGAACAACGTACACTAATCGTTTTCATAGAAAATAATTATCAGTTTAATCTCTTTAATCTTTTTTCGCACAATTGCTCTTTCGAACAGATTGCTCGTATTTGGTATAAAAATATCTATTAAGTCTAATTAAATCAATAAGATCTTAATTCAATATTAACGCATAATTTTAAAAGTTACTTAGTTCTTCCGTTATTGAGTGATTGACAATTTTACAGAAAGTCAATTCAGCCATGGAGACAGACGCGGATGGATATGAGATTGGAATTTTGGACATATATGGTTTCGAGATTTTTGAGAAAAACGGCTTCGAGCAATTTTGCATCAATTTTGTGAATGAGAAATTACAGCAGATTTTCATTGAACTCACATTAAAAGCGGAGCAGGTAAGTTTTACTATTAATATCATTAGTTTTATTATTAATATCATTCTTTTGATGATTCGCATTAAAGTAGTCACGGTATTTATTATCTCTTTGTTAAGAATGAATAACAAATTGCCAAAGGATATGCGTATTAAAAATATTTTACTGGCTTGCGCGCTATTATTTATATTACTAGAACTAGAGTTAATATATTATTTTATATTCTCTTAATTCAATATTAGTTAACTATATATGTATATATTACAAGCATATATTAATCTGTATAAATAACAATATTTATATATTTATATCATAAGTCATTATATCTGGCATAAATTAAGCACAAGACTAATACTCAGAGAAAGTTTAACATTGCAACATTTTCTCCGAGACGTGTAACTATTTCTACAAAATTAACATTCTTCTCCAGAATTTCGGTATGATTGAGCTCTGGCTCTTCTCATATTAGATACTGATTTTAATTGAAGTGAAAAAGTTGACTAATTTTCGTACAACAAAGACAAACGTATATGAAATTGTTACTTTATACATATATTTTCAGAAATCTTTTATATTCAATCGTCAAAAATATTTTCGCGTATCGAAATCTGTACATGTTTGTACACTGAGAGAAATGTTTTGTATTATGAACCAAAAGTTTTGTTGATATATGCTCAAGAAATTTATTTAGNTGCTGTAAACAAAATATGTTATTTGCTTATATCTTGTTAAGTCGTTTTGGTTTAGAGAACAAAACAGAATTGTTGTTTTGTTCTCTAAACCAAAACGACTTAACAAGATATAAGCAAATAACATATTTGTTTACAGCAGCTAAATAAATTTCTTGAGCATATATCAACAAAACTTTTGGTTCATAATACAAAACATTTCTCTCAGTGTAGAGAAAAGCTAGATTTCTATTAATTACATCGCATTCTGAAACCGTGATGTTTATTTCATAAAGATGAAGTAATATTTCTCATGCAATCACAGCTAACTTCTCAATAAAATAATTCAAAATTGCATAATGTTTACAAAATATCATTACATAAAAAAATGAAAAGATTTTAGTCAATGCTTATCCGTATAAATCTACGATAAGTAAAGCAAGTAGTAATTAATAATTTTAGAAGAAATGTACTCAATTAATTAATAATTATTGTGTAATTAATATTTCGTTTCGAAATATGTCGTCAAATCAATCTTTTTTTTGTACTTTTAAACAAGCATGCGATCGAAAATCTTCAGGGTTGCGATTAAGTCCGTACTTTTCAAAGAAATTAATTTTTTTAGCTTTTACATAGATATTTGATTTTATTCTTCGATGAAGCCGTATCCCGGCAGAATATCTGTCCTTCTAAGTGGATACCTCTGCACGGGCGTGGTCTGTGCCATCAGGCTCCGTCCATGGACTTTGCTGGGTGGCGCCGGTATCTGTTTGGGCAATTCGCTGGACGTGACCATAGAGTTCTCCGTGGTCGACTGTTCGTCCGCGTCACCATAAGACGTCGCTTGATCGTTTATCTTGTCGAGCTCGTCGTTTCTTAGAACAATACCGTCGACGCGACGATCGAATTTCTTGGGCGGTCGAGTCTTCTTGTCTCGCGCCTTCCAGTCGGTCTGCCTCTCGAAGGGCCGCGTGACTTTGAGGTAGCCCACCGCGCCGTCGCTCGGGGTCGCCGTGGACGGCGGGACGATAGTGTCCTTGCGGAAGGAGCCGCTGTGTCCCCGCACATTCACGTAGACCTTGGGCCGGCCGCTCTTCAGGTAGTACAGCTTCTCGTCGAGGCTCGGCAGCTTCGGCGGGTTGAGCGACGCGCGTTTGTCGTCGTCGAAGGTGTCAAGACGGTAATTCGGGCTCAGACCCATGTCCCGCACGCCGACGATCGAGTGCGGGATCACCTCGGGATGCGGATAGCCGTCGTTCGGCACTCGCTGCTCCTCTTTCAACATCGTCCGCATCAGCCCCTGCAGATTCGCGGCGTCCATCTCGTCCGCGCTCTGCAGCTCGATCTCGAAGAGCCTACGACGGAGGGGAGAGAGAGAGAGAGGAAACTCAATTTCACTTAATGATTATAGCTTCTCGCTAATGCGAAACGAGCGCCGAAGATTGATCCCAAACGGACGGAACTTTGGACGATGGCGGATAATCGACCGTAAATATACGGTATGAGTAGCGGATAAGAATAGCGTAACGTCTAATCGGATATTAGGCAGTAGGCAGATGGAGCGAGCGGCAGAATTGCGCTTTCGCATTTTCACGACATTACGAGATTAATTCACGAGATTAATCCGATCACGATTACAGGTGTCATCGTCCGGAGATACCTCTCCGCCCCAAACTCACGGATATTCGCGATATTATTAAACCGCGGAGAGATCGCGGAGCGGAGAATCGGGGGACAATCAGTTTTGCCTGGCCTTAATCGCGCTGACTATTTTGCTTTCGAAATTGCCGGTTGCGCCCGGCGTATCGGTGCCTGAAGATACGAATTGTGGGCACGTAAATCTGCCATCGTTGAAATTACACGGGAGCAATTACCCCGACCGGGTTTCTCACGTTTCTCGTGCGCCGCGAACGAACGAACGCGCGGCTTTTCATTCGCGCTAATTGGGCCGCTTTCCGCCGGTGGGAAAGAACGGGCGTTTCAGGTAGAATTTTCCTCTTTTGTTCGAGCGATTTAGAATCGCGGGGCCGAAGTAAATATCGTTTCGTAATCGACTCAGTGAGTCAGTTGAGAGAGTTTCCCGAGGGGGGAGAGTCGTTAAGTAGAGTGGAATAACGCTGCCATCGCTGTCCGTCCGTTAACATTTAGTGAGCGCATTAATAAAAGGCACGATAAAATTCTGCATTAAACGTAAATAAAATTAAATTCGCCGATCAACTTATTAAAGTGAGCCACGATAAAGTCATACTATCTTAAAACTAGACTTCAACTTAACGACCGATCGGGCGATAACAATTGACGGGCGATCGATCACTCTCGAACGAGTTCGCGATTCTATAAGCGCGAAAGTGAATTGTCGATGCAGTGTGCGACGGCCGTGGAATATGATATCGGTACGTACTGGTCGGGGCGAAAGAAAAAAAAATGAATGACGTGGAAAAGGCCGCGTCGGGCGAACGTTGGCAAATCGATACCTGTAGTCCTCCGTATCGGGTCTCTCCACGTTGGTGTTTCGCGGGATGCCGTGTAAGGACTTGCCCTCGAGGGACTTGCGCGCGGACAGTTCCTGATCCTGGCGGATGTGATTAGGCGACGAGGGTGGCCTCGGCAGGACCATGGCTGACGTGGTCAACTCGAGCAGGGCGAGCAGCACCGTGGCGCAGACATTAATTCTCCGCGACATCCTGCAAAAATAGTTTTCTCTGTCTGAGGAAAAATTCCGTTTTCTACAATTTTATTTCTCTCGAACGATAATTTCGTCGAATTTTGTCTCTCCCCTTTTTGCGGGATTTCTGTCAAATTTATTTCGCTGTCTCAAATCAGACGTCACTACACTGAGAAAAATGTTTTGTATTATGAACGAAAAGTTTGGTTGATATAAACCCAAGAAAATTGTTTAATTGCTGTAAATAAATAAGTTATTTGCTTATATTTTATTAAATCATTTGGTTTAGTTTAGAGACTAAAACAGAAAAATATACATTTAAGAGAGACAACTAGAGATTTTTATTATGTTATATTAAACAAGATACTTGGTTGCTGTTGAAAAACACCTCAACTAAACAGTTTGGTTGGAGATACTCAATTTTTTTTCCCAGTATACATTCGTCTTGCAATTAAAGCATGCACCAAAGAGAAATTGAAGAAAACATCGCGGCCGCCTCTCGCGATTGGTCAACTCGCTTACATAAGACACAATGTACATGTCTCCGATTGAAAGTGCCGGGCCGGAAATTAATAACGTGTGATTAGTCGTTGGTGTGAAACGGCGACAGGAAATTCGCGTAATCGCGCCAGTTGCGCGGGTGCGCGTGGTATTATTATTTCCTTCTTTTTTTCCCGACGCACGAGATGTATTCGGGCGCGATTTTACCGGGCCGTTTTATTACCGCCGAAAAACTGTGGCAGGAAGCACGACGACGAAATAACGGGACAGTTGCCGAATGCCGACGTGCTCGACCACGCCGTGTAACGTGTACGTTAGCAATAAACGTGGTGAAAGTTTTACTCGCGCGCGAGCGGAGCCCCGGCGAACAAAATGATACAATTTCTCTTGTTTTCCTTACGTAAGGCGTAACGCGCGCGCATATATTCAAGAGGCGCATTCGAAGACAATTGCCAATTCGGAATCGGCGCAGGCACAATTTTCTCGGTACGTTTCCTAGGCTAGAATTCCCTCGGAAGAGAGCGCGAAGAGAGAAAAGTGGCGAGTCACAAGCCGAATAACGACCCGTTACACTTTTGCCGCTTGATAGTAACGCGCGTACCCGATAGTTTTCCGATCTCCCGACTTTGCGCCGTAATAAACGACGCTCGCTCGATTCGGAACGGATCGATATATCCGTTGTCGCGAGACCGGCAATATCGTCGTATCGGGCACGAAACGGCGGGGCATTGTCTCTCTCTCTTGTCTAACGCTCTCTTTGTGTCTCGACGTCGGCGAAACGATGAGCTGGAAACGAATCCGGCGTTCGACGTCGGGCGAAATCATCTCGCTCGTCGCTAGAAATTTTACGCCAGTTTAGCCGCGGAATGATAATCGCCCGCCGGGCACGACGATACGTTCCAATAAGCATCCAGCTCTCCTCTCCGATGGTGCAATAATTGAACGGGATCGAGGGATTATTTCCTCGGATAATACGCTCACCTTGCACACACAATCGAGGTGCGAGATGCAAGGTTGAATGGCGCGCGCGCGCTACAAAGAGCCCATTTCACAATGCTTATGCAATCGTCCGGCGGTCCTTCTCCTTTCTGGTTACTTAGCTTAATTAATTATTAATTCTGTTGCGTTTCCCGGTCGATTCCCCGCGCGCAGCAGGGAATTTTACCCCGAGAGATATTTCTCTCGCTTTCGAAATGCCGCTTTCATGAGGTTTCACGCTTTGCGAGGTACGTCGAGCTGAGCTACGAGCCATTGTTTTCACGTGCGTCACTACTTCAAGGATTAATACCGATATAATTTCAGCAAATTTACATAGGAGAAAGATTTTATTCTGTAAACCAATAGTTTGGTTAAAAGAAGCCCCACAAAATTGTTACTATAAACAAATATATTATTTGCTTATATTTTGTTAAATTATTTTGATTTAGAGAACAAAATAGAACAAAACTGTTTTGTTTTTTAAACAAATAATTTAACGAAATATAAGCAAATAACATATCTATTTACAGTAAATAAACAATTTTGTTGGGTATATTTTAATCAAACTTTTTCATAAAACCAAACATTTTTCTCGGGGATATTTTAGACATCAAATGCACGCGGATAATGATTTTTATGCTGAGAATTGATAAAGCGCAACGTTTAACATGAAATCCTTCCTCGCAAATTAGCATAAAAAAATAAACTCCGATATTAAAATCCCTGTTTCATCTAAACGAATGTTTCATTCTAACTTTCGTTCTACAAACACTATTGAAAGAATAGTCATGGAAACGATATCTCTCGGAGCAAATAGGATGACTGCTGAGACTTTATGTATTTCCACGAATCAAATTATAAATTATCGACTGCTATCAATATTGCACGGACGATTTGTGAGATTTTCAAGCACGAAAGACACAATTCTCGAGTCTAATCGTCAATAATCTTGTAGCGCTCGACAATTCACGATTGACAGCAAAAAGAACGTTCCTAAAGAGCGAATAAAATTGCTCTTTTTTTTTCTTCCGACCGTGAAAGTATCCGTGCCGGCCGAATAATTACAACCTTTTTCCACTCCCGTGGCGAATCGTTGGAAATTTTTTTGGTTTTGTTCACTACTTTCTCCACTATCCTTTTAAGTTTTTTTTTTATATAGCCTCCCATTAGAAATTTTTTCAAAGAAATATACGTGTTTTGCCGTTTTTTTTATCAGAAATTAAACCGGAAATTATCGAGCAGTCGAGCGATAGTGAGTCGGTTAAGAAAAGTTACAGTACGCGGATACGGAATGATGATTATAACCGATTACATACGAAGGCAATTTAACCGAGGTGCTAATCTGTACTGTACCAAGAACACGGTTGTTTTACCGTACAGCTATAAAATCTCCAAGGATTTCTGAAACTGAATACTTCCTAGCCTCACGTTTTACAATGAGTGAAAGGTTCTTGAACGTAGGAATAATATCTCGAAAGTAAGACAAATCCCCGATATAAATTCAAGAGGCAAAACGATCTACGCATTACCGTAATAACGTTGAGTAATTCGATCGCGATAGCGGCCTACATCCGAGAGAGTCAACATCCGAGAATACGTAAAGGATCGGGGAAGCAAACCGAGAGAATAAACGGAGGGATGTTATCAAACCGGTTTCGCCAAACAGATGTATTCGCGCGATAGACGTATTTACACAAAACTAAGCGGGACAACAGAAGCCCGCGCCGTTCGGTGTAATCTCGCGTTACCGTTCGTCCGGCAGAGGTATACAATGTAACGCGATATAACGGGTGAAGTCCCTTCTTTCTCGCGGAACACCGCGGCTCTCCCGCGAGAGATCCGCGCCGATTCATGTCGCGGCACACCGTGGGTGTGGCCGCCGCGCGGCATGGTGAACAGGTTCTCTTAAAAAGTGCAAGTGCAATCGTTGCCCTGGTGAACGTGCTCGGGCACCGACGCTCGATGAAGCGGAGCGTGCGACTCTCCACGTGGGGCGAGCCGGCCGACCTGTCAAGCGGCGGCGACAGCGGCGGTTCTCACCGCGCGGCGTCGTTTACCGAATCGCGGCGCCCTGACATTTCGCCGTCACGTCGACGTCACCGTCGTGCTGCATTTTGCACGCGTGATGAATTTTTCTCCGATGCCAGAACCGGCAATTTTCCCCTCTCGCCGTGACGCAATTCACGGTGCTACTTGTCGCTGAATCGCGAGATCAGCCGAGCTAACCGGCTCACAATCAGTTAATCGAAATCTTTTCGCGCGTCATTGAAATTCTATATAGATACTTATTTCCGATATTCCGACAGTTCACCGACTTTTTATTCCGGGAAATCGGGACGACTTGTACATCTCGTTTAATTGCGTTCGGTGTAAACGCTTATCATTTCACTTCCTACATCTCGCAAACATGCAGAGAGTCCAAGTAAATATGCTTAATTTTCGAGAAAGTTACGGGCTGGCTCGAGTCTTTCATTGCGGTCGGAGAATAATCGAAATCGCGCGGTTTCCCTTTAATCGTAATCGGTAAAGAGCATCTTCGGAATTTCCGCTAGGAAGTTTGAAAGGGCAGGAAATGGCAAACAGAGTTTGATGGGGGTTTTTTTTTCTGAATATTAATGATCATCAATTCAAGATATTTAAATTCAGAAAAGTATCATTTCCCAATAAAACAGTACGTGAAATCCACGTTATTGCCACGTAAAATCCACGTGCAAACATGGATTCCATCTGGCAATAACCTGGATTTCACGTACTGTTTTATTGGGGTTTCCGCTGCTAATAATCGGGTATCACGGCTATCGTCTTGAACAATTTTTAACTGTTGACGGAGGACAGTGACAATCGAGAAGATTTGACAAGTTGTGAACTTTAACAAGGAAAATAAATCTTCTTTACGCATAAAAATTTTGATGTCCATTTCTTCCGATGTAGATTAACTTGAATCTCGTTTAATTTTCTTTCCATCTTTTTCTAATCCTGAGAATTAGAAAACGACGAAAAGTAAGTCAAGCCGAGATTAAAGTTAATTCACGTTGGTAGAAATGGACGTGATTCGAATTGAAGAGCCGCTTGCAAATTTTATATCGATCGTAAAGCATCGCGCGAGGAGAATGATGGATCTATCGCCGCTCTATTGCGAATCGTGGGCGAGCCCGTTGAAATAGAACAAGACAGATTCGCGTTATTCATCGTTCATTGTGGCGTTTCCAGTTCTAATTAATGAATGTCTGACTGTCTGAAACGCGAGAGATCATTCATCGATTGTGTTTGCGCTCGAATTTTGACGTCATTCTCGCATCCGAAATAACGTCGCGTATAATGCAAAGCACAAAGTTAAAAGCTCGCGTGCAGAACGACGCGACAGCCGATTTTTCGTCATATCGATGAAAAGCATAAAGCCGGTCATGTGCCAGGCGGGCGCACGATCTGTAAGTCGCATCGCGTCCACTGTATGTAGATCTCGCGAGCGAATGAAGATGAAACAGCGGCGAAGTAGGACGAGGAGAATTTATTGTCGCAGCCTCCGCGCACACGAGACTGGAACGAATAATTTGAATGCAAGCAGGGATTCATAAATAGTCGCCGATACAGTTACGTTCTCGCGAAAAGTGTGTAGGAAGAAATATTTAAAAAGTAGAAAGTAGTCTGTGAGGAAATAAACGAATGAGCATCTGGGAGGGAATATTTGTTGGAAATGCTTGAAAAATGTAAAAACAAATGTGTGATATACAATATATGTTTGACATATCATTAGATGATTAGATTATATGCGTAACGCTGTCATAAATATTTATGAATATAATTATTCATTAGATCTCTCACTGGGAATGGTAACTCGCGTATTGGATATCGCAAGTTTTTAATTAATTTATATTGTTTTATTGTTCCGCTTTATATTGTTCCGCTCACGATGAGAAATTTATGACGTTGCAATATCACGATATTACGTCTGCGATAAAGCGAAGAAGCCCGCTCGTAAATAAAGGGATTGAATTGTAAGAGGACGAAATCGGTGACGCGTGCTGGCCGATTTCACTATTAATTAGTATTCGTAATCGTGCGCGGACGGGATCGAAAGTCTCTTTCTCCCTTTCGGCTCGCTTTCCTTCACCGTCGTAAGGGACAAATGCCATTTTCAGAGATCGCACGGGACATTTTTCGCGAGCCGGGGATTCTTAGAAAGCTATCGATTCGAGATTGCTGCATAAAAACTCGGTAAAGCTAAATCGTCGATCATATCGCCGCGTGTTGTGCTTAAATCACGCACAACAGACAACGGCGATGGTCAACGCGGTATCGCGCGCTATCGGAACTTAGAAAGTCGAGGAAACGTTTGCCGGTTGCATGCGAACTGGTCGACTCCCACGCCATACTTACGGGCACTTGCTGTTTCTTACGTAAATACTCGCGGGGCCGCGTTATCGTTCACCGATCGTCGATCGGCTCGCGCGGGGCACGGCCGGAGGTGCAATTAAATTCACACCAGAACGAAAGTGAGAGCGTGGTCAAGGCTCCCGGAGGGAAACCGCCCCCCTCAAGATATTGTCTAAGTGTATCCTGAAGTAATTTCTGAAGCCGCGCGACTTTCCAGCGTGTAAACTTTATCTCGTTAGATCGATTACTTTCGTCCCCTTTGAAGGAGCCAAAACGGCGACGTCATCTCGTTCTTTCTTTCCTCGCTCCTCGCGCGTTACGAAATCCCGACAGGGGAAGAGAATTTCACAATGGCGAAACGCAGAAATAGCATATACTCGGCCGACGTACGACGCGGAAAGTGATAATTGACGACTATTATTCGGCGTGGCGCCCGTCCGGCTCATGTCGGCTGTCGCGTCCTGCTAAAATAAAAGTGTTACGTGCCGTTCACTGGGAAAAAAAGGAAAAAGGTGCCGCAACTAGAGCGCCGCGCCTTTTCTCCTTCCGTTCGCCGCGCGCAGGAAATGATCTCCCCGTCTGAAAACGCGCGAGTCATCGCGCGGGACCCGCTTTTGATAGATCGATCACGATTGTCCCGCAGCGGACACGAAAACGAGCAGAGCGGGCTTATAATTGGTCCTTTACGTAACCGCGCGCATTTTCGCTCGCGAATCAAAGTCATCTCGTGCGGTTTTTTTTCTTCTAGACGGAGGACAGAGAAGAAGGTGAAATTTTTTAGAGGAGAAAATTTTAAAAATTAATCGAGCAAACGGTTAATCAGCGCCGAAAACGAAGCGCGTTTGTATATCTCGCGCGTCTTTGTTATTCTCCGTCCTTCCATTATTTTTCTGACGCCAATAAAATTTGTCGGAAATAATTAAAAGCGGTTAAACGCACTTGGCGAACGTTTAAAAGAAACGTTTATGAGGCTCGTTTGATTACGACTCTGCGGCCGTTCTTTGTTCGAGTCTACAGTCACGACGGCGTTTCACAACGCGGGGCAATTAAGTTTCATTAAAGAATATTGGCGGATAGCGAGCGGTTTAATCTAGCGCGAACTAACAGTTGCGAAGTATCTATAAATGAATATCGACTTGCGTGATACTTGATATCTCGCGACGCAATTCACATAGGCGCAGACTCGTTTTTCAAGATCGTCTCTCATTATTTTTTTTTTTTCACCTCTTTCCATTTCAATCGTCCGCGAAACGTTTTGCAAAATGTCCTACAATGCACTCTGTCGCAACAGCGAGCTTTAATTCACCAATTATACATTTCCGCAATCACACGTACTCAAAGTATGTCGTACTTGAGAGATAACGAATAGGTCGCAATTTCCATCTCATGCTAAACAGTTTGAAACTCTGCGCCTTTACAGATCACCTGTCACGCCGCACGAGATTTAAGTCCTCCTTACGAGCGAGGTTTCATCTCGTAACAGCGGGACGGGGATAACCGCGACGATAAAATCCGAATGCCGCGACTCGCACATCCGAACGCGATTTTACATGACGAATCTTCCTCGCCTTGTTACCGTCACGCTATTTGAATTGATCATTGTGACCGTCGTCGCGAAATCCGCGAGACAAACGTAAATCGTCGGCTGTCTCGTTCAACCGTGGCAAATTGCGAAGAGTCGTTACCGTTGACTTCGCTACCGTACTAAGAGATGTTTTATCGAGGACAATGCTAATTTGGTTAATGATGGAAATTAATATTAACGACCGTTGTTGACGCATAAATAAGCGCTATGTATTAGAAAACTGCCGAACGTACCTGAGACTCATTCGAGGCAACGAGCATACGATCTTCTTGGACGCAGCCGCCTCGGACGATCGTCCTCGATTGTCGCCTTTCCTCTCCGCGGAGAAATCCGCGTATCGTAATTCTTGTTCGGCAAATGGATCACTCGGTCTTTTTCTTATGTAACGCGCGGCCCATGCGTCCGCGTGCGCGCGAGGATCGCGCCGATCGGTACCATTCGCGACGAGGAACAAAACGTGATCGCGACTCCGTGTGCACTGCAGCCAAGGATCGGGTGAAGGTAATGAAATAGCTAAGTGAAGCGATCGCCGTCTCTCTCTTTCCCTCTTGTTCTTCCCACGTGCGGCTTCCACCACTCCTCGCGCCACGGACTCCTCGATTGGTCGCGTATCTCTCCTCGGCGGCTTTTAAATCCTTTTCGCGGCGCACGTGGCTCGGCGGAGACGCACCTGTCAAACGTACTCTCGCAACAAGGTCAGCTTTAGTGAAGGATCCTAGATGGAGGAGGATCGATTTAAGATAGTTCTTTTTACGTCTCCGAAAAAAAATTAATTTTATATCTTCACGTTACTTGCACTTGGAATACAACGTAGCCGCACACGATATGGATGTGTTGCAAGAATTATGCTTGTAAATTGACTTGTTTTGCTTCAGTATTGCGAGGAAGTTGTCGCTGGTGCGAGTCCGTTTGTAGATTAGCTTCATCTGCCTGTGAGATTAGTATAATGGCCGTGTACCTCGTAATAAAGTCAACATTGTACAACAGCGGTGACCATTGAATTTCTCGCGGATATATCAAGATGACATCTTTCGCGTTCTCGATGCGTGTCGCGATAAGAATACAGTTAACTTTATATTCTTGTAAAAGAATCTCTATAATTAATGATAATTATAATTATGATATTCTGGTGCGTGTCTTTTTCGCAATTTTAATTTTATTATAATATTTCTTTTGCACGAGGCCGTTTATTAAGCTAACAAATAAAATAACTTTATTTAGATTATATATTGTGAAATATATCTAGAATTCTGGTTTATCTTATATGACGATAACGAAGTTCTTTGAAATTTAAAACGAAAATTTAAAATAATTTCCTCTTTGTCAAAATTCTTACTTATGCTTCGTCGCAGAATTAACCGATATGAAAAGTTTATTTATTCCATGTAGTAAACTGAAACTGTCAATGTATTTAAATGGATCATAGCTACAAATTTTTACCGGTGTTTTTCCTCTAACGTAGAAATAATTTTCTCAAGGAACAAAACAGTTTGAGCGAGGACGGTATTCGACATTTGACATCTAACTGTCGCAGAAGTCCGACGATTTCTTGCAAAATTGAGATAAAACTTCGCTTCCTTTTTCTTTCTCTCCTTCTTTCTCGCTTCATTTTCACCGCCGTTAACCCAGAATACACACATCCATCTTCTCCATTATCTACGTTTTTATACGCGCCCTTCTCTCCTCATCTCGCCGAACTCAGCAATTCCGGCAACAATGAAGCGCGGTTTCCCATGAGAAGCATCTGTGACTCCCGATCTAATTAGCTTGCTCGTCGCGATCTTTTTTTAGCTCATTAATGTTAATTCGAGACAAGTGTGTACGTGGCGTGTGCATCGGGGTCTTGTTTTCGTAAAAACTGGAGTGTTTCTGGAATGTGGGATAATCGAGGAGACTGGTATTCGAATTAAAAAGAAAAGATAAAAATTGGCGAGAACATATAAACATTAATTAAATTTGATTTCATTAAATTAAAGCACGAGACAAATTATTTTCTGTGCTAAGATTATGATGAAAAATTATTAACTCTTTTTTTTTTCAAGAAAATTTTTTTGCAGCAACCACTTCCATCATAAATAGTCTGTCTCTCTCTTTCTCATTCTCTCTTTTCCACCATAAATAATCTAATAATAAATTTAATTCCGCGCACGTCAAGAGCTACAGATAGGATTATTGTTCTTACAAAATAAATAAAAATATTGTACTAGTCAAATATATATCAACAGAGAATAAGATGTGGAATGTAGGTCGACACATATCCTCGCGTGCGGCATTGTTCACATACGCGCGCGTTAAACGAGGCGCTATTTTAATTATTGTCCCGCCTAACGGAATCCGCTTTGAGAAAATAGCCGGAAATTGCTCGCGTTCGCGCTTGCGGGCAAAAGCATCCGCGTGCTGCATTCGCGACGCATCCACGATGCCCCCCGAGCGTGGATGCCACGCCGACCGGGGACCGACACGACAATGCATTCGTGGACGCATTCCGCGTGTAGCAGTGTACGGAAATCAGAGCACCATATCCGTCGTCGCGGTAGCGCGTAAGCGAGTAAAGTAGAAGGTCGGAGGTGAAAACGTCGGTATAAGGAAATTACGGCCGTGCGGCGGCGTGCGTTTCAAACAAACGCAAATTGAGGATACGATTGCTAACTGTCCGCGCGAATTGACGGCTTCAACCCGCTGTCGCGGGCGACTCTCCCTTTGTTCTCCGGCTTGCAGCTCTTTCTCCGCGGCGCGAGTTTCCGCGTTTTCCCTCCGGTCGTCACGGCTGTTCGCCGAAGACGACGAGGAGGGACGAGCGCTCGGCCGCTGAGAGAGAGAATAGAAAAACCGCATCGCGAATGACACCCGCGGATAGGGGACATTACGTTACGCGAATCGAGATGAGAGACGCGCGAAATAACAGATCATTACGGCACGGCGCGAGTGCGTAATGGATACTTACGCGCGCTCGTAACCACCGCCGAAACCCTCACGCGACTCCTCTTACCGCCATGTGTTTTTACGCGATTAGCTCGCGCGCACACGACAAAGTAATTGCATGTGATCAACGGGTTCCGGCTAATTTGCTTATCGTAATTATCACAGCGAGAAAGCGGCTAATTAAACGTGTTTGCGGCGTGTCTTTTCCTCTCTTTCTTTCGCTCTTTCAGAAACTTGAACGTTAAAAGTCTCCAATTTTATCACGGAAAAAAAAATTTTGCTGCAACAACTAAATATTATGCTGCTAATTCAACAAGTCTACAACCGTAATATACGGACAATTAATTTTCTGCGTTACATTCATCAATTGTCAGAGTTGCATAAAATTGATACTTTTAACATTAATTAGGTCTGTAGCGCGGCAGATTTATTGATATAGCAAAGACAACTTGCTGCCAAATTTAATCTAAAGTATGATTTGAGATTTCTAACGAAAAACTTATTTGTTGAGGTAACATATATCTTTGCTGCCGTTCCGAAGAAATTTAGTATATTAACAGGTTCTATTCTATGTTCTATACAGCATACTAATAATTGTTTTCAAACACAATTTGTTTGCTACAAATTACCAACAAATCTGCTTAGTTGCAAATATTAAGTTTACGTAGCAAGCTATAGCCTTGCTGAATCAACAAAATTATTTTTTTCCGCGATTGAAGCTAAAAAATCGCACAATATTATAATATATTAATTTATGTTTACTTATTATTATGTTATATTGCTATGGGGTGTAATTGGAATAATTAAATTCGCGTTTTATCTCGACAAAGTCGCTCGACTAGCTCCGAATGAAAGCGGCGGAGGTAAAACAATAACACGGTGTGCCGTGCGTGGAGTGAAAGCACCTGCTGCGAAGGAGCAACGTGAGAGAATCGCGTACGCGCCAAATTTGGCACGCATTAATTATCCATCACGCGAACCATTCATTGGCGAATCCCCCGGGTGATCCCGCGTCCGCTAATGTATTATTTACAACACACGTGGAAGTTTCGCACGCGCGAAAAATCTGTACGTGCATCTGTACGAGCAAACAGCTCCGTAAAGAGCTCTTCTTCGCGAGGCATCGCCGATTCCGGAGAATCCGGCGAATCTGACTTGTGTACGCCGGATACGGGGAATCGGGTGACCGGGAGGAGCTATTACGCTGCGCAGTCCTCCGAGGAACACGGCCGGGCGGAAACAGTGTCCGAACCGCGGCCGTCGTAAAGAGGCCAGGCCTCATGAAAAAGAGTCGTTAACTCGAGTAAAGGCCACGACGAAAAAATCGTGCCACTTCTTCAGGCCGCGGCGGCGTGTCGCGATACGGCGCGGCGCGATCGGACCGCAACTAGACCGGATAAAAAAAACCTGGCCGCGAATCGCACGGCACTGCGCACCGTGAGCACAAAGACGAGCTCTAAAATTGTTTACTTAACAACGAATTGCCCCCGTGCCACCAAGCGGAACGACCGCGCCTTTTACATTATCGACGTGCACCGGCGGCAAAGGAGGCTGACGATCGAGATGTCTTCGTCGTCGTCAGACCCGAGCGTCGCAGAGACGGCTGACGATCGTGAGATCGTGTCCCGTCCGACGTTTCGCGATAATTACGCGCACGTTCGGGGGGGGGGGGGANAAAATTTATATGCGAAACGGACGAAAGGTTGGGATGACAAGGGCTGAAATAGCGGCGACCGGTTTCCGTGCTGGCCGCGCACGGTGAGACACCTTCTCGAGCTGAAATGGAAAGCGATTTTAAAACCGCCGGGCAATCGCGTTATTACTATCGCCTTTCCCTTCTATCGCCTCGGGTAAGCGAGATATAAATCGCTCGTATGCGCGCGGTACACCGGCGGCACGTAATTAAGTCCGTATTTTCGAAGCAAGCCTCTTGCAACCTGCGCATATCCTCCACGAAAGTTAGATCGATCTAAATTGTCCGAGCATATAATGTAATAAAAAGCAGAGTTTTGTAACACTCGATAGCTTTGGCTTATTATATTATGTAATCGACAGGTAGCGATAAATAAACATGCTATTTTATAAGCCAAGTGTCCTAATGCATGTACAGATTCTGAGAATGTTCGGAAAATATCTCAAGAGTACAAGATATTATAGAGTTATTCTTAAAATATATATTAATAGATATATTAAGTACATATATCTTTAATATTTATAATATATTAATAGAAGTAACATAGAAAAAAAAAATATATATAGAAATGCAGATATCATACGCTGTTAGGATAAATAAGTTTGTTTCATCTGATAATTTTATTTCTACTTCTGATTAGCGCGAGAATATCTTTGTCCTTTATAATATATATTACAGAATCGAATTCTCTTTCGTTTCAGGAAGAATACATTTCCGAGAACATCAGATGGACGCCGATAGACTATTTCAATAATGCCATCGTGGTGGAGCTTCTCGAGGGCAAGAGGCCACCCGGCCTCTTCTTGGTCCTCGACGACGTGTGCGCGACGCTGCACGGCGGAAGCACGGGTGCCGATGTCGACTTGAAGAAGGTATCCGAAGCGTATTTATAATTTTGCAAATTAACATACATATAACATATGATGAATCGTCGTGTCTGTTGCGCAGAAATTGGCGGGAACGGCTAAGCAGCACGCCCATTACCAAGACACCGGCGACGGTTTCGCAATCCTCCATTACGCCGGCATAGTATCCTACTCCGTCGATGGATTCTGCGATAAGAACCGGGACGTCCTCTTCTTGGACCTGATCGAGCTGATGCAGACCAGCACGAAGTAAGCGATCCCGAAGGCCGTTAGCGTACAACTGTCGATTGTCCGCGTGACAAATTATTCCGAGAGCGAGTTCGCTTGACGGCGATTAATTAGCCCGCGCACATTCTGCGATCGATTTGGAATATTTGATGACGTGAGCACGAGATTAGGATAGGCTGGATATACATAGTCTGGCTGAATAAAGTTAAATAAACCTTACGATACGTAACAGCATGAAAGTTCTATGTTAAAACTCGCGGTAGTTTTGAGGTAATTGATATTTATTATACATTTTTCGATAATTCGAACGAGTGCAAAATAGTGTTTTAAGTTAACGTACAACATTAGCAGCTTCTTGTACAAACCATTGCATCGTTACGTAAATAATGCCTCGATGATTTAAGATAATCGTCACGTAATTCTAACCGATCAGTTACGCGAGTTTATTTACATAAGAGTAAGAACCGCATATATAAAATTTCGCGAAAGTCGCGCGCAAAAACGATACATAAAAAGTACAGATTCCCAAGAGTTTAAGTCGTGAATTAATGACGTGATAAATCTAATTTTTTTTTTCTTCGAGTATATCGCTTTCTATATAAACATTTTTTGAAATATATCTAAAAATTTTTAACGTTATTAATATTGTTAAATAAGTTACATTTGAAAAAAAAATTATTTTACAGTATTTTGGTGCGTGAGCTTTATCCGCCAGAGAATGCCGGCAAAACAAAAACCCTTAAGTCTAGGCCAACCACCGCGGGCAGTAAAATCAGAAATCAAGCCAGTCGTTTGGTCGGTCAGCTGATGAAATGCACGCCGCATTACATCCGGTGCATCAAGCCAAATGAAACAAAGAAGCCGCACGATTGGGATCATCTAAGAGTCAAGCATCAGGTACTGTAATAATCTTGTCTACTGACATCTGCATTTATTTATCGTCGAAATTAAAAAAATATCGAACATTAATTTTATATCTCTACTCAATGAATAATACCTGTAAAGGCGCAGGCACGTAAAATATGAATAGAAAAATGACAGAACAAAGGATTTTTCCACATACACAGTCTCTTTATCTCACCTTTACCTCGACAATGTGTCATTCCAGCGAAGTGTGTCAGACATATACGTTCGGAGCAATTATACGTAACGTTCCTTTCCTTCCTTCTTTGGATAACACTGAAATTCGTTTTGTTCGAGAAAGTCAATATGACATAGTTCCCGTACCTTGCGCGAGAATGGTAGATGCTTTAATATATGCAAAATTCACGAGTGCTCTGGCAACACAATTATTGTACATACGCCGCGCACTTTGATCGACAAACAATTGTCTAATAAAAATCAATTGCTCCATCGCGTTTTAGTTTTCACACTGAATCACCGACACCGTTCATCGTAATTTTGAAAACTTATTTAAAAGATCTGAATTCGTCTGACATATTCGCGATTTTGTAGAGTAATCACGCAATTTTCTGATGAAATATTCCAGGTGGAGTATTTGGGTTTGAAAGAAAATATCAGAGTGCGTAGAGCTGGCTTCGCTTATAGGAGGCCGTTCGCCAAGTTTCTGCACAGATACGCGATTCTCACAAAAGAAACGTGGCCTTATTGGCCCGGCGACGCGAAACAAGGCATAGAATGGATATTGGGAAATATACATATCGATCGATCGCAATATCAACTCGGCAGATCGAAGCTCTTTATCAAGGCGCCTGAAACTGTGAGTTTCCTTCGTCCTATGACATTGTATTATATTTAATAAATGCGATTAGTTGAGTTTTGCCAGGAGATTAATTAGACGATTTGTAACTTACTATTAGCTGTTCATGCTGGAGGAAGCTCGTGACCGGAAATACAACATGTATGCGCGAGTCATTCAGAAAGCCTTCAAGAAGTATTTTGCCCGGAAGAGACAGGCGCTGCAGAAACAGGAAGCCGCAGATCTTCTCTTCGGCCACAAAGAACGGAGACGGGCGAGTCTAAATAGAAATTTTGTGGGCGATTATATAGGGCTGGAAGGCAAGCCGCAAACGATGGGTTTGATTGGAAGACGAGAGAAAGTATTCTTCGCCGAAGTCGTAAAAAAATATGACAGACGGTTCAAGGTAAAAATATTATTAATTCTTTAACAATTTAAACATCCTTTAATTAAGCTCTAGAAAAAAACATTCTGTTATAATTTCAAAGAAATCTATTTAATGGTATGACATCGGATTTTCTTTATTTCTTAATTGCTTTACTTTCTAAACTTAAGATTAAGCGCTTGTGCGTGATAAGTAATTTATGTAATAGATGTGCAGAAGAGATCTCATCCTCACCGGGAAATGCGTCTATTTGATTGGCCGAGAGCAGATAAAGAAAGGCCCTGAAAAGGGCAAATCCATTGAAGTTATTAAAAGGAAGATTCAATTTAATCAAATCAGTCACGTATCATTAAGCAAGCTACAAGTAACTATTATCTTATGATTCTGTATGTTGGCAGTATATTTATTGGACGCATTTTAACAGTATTTTCCATTCTAGGATAATTTCATTATAATTCACGTAAAGGAGGACTATGCCAGCTTGTTAGAATCAGTATTCAAAACGGAGTTCTTGGCCGTCCTTAGCAGAAAGTTTCTGGAAGACCTCGGTCATCCCATAAATGTTAGGTTTAGCAACGAGTACGTTAATTTTTTTATATTTTCAATACGCCATTATTAGCGCTGCATATTAGATTATTTAAAATCATTTATTTATAGCTTGGAGTTTAAAGTGAAGAAGGAAGGTTGGGGTGGCGGTGGAATGAGACATGTGAAGTTTATACAAACGATTTACGGTGATAAAGAGATTTTTAATGTATCCGGCAAAGTACTTAGTGTTAGCATCGGTCCAGGTTTACCGAGTACATCAAGTAAGTTCCTGTCAGTGATCTTTGATAAATGATAATTCTCGATTTTTAATCTTAATACACGGAAACTATCGCAATATCGTTATAACTGAAAAATATGTAAATCTGTATTTTTTTATGTCAGAACTTAATTTGGACCGATTGATGTCATCCGTTCGTTTGCACAACAACGTCTCGAAACCGATTCGTGCGGCACCGCCGTGCTGCGCTTTAGCAGCATCGGCGTGCTGCGCTTTAGCAGTACCGCCGTGCTGCGCTTTAACTCCAGTCGTTTCAACCCAGAACAATCAGGTGATTACTGGGAGGCCTCCTCGTCCGGTAGCAGCTATAAGATCTGTAACTCCGTCACGAATGCCTACAAATGGTCGACCAAATATTCCACCGAATCGTCCAAATGTACAACCTATGCAGTTTCAAAAGGACGTGAAAAACGGAACGAACAACACAAATAAGTTACAAGACAAGCAGCCTGCCGTAATGGGCATGCTTATCAATCCTAATACTAGACCGCGTGGTAAGTTTCGATAAATTCAATTTGAAAAAATACTGATTATTGAAGAAATGAACGAAGTGCGCTATTTGGCACATCGAAATATTAATGTTCATATAAGTTAAAGAAAGTATAAATTAAAAAAAATCGTACCTTCTCCATTATTTCTAATTTGTGTATATTAGTGGCAATATTTTATCATAACGAGTAATAATAGCATTTAAAAGTTCGCTCCGATAAATATATTTTTTTGGATAATTTAAAGGTATACTCAAATTTCCGCCACCACCCACGGAACCACCACCACCGCACGAGCCTACAGGATTCAGATTACCACCTCTTAACAGTGAACATAATAGTAAGATTTCTGATCACCTCAATAAAGGAATGCAGACATCTCAGGAATGGAGCGCGAAACAAGTCAATAATGCGGATCGAGGAAGGAAGAAGGAAGATAATGCCGCGTATGCGGTAGCCAATAAAAAGCCTCCTCTAAAACCGGCGCCTCCTAAATTACCAAAAGTTAAGGCTTTATACGACTATGAGCCGCAGGATTTAGATGAGTTAGGGCTCAAAGAAGGTGACATTGTAGAAGTACTCAAAGAACGTGAGTTACAATCTGATTTTATTTGTATAATGAAGCTAGTTACGTAAAAAAAGCAGAGTTACTGTATATACTGTCAGAAAAAAAGTCATTTGTGGCATTAGTCCTTGTGTTAAAATTGACAATATTTTTTTCAGATGAAGGTGGTTGGTGGCACGGAAGACTGAAAGGGAAGTCTGGTCTATTCCCTTCCAACTACGTAGAAAAGATATGAATTCTGTAATTGATAGTCATCGAAAAATCCTATTAATATTACATAAAACTAGAAACGTAATAAGTACATTGTACCTGTTATTTGCATTTTTCACGCTCCATAATATATAATATACTTATTGTTACGTGTCTCTAAGTAAATAATATTAATAGGAAGTTTATCAATGCCAAAGTCAAGAAAAATCAAAGAATTCACCATTGAACAAAAGCGCGATAATTTTGTGAAAATGTTCGTCTTAACAAAAATAGTAAAAGTCCAACATATAATGATAATTACTGAATGATAGTTTTAGAATTATCGTTCAAATCTATTTTTATCTAAATGTCCAAAGAAACTTTTCTCGTCGCTTAATTCGATTAGACTGGTAAACTTTATCTTTATAACTAATCTAATAAAGTATTTCCCTTATGAGATTTAAGAACAATGTCGATAAGAGATTTCGTTTTTATTGTTAATATACGATAGAAATGTAATCTATTTAACATTTCGTAATGTACAGCGCGATATTTATATAGTCAACACATATCACGGTTACCGCTAAAGGTGACAAGTAATCATTTAAATTACACAAACATGTAACGATATTGTACATAGCATCACTGCCATTACAAGTATATGCTAATAAAATCATATCATCTCGATAATCTGTTGTTTCTTTTCAATTTTTTTCATATATTTTTTTATAAAGAAGGAAAAAAGAAAAATGAATATATAGATTGTGATGCAGAAGCTAGTCAATAGATATTTAAGTTAACTAGGTAAGGTAGGTTGGTGCATGTGCTGGAATGAGTGTGCGAAAGGAGGAATGAGTGTGATAAGAAATATTGTAAATCAAGTCCCGCTTCTTGGCAATGTAAGCTGAAGTGAATGAAATTTATATATTTCTTTTATATCTTTTACATCTTTTATGCCACATTCTCCATCTCCGTACTACTCTCTTGTGTTTTATTTATGCAAAATATCAAATGACAGAAAGTCCATTTTTATTCCAGTTCTACTTATGTAGGTATATGGATTTTATTATTATGATAAGAATAAAATAGTACTCTTAGTATCATTAACATCATATTTATTGTTTCCTTCTGCAGTGCTTTATAAGTCTTCCATTATTAATGGCGAATATTGCGTGATACGTTTTTTTCCTTTGTTCGCTCGCACTCTCACATACATTATAATTAACATCGGCAAAGGAAAATAGAACAGTACATCTCCACAAGACTACAGCATTGGCAAGAGCGATTATCTTTACAATAATTATTTTTCATATAGTAGTACAGAGTAAAATAAATTAAAGTTAATTCAGTGTGCTACAGTTTTATAAACATACAAGTATTCATAGGCACTAGAATAATAAATTATTGCTAAATTATTTGTCGTTTAATCGATAGCTCCTAGTCGCGTTTGCCCCAAGAAACCACGAGAAATTCAAATACCATGATGGAGCCCGTATAATGTATATATATTTGGTTTACAATTGCCTATTTAAATTTTAGAATGCACTGAATTCCACAGTGAGATCGTATAATGAGCGATTCATTCGGTCTAACAGAGCAGAGATCACTTTCCAACTTAGAATATCTACTGTTTCCAATCGCATATATTTCAAGAACTATTTCCTCTTTTGCTAAGGACCAACTTCAGCAATATTCTATAACTCTAGCTTAACGGATTTCTTACGAGAACTGAAAAAAAATACAAGGAGCAAGGTTACAAGTAAAAATATAAAATTGTTTAAGGTGCTATGATACTCAATTTAATTATAGATATATGTATATTATGTTAAGAGGAGATAATTCCCCAATCCTCTCATAAGCTTTAATTGCATACACTCTAAATACGTTCCGAGAATTATATAATGCTTTCAGGAGGGCGGTTTTATATGGTCTGCTTGGAACATATATACATATATATACTCGAATCAATTGTCATACAGTCCTCAATTGTATCGACATCCCAATGTTTCAAGCATTCGCGCAATGTCTTCAAAGACATAGTAATACATTCTTAACAATAATTATGAATAATTTATTGGTGTATTGGTGTATATTAACGCAAAATTTATAATTTATTTAAACAAAGATTATTCAACAGATATAGTTTTAACTTTCAAGGATTATGCTACATTGAATTGTAGGTTTAATGGCGTCGACAAAACACATTCATAATTTCTAATTCTTTGTCTGATAAAAGATTTGGATAACATTCACTGTGATTGTCAAGCATAACACACAATCTGAATCACAAGCAGAAAACAACAAATCTCCATACACTTTGTTTTTAACTTTTTATTTCATGAATTTTATTAAAAAAAACTACGAATTTTCAAAATTTTTTGCAATGCTACGGATACTTAATAAAACAAATCGATATTTTGAATTAAAATTAGAGTAGTTTTTCAATATCTAAATATTAATAAATATTAATAATTTCATGATAAAATCACAATGAAAAAAAGTTAAGAAATAAGTTTATTTTGTGTTATGGGAAATAGATGTATTTCATATATTGCTTTCAGCGGGTAAACCCTGCTCTGTATTCTATTCTCCATTGGAGTAATTGTGCTGAAGTATACTTTTTGTTACAATATTTGTCAACAATTTCGCATTTGTAGCAGTTATAAAAAGATGATAATTACTTATCATCCAGTTCAAAATGGTCCAAATGGAACATCGAATGTAATAAACATTCGTTAGAATTTTCTATCTCCGAGATCCGTTAAGCCGAAAAATTTTTGAGCGGACGAATTTTTTCCCTTTCTTTACATATAATGTTAGCCAAAACACTTAAATACAACGTATCAGTTTGTTATAGAAAGTCAACATATTCTTATTGTTACACACAGATGTACCACATATAAGAAAGTCTTAATAAAAATTATAATCTACAATTCTTTTAAAATTGCCTACTGTCTATAAGGGTTATCAGATTTGTTTTTAATGCATTTCCCTGCATTTATACAAACCCGTCAAATAGGATATAAAAAGCATATCAATTCGTTCATATGGCACAAATAGAGTACATGCGAATGCTTGACGAGAACGACCGTTGCGAATACAAAAACTATACATAACGCTGACGTGATCCACTTTCCGCAGTAGCTCCATAATTAATTTTCCGTAAATCGATTTCAATCGATAATGGCGAGATATATTTGCTAAATTGCTTTTTACGTATCTCTCGCGTGTGCATCTCTCTTCTTGCATAACAACTCACTTTACCTTTCTTTGGCTTTCCAGTACTAAATCTCTTAGCAATTAAGCCGTAAAATAATTTTTTATATAAATCAAATATCTAAAGTTCACGTAGAAAAAAGAACTGTTCAATTTATACTCTCTTAAACCAGCTACTAATTTGTATATAAACAAAATTTTTTAAAATATATAACATTAAATAGCTTTGTAATTAGATCTTGAATCTCATCAAAACATATTCTTATCACTAATTTTCATTCTTTCCGAGCTCCTTTTTATTAGCGTTCACTCTTATTCTCCTAACGTCTTGTATTTTACTCAAAAAAGAAAAATTGTATCTCTTTTCGTTTACTTATTGATTGTAAACTGTTCTGCACAATTTCTCACTCAATAGCGCATATCGTTTCATATATTTGCATGCAATTCTATTAACGCGCAACATTTCATTTGAAGTTTGAAAATACTTATAATATAATATCCATAATCAATATAATGCTCGATAATGTACAAAAAAATCAATCATCTGATTATTCAACATTTTTAGTTCTTTTTTTTCGTTGCGAATTGTTGCTTGAGCTTATTTTAAAAATAAAGAAAATAGAGATATTTGTTTATCTTTTTTGATAAATTAATCTAGAATGCTTAATGAAAAATGAGTCTAAAAACAACCTATTATTGAACTATGAAATGTCACACTTAATTCTCCAACATTTAATTTGTCGACTTTCTGGCAACACCACAGCAAGATGGGTCATGCCTAAAAATGTAAAAAATTCATACTTTTTTATTTTTTATAAAAAAATGTTTGGGAGATTTTAAAAGTTTCAGATGAGTAAATAAAAGAAACTCACTATAAATTGTTCTGTATTAAAAATTAATCTGTTTTAATCAACAAGTTGATTAATAACAAAAATGATTTATCTAATAAAACTTTAATAAAGATGAAGAAATTTAATTAAAAATTTATTTAACAGCAAAATTAATGAAAATTAATGAAAATAAAAACTGGAACTGAATTTTAAGTAAAACTCATGCAAATAATAAATTAGATTGTATTTATTATCAATTCTTTTTCATTTTTTAGAACATGTTATATAATTTACGTAATTTACCTTCACAATAGTGTTGAAAAAACACGATAGATAATTAACTCCTCATTGCACAACGCAATTTTTGTTTCGTTGAGCTAATCCGGCGCGAGATAAATCGCGTTCTATTTCATCATCATCCTCAATACTAAAATTTATTTAGAAAAGCAAAATTTAACGATTTTAGATAACATAATATATCTATTATACATTAATAGTAATAACATAATATATCTATTATACATTATATATATCTATTAAATAGACTTACGCTCTCTCTTGTGTATCAAGATGATGTACCAATTCATCCCTTTTGTTCACAATTGATACTAATTCTTCCAACAATAAATTTTCGCGCATTTTTTGCTCGGGTGTTTTTTGCCATTCTTCCACTGCGAGAATGCTTCTTAATTCATGTTTCAAGAGTTCAAATCTTCGCTCTAAATCGTCTTCTTTTTCCCTAAAGATAAAAATTACATTTATTGAATTCAAATAATTGTGATATCATCTTATTCAATTTTTAATCGAAATGAAGAATGTGTTAAATCAATGAATCACTTACAGTATGTTTAATTGCATTTGCCTTCTTAAGAGCGCATTTTTTTTGTTAACAAGTGTGAACCACAGAGACATCAGTCTTTCCGTTTCATCTTCGTTATCGCTCTCCATGGCTGCTCTCAATTGCTTTTCAAGTTTGCCAGCTTGTATGTCAATCTGATTCTGTTCTCTTTCAAGTGCTTCGAGTTCATTTTGAATATATGATGTCATGTCTTTACCCAACTAGAATATCAAATTGTAATAAAAGATAATCATTAAAACTCGATAAATATAGGCAGCTTAATATACAGAAACATTTCAAATCGTATATCACATCATAATTTTTTAAATTGTATTGAAGTTAAATTAATAATTCAAGTTAACATACCCCGCGAAGTGTATACGGAGTTCTATCGGGACTGCCTTTATCGGGCGAGATTCTTTCAATGATTTTGGAGAAAGAATACAAAGGAGAACCAGTTTTCTTTTCTCCATCTATCATACTCGAGCTCCCCAATATATTTCCATTGTACTCAGACTAAAAAATTACATTATAATAAATTACAATTTATTTTAATTGAATAAAAAAAATGTCAAAAAAGATGATCGCATCGATCATTTGCAATACCTTTATACTGATCCGATCACCAGGTGTCGACGGCGTAATGCTACGTCTAGGACTATTATTCTGATCGTCTATAGATTGTCTATCACTGTTGTTATCATCATTGAGTTGACTCGGAGTCATAGCGACACCCATTTTCACTCCCGCAATCAAGCGTCTCGCCCTTTCCCGCAAAAGCTGTTGCCTTTCGTCGTCATTCTGTATCTACAAAATTATATTACATGTACATAGATGTCTACAATCATATTTTGAAATGCTCAATTATATATTAGGAAATTTTTTAACACTATGTAAATAAAAAATGTAGAACCTCGACAGGACTGATCGTCGCGGAAACACACCCGGCTGGCTTCGACTGATTCCTGGCTTGTTCTAGGAGTTGCCTCGCTCGCTCTCGTAATTCCTCATTCCGGCTAATTAACGACTAATACAAAAAGATAATAGAAACGTAAACGATTAGTGCAACTATTGAGCATTTGCTGAAAATTTTCGTTTAATTTTCGAATAACTTTGTCGTTTTGTTGAGATATTGATATGGCATGACGTTAGCAAGCAATCTTAAAAGCAAATATTGTTAATTACATGTGAACGTTGTTCTCCATACGGCGGCGATGCACCTTGACATTCGGAACTACCTCGACTTCCTCTATCGTCAGAGTTTACAGAATCCTACAAAAGACTATTCTCAATATGTTTACGTAATTTTGTTGCATCACGGTATTGTTGCAAAGCTTCTTCATAATAAACAATCATAATTCAGACTAAGAATATTTTCGCATGTGGTAGAAATCAATAAATGCAGATTATTAAAGCAAATGTAATTATATTCACATAAAATTATCAAATTTACAAGTTGTTTTTAATTAGATATTCTAATTATGGCATTACATAGCAAAAAAATTTTGTGTTATTCTTAGAAACGTTACATTAAGAAAATATAAAATCCGCAAAAAAAGGAACTACTAAATCTTGCTGAATAAATTATGATTTTTCTTGTTACATTACTTGACGCTCTATTATAGAATGCGCAAGGTTTGCGAGATATCTATCTCTTTTGTTAGAGATGTTTTTTTTAATTCTCAATATTAAATATCTTGATAATTACAAAAATTATAAAATTATGAATATATTAAAACTGATTGAAAAATAAAATTGTTGAAAATTAAATTTGCATTAAAGAATTTTTAAAGCAAAGCTTTTAGGACAGCCCGTACAAATCTACATTTCGTGCATCGCGGAACATATTACGAGTATGCGCAATTTCCTCATGCATATTTACATGCAGTTATTCGCGTGTATTATATAGGCATAATTCCCCTGCCGCCAAGAAGCGCGATTTATAATCTGTTCGCTTGTGTGAATGAATAAAGTAACAGACCTTTAGACAATGCATTTTGACATAATCCTCCGATGGAAAGAAATAATAGAAAGAGATACAACAGTGCGCGTTATGGGTTTATTGTTAATGCGAGGTATAACAGAAGAAATGCATAAAAAGCGACAGTCTGCGCAATCTCGTATATACTGACATCACGGACCGGACTTTGCGATTTGGTAAGCGAGATCGATTGCGACCATTTGTCATCGATTATCTGTATGTTCTCCTCTTCGTCGTCGGAGCCGAACGGATCGGTTAATTGCCGGCGTGTCATTAGTATCGGACGTTGCTGCATTTGTTGCACTCTCGGCGGAGACTTGCTCTGCGGTAAATTGTTATTTCATTTTCTCAAAACGAAAGAAATTTGCGCGCGAATTCCGTCGGATATTGTACGCGACGTTTCTTTAGATAATTCTCGGGAATAATCGCAACGTCGAAATTGACTTAGCCAGTGTATCTCTACGTACCTTCTCTCTCGACGAGTACTTTTCCTTGGTCGGCGATAGCACTTTACCCAGAATGCTTTTTGAGCTGGCAAGTATAATGTCCTTGACCTCCTTCACGCTAGATGGTGATTTGTCTTTATTACATTGATCGTGATCCTGATTGTCCGTATTCAGACTTAAGTGCAGCTTGTTTTTTAATGAGTCGATGCAAATGTCGTCTTTTTTATTATCGAATGGATTCGATCTATGATAATGAAGTGCAATTTTTTATTTTGCTCCTGATAAATGTTTCTGCTGAGAATACTGCTAGGAATTTAATTACATTACATAACATCATTAAGAATGTATTTACCGTCTGTTACTCTCCGCTTTATTGTTCTTTTGCTCGAGCTGTTCCTTTTTCCGTAAATTAATAATCTCCTGACCAAACAGTTGAACACTTACATCCGTGTTGTTATCTGTATTAAATCTGCCAATCATATAAGATGACTCGTCTGTTGTTTTACCTATTTGATGTACCTAGATTTTTTAATAAGAGTAATATATTATTAATCATACCGTACTGTCTGCAGTATTATAAGTATAGTATAAATATAGTATTGTGTAAAGATGAAAAAAAAAAACAAATAGAAAATAATTGGCTAAAGGATTTTCGTTGAAATACCTCCAATTCGTGGCCGGTAAAGTGCGCTCTCAATTGATACAAATATGTCATCACAGCTAATTTATCAGGTACCGTTAATATATCCATATCAGCTGGTTCGATAACTCTGGGTATGCCTAGAGTTTCACCCGCGTCGAACGCTTTCTTACAGTTGCCTTTAACATCGTGTGGCAATAAGGAATCGATGTCTCTACAAGTTTTTATTTCCGGATTATTCAATTTGATTGAGAAATCCGCAATCAATTACTATTGCGTGTATTGCTATAAATATACAAATGCGTCGACCTTTCCAGCATCAAAAATAATCGGCAAAATGTTGGCACGAGTTATTCGACACAAGACAATGACGATTTCAAAGTGTTTATTAATGGAATACGCGAACAAAATAACTGGCACAATACCAAGATTGTCTATTGATATTTTGACACAAGGAAAGGTAGCGCGAAGAATGAAATACTTTATGATAATTACGACATCCGTTCGAGATAAACTTTATAAAAGTTACTTAATAATAAAAGTTACCTACATCAAATCAGGTCTGAATTGATGAATAATCGCGCAAAATGCCATTCCGTTTCTCCAAGATGTCGTCAGATTGGTGACTTTAACACCGGGATAATCTTTTGTAACTTCTTTACACCATTCTAATAAATCTTGGCCGGGAGTAATCTCTTTCAGTCTTGGAACATTTGCGTCATTCTTTTTAAGATCCAATGGTTGCAGTGGCAATCTCAATGTGCTATGTTCAATGTTCTTACTACAAAAGTGATTGAATTTATTATAATTATTATATTATTTATTGTATTACATAGAAGAATAATCATAAAGTGATCAGTAGAAAATTATTTCTATTCATAGAAATAGTATTGTAATAAAAAGTGATACTTTTGTTCTTAGTAAGTAAAAGAAATACACAGTAAACGGTTTGTGACCGTAATATTTAAAATTATTACGAATATATTATTTTAATATTGCATTTTATTAGCACAATTTCAATAAATATATAACTGTAATTGTACGTACTCATTTTCAACGGCAACGTTGTCTTTTACGGGTGATTTTTCTTTTAAAGAATCCCCAATTCCTGTTAGACTAATATCACGTATAAAATGCTCTCCATCGTTTACAGGAGTTGTATCATCCTTTGATAAACTTGCCACTATAAATTGATAAAGCAACAAGTTAGAATTAAAATAGCAATTATAAACTTTAGATTTGATGCAATTTCATTAAGAAGCAAAGATTAATACTCACCACTTATTGGAGTACTGGGTAATTCACTTTCAGTAAGACTGCTCGTCATTAAATCAAGTTGAGCTGAAATATCTAAAATCTCATCCAAATTTTTTACTGATACTTCTTCAACGTCTTCAGGTATATCTTCATTATCAAAATCATCTAACGGCGCAATGTCGCTATTATTATTAACCGACATTAAACTAGCCATACTTTGCATATCCTCATCCCTAAAAAAATAAAAATAATCAATAAATATTTATCGATAAATTCAAATAAATATTTTAATAACACATTTTCAGCTAAACTCAGCATGCCATCTTTAAACAAAAATGTATTATTTAATATTTCTTATTTGAAATTTAATTATATAAATGACAAATTCTTCAAGTTTAAATTAATTAACAATATGAATGAAGTTAAACTGTGCACTTACGTCGCTTTGCCTTCTCGCAGAAACACACATGATAAAGTACATTCGAGTGTAGCGCTAACGATTTTTTTAGAAGTTGGCTTCAAGTCCAATTTGAGTTGTTGCTGACTAGATTCTAGGGTTGCATATTTTTTCATATTTATGTTAGTGGCAGCCACATGGCGCCTTTTTCCTGTCGACGACACCTGCTCACAAGAGAATAGAATATGTTAGTTATTTTTTTATTTACACCAAAACTCAGATAATTCTCACTTGTTATATCATAACTTATTCAAAATGACAAAGCTATCATTAACAACAGAGGTTTAAAATCTCTTTTAAAGTGAGTTATCAAGACTCACTAAAGCAGAGTCTCGAGCTTGTGCAGATAAATTGTGATTGTAGATAAAAACTCGGTTGAATCTTATTTCTCAGAATAAAAATGAATATTCAACAGATGCATTTAACTGAGTCATGACGTCACAAGTGAGAATTATTTGAGTATCAGTTAAATGGAAAGCAATTATTATATCGTGCTGGATTCTTTTGTAAGCATATCAGCATACTATACTCACATCTTCAATAACAAAAGTCCAATCTTTATCTTCTAGCTCGTGCGTTCGTGGATCTTTAAACAGCGTCACAGAAACTGTGTGATTGTCAGGAACTGCCCAGCTAATGATACCTTTCAGTGGATCGCTCAAACATGGCTCCCAGTCTAAGGGTTCCGAACTAACTCTTCTGCTTCGTCTTGTCCAAACAACACTCAGCTTATTTGGTTTCCTGGAGAGATTATTATCTTTATATATTTTTTCTTCTATTAAAGCATGCTAACATAATATTTCTATAGGATTATTATACAAAGTTTTTAATCTCATAATGGATTGCAATTATTTCATATATATATATATATATAGTTTTTTGACAATGTGTATACTAAAATGGAATGCTCGTTATTAAAACATTAAAAATTAATAAGAATAATGTTGGCCAACTAATCAAGCCATTATGTTATCTTAATATAACTTTATTCACTAAGGAACAGAAATACAAAAATTACTTTTTGATAACTCAATTATCCATTATTATGTACTTATAGTCATATTAATTAAATGCCATTTATATAAATTGCATTGTCATAAACATGAACACATTTCCCAGAACATACAAAATAAAAAAATCTGAATGCAAGATTATAATCTTTATTCATATATACATATATCATTTAATTCCCTCATTTCCAAAATTTTATTTGAAAAGAAAAAAAAATTTCCATTGTTTTCTTCCCAAAAGTAACAGCTCCTGTTTTTAGAAGAGCAATTGGCACCTTTTAGACTTTTGTATAAATAAATATAGGCATTAATATTAATTGCCGTCCGAGTAGGCTCCGGAAGGTCGCGGCGAAAGGAGACTCTCGCACGGCCAGGAGCAAATCGGCGTCACTCACCACTTGGTCGTTGTCTCTAGCGTGACCTCGTGGTAAGAGACGGTGAACTGAAACTTGGCGGCTCTCTTGTTCACCCGCTGCAGTCGCTTCCAGACGGAGCTCATGTCCGACGCCTGCCGCCGCTTACTCGCGGCACTCGGGATCGTCGGGATCGCACGCTCGCCCGCGAACGCGGTCCTCACTGCTGACGCGCGAGCTGGGCGCGCTTTGTCATTTCCGCGGAGTCCGAGCGGGGCCGAGAGGACTAAGGTCGGCCGCGGCGGGGTGCGGAAAGGCGAGAGCGATCGCGCTTCCCGGAAACCGACGACGTTCACACTTCGACGCGCGCCCTCGGCGGGGCTACGATCATATGTTTCGACGGACGGACGGACGGACGGGCCTTCCTCTCGGCGTTCACGCGCACTCTCGGTGTGCTCGGAACGAACGGGCTGTCATCGTCCACGCGTGTTGTATGTATGTACACATACACATTACACACGCGCGCACGTACTACACGCGCGCCGAAACGAATGACCTCGACTGGAGTCTGGAGTGGCTGGAGGCTCTCAGTCTCTCACCCGGGATCGCTCCTAAACCCGTCACTCGACGAGAGCGAGAAGACCCGAACGTGAACGGCAAGCTCCTCTCTTGGTAAAGAAGAGACCGTTTTTATTATTAGAGTACCGTCTGTCTGTAGGATTCGCAATCGTCGGTCGTGCAGGAACCCGCGTGGCTTGAACAATTCACGCACGCTAACTATCCTGCGAACAATCGGCTCGCGCGAATTATAATTATAATTTTTTCCGATTACGGATAAACGATGTGCTTATTGAAGCAGATATTCCTAACTGAATAATACTTGTAGACAAAACATGGAGAAGTACAGCATCAACGGTCAGATTGGCGAGGGAGCGCAAGTGTTGGTCATGAAAGCGCGCGCGACGTTCAGAAATTTTATCTTATGTAATATATATTAATATTTCGCGTATCTCACTGGAATACACATCGTATTTAATATCGATAGAAAGTTTCGTTCTATCGTCGCATTCAAGTGATCAATTGTAATTAAGTGAGTGTGAGTACAATTATAGTGCAACTTACGTAACTTAACGTAACTTAATTGAGAAAAGGATCAAGAAACTTGATAGACATTACAATTGAAACACAAACGACGTTACAATCCGATATGGTGATTATTCGTCTGATACGCGATCGTACTTAAGTTATCAAATTATTTTAATCACTGACGAAGTAATTAGATCTAGGCACAATAGGTGATCATTCCGATCATGAGATCTTTGATAATATCTCACAATCAGTGTATGTAATTTAGAAAATATTTAACTTTTTTTAATTTATAAATTTTATAATATAAATATATATATATATAATTTTCTTTATACTTTTAGAACTGTAAAAAATTTGTTTGATAATATCTAGGATACTTTTATACTGCACGTTTTAAACTATAATTATACATTTGATGATGTTTGAAATGTTGAATAATTAATTGCAGTGTAATACAATTTAATAATAAAACGCGAAATGTATATTATTCATAGAACTTTTTACAAAACAAAAATCGCTAAAATCTAATTAATTTCTACTTCTTGTTGTACTTAACATATAATATTTCTGTACAAATTCTGTCCAAATGCACTTATAATTCATCTCTATCTATGTCAAAATCTGCTTGCATCTCATCCTTATAGTCATCTTCATCTTCATCATCATCATCAATATAATTTTCGTTGCAGATACCTGAGATCTTTGTGCAAAATTCTTTTTTCTTCTTCTGTACATTATTAACGTATAATGATATTATATCATCTTCATATTCCTCCACTATAGCGCTACACTGAAAACCATTAATTCAAATTAATGAAAAAGAACGCACACAACGTGTAAAATGTAACAAGCAGCACTCACATAATGCTGGAGGCTCTTATTTAAATCACCATCCTGAATTATGTCTACTTCGCTCATTATTGGATTCATACCACCCGACGGAGACATTAGATTGAAGATTACTAACTGATTGTCCGATTTCCTAGTTCCTCTCACGTAATCTGTCAGCTTGTCGCAGATATTGTCCAGCAAAATCGAAATATGCGTTTCCGATTGACCTAATGGAACCTTAAAATAAATTCCAAATTCTATTATGAAAATCGAATAATCAAAACAAAGAAATGGATTACAAGTATATAAAGAGTAAAAATGTTAATAAATTTATATGAAGAATCCATTTTTCTCAACATTTTCTTGATCTTTTTACCTTTTTATGTATAGTGTTTCCTTCGGCATCCATCCTAAAATTACCTACTTCAACCAATTTGTTTGGATTAGTTTTGAGTACCTCGTTCTCCAATTCATCCATACTTGCTCTACAAACTGTGAAGTACAAATTATTCTTATTGTAATTTATGATTGGTAATTAATGAAGTGGGATTGTTATGGATTAGCATTGATCTTTTACCTAAACATTTCACATGTTTTAGATCAACTTCTTTGGGCTCTGCATCGACAAATATCAAAAACAAACCAAAAAGTAGCAAAGGTTTCATCTGTAGCAAAATAAATTTCAAAAATTGTTTATCTTTTATGCAAGACAGACTTGGACAGATTCACGCTATAATCTTTCACTCGCGTGTTAACTTTAAAGAGAATATCTTACTTTTGCGTTAAATATTGAGAAAGTCACAATAATTTTTCAGTTATATCTTTCTATAATCTATCTACTTTTACAGCACCACAGCACGCGACACGAGTAATGTGCATCTTCTATCTAATCGTGTGATGATGTGTAAGATATATAAGTATTCGTATAAACGAATGACAGTCCGTAACGTGTAATTTCGGTGATGCCAACTGTTCAACTTAAAATGATTTTGTTGGGAAAAAAAAGGTTTTTTCTAAACAATAGATACATACCTGCAAATCCAATCTTAATAATAATATAAATGAGTTGTTTATTAATGTTTTATTATTTTATAAAGATATAAAAAAATAACTTAAAAGTATTGCTAATAAAGATATACAACTTAACCTAACCTAATTTTGTATACACATGTGTGGATATAATATATTCAAATTTAGCATTTGAAAAAACAATGATAATAATCGAACAATACCAACCATGTGTTGTCTAACTTAGATTACATTTGGCGCGAAAATTGTATTACAATTTATTAAAGGCAGTTTCTCACTTTAGGACAATTTATACAAAGTACTTTTATAAAACAAAATTAATCCCTATGAACAAACATCGCTTATAATATATTGCAAACGATATATATAAAAAAAAAACGATTTTCTATATTTGCAAAGATGTAAAAACAATTTTCTATTTTCTACAATCTCATTCACTTATAGTTCTAGGGATACTTTTGCAGCTTAATCATGATTTTTCTATTATAAAGTTACAGCTACATCAGCAACCATTGAGTAGCAGTCTATACATAAAAAAGTGTTCAATATTTGGCAATTAGGAATGCAAGTTTTTGATTATACATACGAGTATACCTACTGCATTTGTTTAAAGATTTTAAATTAATAAGTTGTTTCATTTAGATTTAAATGATGGCTATAAAAGAAAAGCATGAACATTCGATAATAGTTCAACATGAAAAGGCACGTTTTCTTAATCATATTATGCTGGATTCGATAAAGTTAGTGATCGCGATTCCATCTCCAAATTGTCGCGTCATCGCAGACACACAATAACACGGAGCCGTCACGGCTTAGACTGGTTTGCCGAATCGGCGCGGTGCAACGGGGATGCTGAAGAGACCAGCAGCGGGCCTGCCCGGGCTCGTCCACGTCCAAATCCCAAACGTAAGTGCGACCGACCTGATTCCCCAGTGCGATCGTGCGCTGCCAGAAATCCATGGAGAACCGTATAAACCAAATGTCGCATTCTTTAAACTCGAAACGGTGCAAAACCGTCGCGCTCGTTTCGCCACTGCGTAACTGCGAGTCCTCGAGTCTACCGGGTTTCCAGCATACGATACAATTTTCACAAGATTTGCTCAAGATAAAGTCGCCGAACCACTTCACGCAGTCGACGTAATTCCGATGAACGTCGCGAGTGGTGAAGTCTGGGAAATGTTGGAGTATCGAGTCGAAGGGCCTGCCATTGCGGCTGGGATTGCAGTGATAGGACTGTTTTATCGCTTCTTGCATGTCAGGCTTGTCCAGGGACCATAACTTAAGAGCGTGATCCATTCCGCACGAGATAATCCTTTGGCCTCTTATGTCGAAATCGGCGCTCAGGACTTCATCCCGATGACCCTCCACGCCACCAAAGATCGCGATACATACATCCGTTTTAATGTTCCATAGTCTTAGAGCGTGATCTTTCGATGCGGATAACAGGATGTTTGGATCTTTCGGATGAATCTTCAGCTCGTTTATCGCGTGCCCGTGGCCAATATAATGCTTGATGCAGGTCATCGTCGCGGCACTGATGACTCGGATGACTCCGCGCGATCCCGCCACCGCCAACAAAGGCTTCCCGGAGTCATCGTACGTCCATGCGCACGTGTAAAAGTTCTCCTCGGTATCGGGATCGGCGTAACATTGTTGCAGCCGTATGTTTCCGCTCTGCGGACACTCGTAGATGCTTACGCGATTGCTGCCCACAGAGGCGAATATCAGCGGTTCGCCTTCCTTCAAGTGATAATTGAACTGCACGCCAAATAAGGGCTGCCCGTGATCTTCCTTGACGCTGCAGCAGTACTTGTACAACGGTTTGTCCGTAGAAGGTTTGTACTTCGCTGTTTTACTCCTGCGACGACCTTTCCGCTTGTAACGAGCACTGCGAGTGGGCGTATCGCTGCGATGAGTACCAGCAGTGGAATTGCTTCCGATGCTGCATTCCGTCACATCGCTGTCATTCTCGCTATCCTCCTGACTGGAAGCATACGCTTTACCACTTGATTTTTTCATCTTGATGCTGGTTTCAATGATCTAAGTAATATAATTGACAATTGATAACAATTCAATACACACAGTCCAATATTATTCTTGAGAGAAAATTACAATGTAAATTACCAGCGAATCACTCTGTTTAGCACCTTATTATCCCTGTAACTTAATCAGACTGTGCAACAGTTCCAATAACTGGTATGCCACTGTTTAATCCTAATATTGCTTCTGTTAGATTTAGAATTCTGCTTCCTAAGGAGACGCAGGCTTGCGTGTTCTGAAATAAAAAATATATAAGCTTTATAAACTATGTGTGAAATTTATGATACAGCTTTGAACATAAACTTACAGAAATTTTAGCAGTGAGAAGACGAATATTATATTTGTGACAAAATTTCTTTGCCTTATCGATCAGTCCCACATCATAGTATATTCCACTGCAATTTACAAGACAGGCTGCACCAGAGACTATGTAGTTTTCATCTAGCTTGGATATGTTGACTTCGATCTTAACAATAATATAATCATTAATTAATAATTAATAAATAACTAAAGATGAAAAGCTATTTAACATAAGATTGCATTAAAAATTATTTTTGTACAAAAGTGCCTTACTTCTGAAAAGGTGTGTGAAGCTTTTAAGTTGAAAGCAAAAATGATAAAATCCACAGAGATATCTATTTTCGCTTTTACAACATCGGCAATAGATTCACACTGATGTACAGATATCTGCCATTTCTTTTCCCTCGCACTTTGATGCAAGCCCTCTGATATCTTCTGGCATAATTCAGCTGGTCCTACTATCTGGAAAGATAGTAATTCTATATAATAAATATATATATATATATATATATTTATATATAATATGTTAAATATATTATTTCTTTGTACAGATCCCATAATTTCCATAAAAGAAAATAATTTGAGGGATATATTTAATCATAAATTGCAATAATTTTCAGACTCTGATGGACTATGTAAAAAAAAGATAACATGTTAATTTACTTATTGATATAACAGGAACAAATGCCACGTTTATACTCCCAAAATAATTGTGGGAAAACAGATTAAAATTCAATTAATATATGTACTTCGGACCATTATCAAATATACATATACATATATACCACGTTATATCTTGACGCACCAGAAAACTAAGACTACGAGTTTGTCTTTTGTTAACTACAATTAACAAGAAACAATACAAAAAATAATTTAATAATTTCGATCCGCAGAAAGGCGGCACGGAGGCAAAATGCCGACCGCTCGCAAACAAATTTTGCGCGGCGTGCCAAGAGTCGGCGGCTTTCACTCTTTTTTCCTGAAAATACGTGAGATACGCAAGAGTGCTGCGAACAGCAAGACTCTCTTCTGTTTTTACCGTCACGAACGCACCATAAAAGCAATCAGACACTCGCTTCTCCGAAATGTACCGCTCTTAAAAATCTCGGCCTGCTCCGCCATGACTGTTGACGGCTACATTCTGGCTCCAGATATGGAGGGATAATCTCGCGCGTGCGTGGTAAGGAAAGTCCTAGCAGACGCTGCTCTCATTGTCACGTAGATGTTCTATTGCACACCGAGGTGAAGAAGGAAAAAATTTTAAACCTCTGCTTCTCGAGAAATTTAAAATACATGTTCCTGTCAATTAAACGCGTGATTACAGTTGCCAAATTTATTAATTCTGCGAAACAAATCGATGCACACATTTAATACAGTACGCTCGATATATTTTACTGCTGGGATGTATAAGCGGTAAATAATATGATGATATAAAAAAAATTAATAGCTTATAATAATACATGGAATTGTATTTGAGGAGAATATATTATATATTTGAGTTCAATTTTTACATTTCTGAACTGACGGTGTAGAATTTCGCAAAATTTATTTGTTTTAGCGGAAAAGTAAGATTCTGGTTCCGCATTTCTTACTACGTGAAACACATCTGTTTTCTTTTTTTGATTATAATTTAACTTTTTATCTATTTTTGCATGTATCGCTGAATTTGCGTCTAAAGCAGGCAATTTTCATATCATAAATATGTATAATATATGATATAAAAATATAATATATAATATATATGTATAATAATAATATATATGTATATATGTTATATATTATAGTATATGTTATATATATATATATATTTTATATATATATATGTTTTATATATATATATATATATACATATATAAAATATAAAAATATAAAAATATTTTCTTTTTGAGAATATTGGAGAAAAAATATTTTCTTGCAGGTGATGTATTTCTAATGTTGTACATACATCAATAGACAACAGTTTTTATTCGCTTTTGTGGTGAGAGGTGATTTTGGAACAATTTCCTTGCTTATTTTCGAAATTTTTTAATTATATATATTGTATAATTATTTACATATATACATATGCACATAAATACATTGAGTCTTTAATTCTTTTCCATCTCTTGACGGAAAAAGCCATCTATAGAGACTGATCTCTATACGTGGGGCGAATGAGTTACCGAGAATTTGAACTCGGGACCTCTGAATGCTATCCTGAGTGCTACAAGTCCATCACTCTAGCACGGAGCCACACTTCGTCCCGCTAGTGAAACAAAAAAATGCACATGTGACAGAATCTCAGAGCGGTCACATGCGCATTAGTAACCAATCGGCACGTTTCACGATGACCGAGACGTTACTTATCACGTTATCTAACCACGTTAGTCTAACCATCGAGAGTACCTCGTAGGTTACTCTACTAACGTTAAAGAATGTGGAAGTGTGACATGTAGGTTGATAATTTTGATAGAATTATTAAAAATCGTTTATACGTCTACGTAACAAAATAATCTCTCTTCGCATCACGTTGATGCGCTAATGTTTTCAGTAGGAAAACGATGTCAAACGATGGTTAAATTGCAACGTGTACGGTTTACAAGAAATAATATATAAAAATTACATCCTTATCAGCCTCGAGTCACGTTTACTAAAAATTATTCAGCTCCTGATATGTACGTATGTACATAGTGAAGAAAGGAATTTTATTTCATTTCTCACTCGAGATGACGTCAAGCGATGATTGGAAGCTAAACAGTGTTCTGGGTTCCGGGGGCTTTGGAATTGTCGAGCTTTGGGTACACATTCAAAGTGGCAAAAAGATTGGTAATGTTTCAAGATAATTATAAGTATAAAAAAATACACGTCTTATTTTGAAGAATTTTTTATTCTTTGAGTCTGAAAGGTATCATATATTGTATATTGAGAAACTTAATATTTTATAATAAATATATATATGTAAAAATAATAAAATTGTTAATTGTGATTTCAGCAATAAAAAAATGTAAATGGAATTATTCGCAATTAACGCCAACACAACGATACAGATGGACCAAGGAAGTTGAAATAATGAAGCGCTTGAAGCATCCAAATATTGTAAGAACAGGATGCGTTCCGTTCAAGCTTCCAAATGTGGAAGAAAATTTACCGATTCTTTGTATGGAATACTGCAGAAAAGGAGATTTGAGAAAAGTTGTATTTTGTTTAAGTTGATTTATATAAATTGTTCTTTTGGTGACGTGAAATAATTATATTGTCTTTTCTTCTCCAGATTTTAAATGAACCAGAAAATTGTTGCGGAATGAATGAAACAGAAGCAATCAAAGTGATGAGTGAGATCTTATCAGCTGTGGAATATTTACATTTACGCAATATAACTCATCGGGATTTAAAGCCAGAGAACATAGTTTTACAAGATGAACGGAATGTGGTAAGATATAGATGAGAAAGTGATTTGTACTAGTGGTTTATATTGCATTGATTCAATTAAACTTTTATGTATATATATTACAGACTTCATATAAATTAATAGATCTCGGATATGCCAAAGAACTTGGGGAGGCAAGTACAACTGCCTCTTTAGTTGGCACGCTAAATTATGTCGCTCCAGAACTTCTCTTGGGGGAAAAATATAGTTGTTCTGTCGATTATTGGAGCTTAGGAATATTGTTTTATGAACTTGTAACTGGAACAAGACCATTTTTACCAACAATGCAACATACTATGGAATGGTAAAAAGTATAAAATATAATGATGGAATATATTTATGAAAAAATTATACAAGTATCAAGCTCTTAATATAATTCTGCAGGCTGAAATATATTAAAAATAAGAATTATGATGATATTCATGCTCATGAGTCAGAAGGAAAAGTCATTTTTGAGAAAGACATTCAAGATCCAACTCATTTATCAAAGTAAGAATATTATTAATATTATTTTTTATAATTATAATATATATGTAATATTAAATATTAAAGTTTTTTTATTTTAAAAAGCAAAAATAAAATGGATATCTTTCATTTGATAATTTTCGTATGCATATTTAGCAGAATATAATATTTCTTCTCAGTTGTCTTCGAAGCAAAATGGTCGAATGGTTCAGGCTAGTTTTACAATGGGATCCACATAAAAGGGGTAAAATGCTTGACGAATTTGGTACATCTTATTTAGCAGTATTTACAATGTTGCAACGTGCATTATCAAACAAAGTATGTATGTATAAAAGCTAAGCATCTTTTTATTCTTTTTCCATTTTGCTTATTTAATTTGTATTTTTCAAACATAGATAATATATGTCTTCTGTTTATCATTTTACAAAATTAATACGTACGAAATTGATAGTACTACTACTCTCGGAGATCTTCAATTGTTAATAGAAAGAGATACTAATATCAAAGTCAAACATCAAGTGTTAACTGATTATAAAGGTGCAATATTAATTGGAAGTACTGTGCCATTTATATCACAAATTAATGTATGTATATTCAACTTGTAAGATACTATAAGATAAAATGCTATTTTTTAATTTATTACAAATTTACTTGTAGGACCACGTTTTCTTTCTCTATAAAAGTGGAAGTTGTTCGATAGAATATATATCTACATTAAATATTCCTAAAGCAGTAGAGAAAATGATAACACAATCAAAAAATGAGTTGAATTATGAAATACTGAAAGATTATTATCGTCATACAATATATTTTACAAAAAAAGAAAAGAATTTATTTCAATTGTACATTTTTGCGCTTAGTATAAATGTGTAAGTTTCTTATATAATATTAATAGTTATAAAATTGTATTTACTATTAAGTATTAGTATATTATAGATAATATTTCAGAGATTTATTACATCAAAAAATTGATATGTTTAATACGAATATGGAAAAGATATTGGAAAATACCAAGATTCTTACAGAACAAGTACATATAATTCGTATGAAACATATGGCGGATGAAGGTGCAATTGATAAAAAGAAAGTACAAATTTATTTTGACAAAGTTGATAAATTGGTTAGTGCGATAGATCAAATAAAAATGAAGTTTATATCTCTGAAGGAAAAAAATAATAAATTGAGAAATCAAGCTCAAACTATTGATTATACAGGGAATTTATCGGAGTTGTAAGTATAATATGTTATAGATTATTATATAAAATATGTTATATTTTAATATTCTCTCTTATACTATTTTTATAGGTGTGATAAAATGTGTGATATATATTTAAAACTTAAGAAAGAAAGTCTATATAAAACAGCAAAACCATTGGCCATGTCCAAATTAGTATTTACATTTGTGACTACACGTGAAACGCAACTTCGTCATAAAAAGATAACTGATATTACAAGGTACTAAAAGTTTATTTATTTTAAATGATACAGCTTATATATCTTAAGTCTTTTTAATAGGCAGATAAATGAGTTGCAAGATGAACTGTCAAAATTAGAAAAAGTATCTATTTCTGTTACTGCCATGACGGAGTTATATCGGGAAGAATGTCAAAGAATAGTACAATCGGGCATTAACAGTGTCCCTCAACAGTCTGATAATTGTCAATCTTTAAATATCTCTACCACTGAATTAGATAGCGGTATTCAATCAGATGATAATGTGATATATGATAATTTAGTCATGCGTTATAGGTAAGTTTTTCTATTCTTATGATATCGTTCAATATTTTAATACAGAATTATCTTATATTCTATTTTTTAGGTTGGATAATTTGATGAATCAAATACAGAAAAAATATCTTGAAGTGGTTAAATTGGACCCATAATTAAAGATATCGCTCAATATCTGTACCAATTCGTATGTTATATGTATATGTCATCAAATCTAGTATACTAAACATTTTAATTTTCATATATTTTAATATATTCAATTCTTGAAGCCTGGCCGTCTTAACGTGCGTGGAACATAATGCCGTACACCCCATTTAATATTGGCATGTTTATCAGTCTTAACGAACGTATAGACAGGTTTGTTCAATGGTTGCTCCATTTTTAATGCTTGATATCTATCGTTTTCATCTGTTGAAAAAAATTTTTCAAAGTAGTTATATAATTTTTTTAATAAAAAGAGACTGAGATAATCATCTTTTATATGCTTAATAAATATATGTATTGCTAGATACATAACAATTTTTATAAACGATGTATTTTAGAAAATAGTACTTTTTTTTATATTAAAGGATTGAATAACTTTCGAATTATAAGCGACTGTATATATGACTGTAAAAAAATGTATCATTTGATGATTTTTATATATAAAGTATACCTATATTAATATTCTCATTTAACTTAACACACAATGTAAAAAACCTATATATGTGAAATAGTTTTATTAATCGTTACAGTATTTGATTTTGAGATATATTTTATTTCTTAAATGATAACTTACCTCTTTCAAGCGCAACAATCATAATGTTTAGGAAAAGATAGAATATAAAATAGATTTTAAATATCTGAAATATATCCAATTGTGATGTTTAATATAGGCAATGAATATTTATTGTATGAAAAATATGAAATTTACTCACTTGCATTGCACGAAATATTACACTTATTGTTTTCATTGTTAACAAATGTTAGATATCTATCTAGTTGTCGATATTCTTTCAGACTGTCTTTGTGATAGATCAGCGGATGCTTTAAATTTGTTCTATCTATGATAAAAAGCGCAACGGTTGAGTGATCTTTTGTGTGCTCTAGAAGTGTGCGTGTGTGTGTGTGTGTGTGTGTGAGTGTAATTTAAATATCTTTTACTACTCTCTCTTTCACTTAACCCAGATTTTACGATTTAGATTTTACCTATTACTTTCATGTACTGTTATAGTCATTGAACACGTTGACTCGACGATTTTAACAAAAGATGCATTTTAATTCAGATAGATACAACATTTTTATATTAATATATTTTATTAGAAAACTGTATACAGATCTCAATTGAGGATTGAACACATCCAAATTGAGGATTAAACAACGATGTTAAAATAAATATTATGTTCTTTATTCGCTATTACTTTCTCCACACTGACAAATCTTACACACCAGACTATTTTTCTAGATTGTCCACATACATCAACGATTATGCAATTCCACGTATAAAAGTCCATTGTACATTAACTTGAGAAGTAAAAAAAGAGGAAAATGCGGACTTTTAGAATATCTATTCCGATCACATGTGAGAAACAGATATTATTCATTATCACTAATGTCCTCGTCGGTTGTGAATTCGGAATGTTCATCAGCTGCATCCACATCTTCCGCAGTTTCTTCGTCCGAGATGTCCCATTGCGGATGTTCGGTCGGTATTTCTGGTGCCTCCTTTACGTCCAACTATAAAGCATCGTCATATCGTTATAAATATAAATGATAAAAAAGTTTTTTTTTTGCCGAGTTAGTATTTTTAAATAACTCACTTTAATATCTTGAGCTTGATCAAAACCGAGATACGAATCGCTACGTAGACACACAGTAAATGTATAAAGGCCTGGCCAGCGTGGTGCCGTGAATCTTAATTGAATTTCCTCAAATTGTGCTAAGGATGTGACGTGTATAGGGGTTGTTAACAGCGTTTGACTTTTGCGATCACAGATATAGACCCACCAATACTCTTGCTTAACATCAGGAAAGAGTGGACAGTGCACTTCATGTGACAAATTACTCCTTCCCTCTAGCACTCTCTCTCGCTTGGAAATTCTCTGTTGAAATCTATTTGAAAGAGAAAGAAATGTTAAGTTTAGCTGCGATTGAAATATAAGTAGTGTTTTAATATACGACATAAAATATAAATATATTCTTACTTCTCCCATTCGGTATCATCATCATCATGAGACCCGTCCTTCTTGTCGTGACTATCCTCATCGTCACTTCGATCACTCTCAGCTTCACTGTCACTGACATCTGACAATTTCTCCTTGGAAGACTCTTTCTCCGTTTTATCGTCCTTCTTTTTCGCATTAGGAGTATTGCTATGCTGAGTATTGTTAGCCACAGCTTGAGACTGTGCCTGTGTATTTTTAGCAGGAGCTAACTTCTTATTGGTACCCTTTTTATGCGATTTCTTTTGACCTTTCTTTTGTTTCAACCATGCCGGCTTTGCAGTTTTCGTTGATTGATTTTGTTCTTCTGAAGCTTCTTCAACTGCTTCACCACCGGCTTTGTTATCGTCGATCATTGTTTGTTCATTGACAGAATCATCTCCAAAGAGATGCTTCATGTCTTTTCGCGTAAGCGATACCGTCACTGTTACAATAGCACCAGCAGTGTAAACGGTAGGATTCTCATCATCGATTACTGCAATAATACATAAAATCATAAAAAATATAACATTGCATAAATTACATTTTTTTGAGTTAATATAAAACAGAAGTACACGAAAATTATTGATATGAACAATCAATTACCTTCGGATCGAACTTTGAAGTCAATATACGGCATATTTCCAAGAACCTTCATAATATCTTCATACTGACTGTCTGACAAGTTTCTAAGTATCAGTCTTCGTTCTTCTCCTTTCAATTGTGCAAATTGTTGAAGACTTTTGATTTGACGCTAAAGTCACATACGTTAAATGATTTTCATCAATAATAATAAAAGCATCATCGGGATAATTGCGTGAGCGCGGACAATTGATAATAGCAAGATTGAGCCCTGGATTTCATCTCGCATATATCTCGATAGAAGTATAAGAGAGTATAAGAGTTTAATACTCATGTAAGAATTTAAGCCTCTATGGTTTAAAGAGTATAAAAGAGTTTAAGACTTTGAGCTAAAGAACAAAAAAGCTCAGAGCTGGATTTATAAGAAAATATCAAATACCCGTAAGTGAAAAAAATCGGCACATTAAAAAGAAAATTAAAAGCATTATCTTGATAGAATTTGTTATGTCATTAATACCTTCTTCGCGTGGAAGTATTTTAAATTATCCTCCGTTATGTGTGGTAATTGAAGGAGAGGGTTTTTAAACTCCCAGAATCCTTGGACGATCATTGGACACAGTTTCATACAGTTTTCTATAGTTGTTATGGTTGGTACCCGCGGTACTTTAAAAAAAAGTCCATTAGTGCTTTATTCCATATATATGTCATAGTTTATTGGGAGAAAAAAAAAATAATTACCTCTTCTAGCATAAGCTAAAAGTATAACTTGATGGACACAGGCAACCATTTCCTGTATCAAGTATGGACATTTCCTTACCATATACTGTCTGTCTTTATCCAACGTTTCGGGATTTAGTGGTATTCGAGATAAATGCGCATGCAGTAGTGCTCTAGCTTTAATTGAATACAAGTGGCATAATGGTACTTCTTTGTTTTTTTCTCCTAAGTTAGGTAGCTGTTTGATAAGCTGAAATATAAGAAAAACATATTGTATAGTAAAATTGTTGTTCATCTAAGACCAAAAAATGGGATGACGCGTGGCTCCGTCGTGCTAACGCGAGTGATTAGTAATGGAAGAGTCCTGGGTTTAAATCCCAGTAGCTCCTCATCCCATATACATCCCATTTTTCGGATGTCTACCGATTAGAGACCGACTTCTCTTCTGGAGGAGAATCGACTTCCGTAATCGGTAGGCTAGAAAAGGGGAGGCACAATGGACCTAATCTGAGTTTGAGTGCCATAGAGCTAAAAACCGTCCCCCTTACTATCATTATTATTATTAAGACCGAAAAATTAAATATAATAAAATTTATACCGAAGGAACTTCTTCGCTGTCCGAATGTCTCTCGACTATTTCTGCATTACGCTTCTTGAAGAATTCAAAGGAAGCAGCGAGTATCATGATAACTCTCTTTAATGACATAGACGGCGTTTTCACGAAGAAGAAGTAATACATTTCGGTCGTTGTCAGGAGAACCTAGAGATGAATATGAATATAATAACTGGTAATTTGTCATGTATAAAAATTTGGCATAAAAATACCAATTACTTGATCACCAGTGTAGCGAATACTCTTGTACCACCACATTCCCACAACTGTCGGTAAAGCAACCATGAACACTAATGCGTATAGTCCTAAGACCCATACTGAATTCTCCTTTTCAACGATCCAAGAAGGCAAAGCTATACCAAAACTCATTGCCCCTGGACCATCCGGATTTCCATATTTTTCCCAGTTTTTTCGTGCTTCATCGTCCGTTAAAGCTTGGTAAGCTATTTTTGTTAATAAAAAAAATTCTGTTAGTTTACATTAAGATTAGTGGTAGCAATTTTTTTTATCCTAGGATAATCTTCCAAAATTAATATATCGAATATCTAATTTTTAACTGTTATAGGATTAATTTTCAGTGCGAATATTTTAACAATCTTCCTATGTTGTATTACTATCATATGCAATGTGTTAAAAATTTATTAAATATTTAATAATATGCAATATTCAATATTTACATCTTAGATCTGTAGAGACATTACAGTTGTTCCTTACCTTTAGTTAATTTCATAAAAGCTTTTTCATTTCCTGTTTCTTTATCAGGATGAAGAATTAGGGAAAGCTTGCGGTAAGCTTTTTTAATCTCACCTTGAGAAGAACCCTACAATTGGAAATTTAGCATTAATTTTTGTTATGCAACAAAACTAATGGTACGTATAAAAATTCTATTTTATACTCACAGGTGGTACACTTAATATTTCATACGGATCAAAGTTGGCCATTTCGTAATCAAATTGGGACACTTTATAGGCTAAGAGTAACAAGATAGCCCATCCCAAAACAATCAGAAATTTCCTACATATATAATAACATTATGTTAGTCGCATATGAAAAGGGCAATTTCTAATTTTGTAACAATTTTTACAATTGTATAAATGTAATCAATATTATTTTGCACAAATAATAAAACACATGAAAGTAATGTGTAAAAACTTACGTAAATAATGCCTTGGTTTCCTTCCATGGTTTGTTCGCTTGAAGAATAACTTTCTTCTTTTTGCACCCATCACACTGACATTCCTTGGCTAACTGGTTGGGATCTGAATAAAAATTTAAATTGATATTACTCTCATAATCTACTCATCTTTAGTTTGGAAAATGATCAATCAATTTTAAATCTTTAAATTGATTTTCGAAAATCAGTTAAGAGCATTTTCACGATACTTATTATTAAATGTGATAAACGTGTAGTTCAAACTAATAGTTAATCAATAAGAGCTACATATATTTCTTTGCCTACTTATTGTTCAAATAGTACATTACAAGATTTTCATATAAATTCGACACGAGACATGGAACACATATACGTGCACGCGTTGCCTTAAACTTTTCTGTCCAAGGAAATCATAACACATTATATGTACGATTTTAAATTAATTAATTTTCAAAATACACAGAGAATATAGACTCGAACAAACAGCTAGGTAATTTATTAAAGCATTTTTATCCTCGCAGATTGAGCGAGTTTGGCGCTGCGTTCCATGAAGGAAAAAGGAGCAAGGTGGAGCACAATGTAAATCGAGATAAACGGTGCTCGCCCATCATGTTACGTGGGACGTGTTACATCTCCCGTGCGTAAATTACTTGGTCTGGAAAATGGAGTTTGCCCTGATCAGTATCTCTCTCTCTCTCTCTCTCGCTCTGATTGCTCTAACCTTGCTTCGGGCAACGTGGCCAGAGGTAGTAAGTCCCGGGTACCAGCAGTAGCGCCAAGAACGAGAGCAGAAAGTAGAAGAATGTCCCTCCGCTCTCGTCATACTGGAACTTCTGTCCGCTCATCGCTCATTAAGTACTGCGGCGTTGTTTTAAGTAGACCGTATAAGTACATTCATTCGTAACATTATCCGGGCTCGCGCGGGCTGCGGATTCACGGACGTGCCGTACGACATGCAAATCAACAGTTAGCGGGACTGCCCTGTCAAGACTGCCAACTCAGCACCACCGCGCGCCTCAGCCGGGTGTTCCACGACTCCGCGCGCGCTATTGACTCTGACGTTGTACGCGCGACGACTGGCGACGACTCGCGACGACGACTGGCGATGGCGCGGCGCGGCACAGCGTAGACCGGCCGGACCGGCGTTGCCGACAGCGCCCGCCCGGCGTCGACCCGGTCGACCGCGCCGCCCGCGAGAGGAGCCGCCGCGAGAAATCGGCCGCTCGAGGAGAGGAGAAAAAGAAGGAGACATTGACGTCGATCGTCGACCTACGATGACCTATGAATAGCGATAAGAAACGATGAGGCATGAAATTCATTTGATTTGCTTGTTTTAATCGCACTCAATCGCAATTGTATTCATTTGTATTTTTTTTAGCCAAGTGCAGCTGAACGGACTGACGGACGCATCCGTCGAACTTTCTTACGTTTCCCGCGTTGGAATGGAAGGGCTACGGGAGGAAGAGAAACTGAATAAAGAGCTTTCGAAGTTCGAACAAGTTTGAGATTTCACGTTACGTACTCTGACGTAATTGTCATTAATCTTCAAGTGTTCAAAACAAGATAGATAAAGTTATAAACACGGTGAGCATCCGTTCTATATTACAGAGGACAGTCCATTATTTTAGGTCTGTGTTCTTTAGATTTATTTTTTTCTTGAAAATCGACTTATGTCTTTTATTTCTGAAAAGTCCTACATTTCAATTTTTATCACTTTTGTGTAATGTTTAAATAATTGTTTTGGTTTACAACATTTTACTTTTTTCATATAAATAGATATTCAGAGAAAAATATAATGATAATAAATTTACTGTGCACTCGTTTGTGGAAGAGGGTAGGTGGCGGTGTCCTTAATTTTTTTTCAAAGAAATATGGTCACCGTAGTTATAAAGAAAATAGGGAAATATCTTTTCGCACGATGAGAAAGCGGTAAGAAGCGGTAAGAGAGGAACAAAGCGCGACGAGAGAAGAAGCGTAAATACGGCGAGGGACTCTGTATTTCGCTGGCCGTCAAATAACGGGTTTTTTTCATACGGTTTTTTAACGCCGTAAATGCGCGAGGCAACGCCTAGTGCGTAAAGAAGCTCGAAGACGGAAAACGATGTATGTACAACATACAAGTCTTATGCTGCACGCCCTGAAATTTGTCCAATTTGGAGCGAAAAATCTTAATATGGAGATTCTGAGAATGCTCGGAAGATATCGCAAGAATAAGGATATTAATTGTTGAGATATTCTCATACTAAGTATATTTTTTAAAAACACAAAATATTCGAATAACATTCCAAATAACACAGATGATCGTTGTTGAACTCAAAAAGAATTAATTTTTTAAATTCTTTATGAATTAGCATAATCTATTTTAAATAAACTTAAAGAAATCCTTTTAAAAGAATTCCATAGATAAAACGATTCCTTTTGTGTTTAAAAAGAGCAATAAAAAATTCTTTCTGAACTGTTAGAAATGTTTTTAAAACAGAAATGGGATGGAAAAAGAATTTATTTTATAATTTGAGAATTTAAAAAGAATTCTTTTTGGATTCTCTGTGTTATGTGGGATCATTACTGTTGGAGAAAAAGAGGAGGGTAGCAAGAGAAATCAAAAGTTCCTAATCGAGAAATTAATCCGATTGTTTCACAAAGACTTGCTCGTCTGCAAGCACTTCTGAGTGCGACCGAACTCTGATTAAGCCATTGTATATACATAACTGATAATTAACTTGTCAAATGATATTCATATATCTTGTTAACACAGATAGAACTTTTAATTTTTTTGTTTGAGAAAACAAGAGATTGAGAGGATAAATTAATTCAAATTATAATGTAATGTAATTGTTTCATTTGGATTATATAATTCGAAATGTTGCTTTTTAAGCAATTCTGTCGAACTGAATACTTGATCAATTGATTCGATCATTGATCGAGTTAATCGGAGTTTGATCGATGTGTACTCCGAGCCTATTATCTCGTACGTGATATACATATTATCGCTAAGATCTTATATATATATATATATATAAAATTCGTGATCAAAGTCTGAAAAATTGAGATTTTACTCTTGAAACTTACGAAATTACAGATTGAAATATATATGTACATGTATATATATTTCAATCTGTAATTTCGTAAGTTTCAAGAATGAGATCTCGTTTTTTCAAGTTTGGGGCCACGAATTTTTTTTGTCATTGACATAAACATGATCAAATAATCGGAAAGAAAAAACCCAGGTAGAACAATAAATTATAATGACATTATATTGATATCAAAATAACGCTGAATCAGCGATAAAATGACATAATAATGACATTTTGAAGTTATTTTTGTGTCATTTTGACATCTTTATGATTCTTGTTCTACCTGAGGAAATAGAGTCCTATATAATAATATAGGACTCTATGGAAAAGTTAGAGGTTTATCGATTGTAACGGAGCAATCCATTAGCTTTCCATCAATCCCTCTTTCTCTTCACTCGCGATTCAAATGCCTCGAAGTTACCGTAAACAATTTAAAAATAAACGGAAGCAAAAGTTATAAACAACATTGTTCTCATTCTCCCAGGGAAACAGGACCAGGTGGTGGAACAATGCTCTTTTTTATCGCGCAAAATGATTCATCGTATGTATGTATAATACGCTTTACTGGAACTGCGTCATTCAAGAACATCAAAAACATTGTTATCATCGATCTCGAGGCATATGAGAGTGGCATCGACCTCCTTTATCGAGCGCCCGCTCGAAATCACGCCGCGATATTCGCTCCTTCACGCAGCCAGTTGACAGCTGGTCGTGTCGTGCGTGTGCGCGCGCGCGCGGCCGCACCGTCAATCGTGTTTGACGATCAGCGGGTTATCAATGTCCCACGAATCGACGATTCCGTCGAACGTCAGTTGACGCACCGTGCACACGGATACCACTGCCGACGCATGATTCTCTCAGACGAGAACAGTCGCGGTGCGGTGGACGCGCGAGAATGTCCCGATAAGATATCCACGACGATCCCAAGGCGCGCCGCGATTCCTCCTCAGGTGGGCTCCTCGCACGTTTAGGTTAAGCCCGCAATCCTTGTCTCGATCGGTTCATCAACACCAACTTGCGACACGGTGGTCTCTCTTCGATCGCTCCCTCGATCGCGTGCTCATCGTCCTCGTGCCGTTAATAAATCGCGCGGCGATGTCGAACGCGATTAGAAGAGCGACCGCCGTGTCACAAGGTCACCCACTTGCAGGGTAATTGCCTTCTCTAACGGTACGCGCGTTCACTCGTCTGTTATGCAGGATAGATGCGAATCGACGACGCAAGCATGTCCCTAAGGAACGTCATCGAGTGGACGTCCTCCGACGTGAAAATGTGGCTCGTCGAGAATGGCCACGAGGAGTACGCGGACTTGTTTCACGAGCACGAGATCGACGGAAAGGTACTCCTGACGCTGAAGGAGGAGGACTTGAAATCTAGTATTTTAAACATAAAGAAGATTGGTGTTATAAAGAAATTGTATCTAGCTATAAAACAACTGCAGAGGGACAACGTCGCCGTTCTGTTTGACCTGGGATACGTGGATTTGTTTCCTTCGACAAATTTTTATACTCATCAGAATAGGCATGAGGTAAAAGCACGATTTTTAATACTCCATTATCCATGTAAGATATCATAGTATCTCGGGTTTTTTTAATAAACAGAATAATTTTTTGTAATTAATTGACTTGAGAAAGTAAGCCAAGATTACATGTTGACTAAAATGTAGATAAGCATTTAAACAAAAGATAAATTGATTTTTTTGTTTATGCCGATTAAATACTATCAATTTATCTTTTGTTTAAAATGCTTATCTACATTTTAACATTTAACCTTGGCTTACTTTCTCAAGTCAGTTAATGATATCTTACAAATTTTTTAACTTGGAGTACTATCATATTTCACATGATGAAGTATGTATTAAAACTTCACGTGGGTAACAAAGAAAATGGTCAAGTCGATTACAAATGTAATATCGATGTATTTAACGTAATTTTGTTTCAGATGCCCAGTACTGGTACAAATAATGAAATGTCTATCGAGAACGAATTTTATTCAGCTTCGGTATCGGAGGACGGACACGCCTCTCACTTGCCAACCGAAATCTGGAAAACGGTCATCAGTTTGGGATATTTATTTATTGTCACCTGGATTACTGCCTTTGTGATGGTTATCGTTCACGACCGAGTGCCTGATATGAAAAAGTATCCTCCATTGCCAGACATATTTTTAGACAACGTACCTCATATTCCCTGGGCGTTCGATATGTGTGAAGTTACCGGTACACTGCTTTTTGCGATATGGCTTGTTGTGCTTATATTTCACAAGTATAGGTAAGAAACGAGGCCTTAAATAAATATGGCAGAGGACGTGATTTGTCAGGGCGAATAATTTATTAAATATGGAACAGATTTATTTTGTTACGGAGATTTTTTGCACTGTCGGGTACAGTCTTCCTGCTGAGGTGCGTGACGATGCTCATTACTTCGTTGTCAGTGCCGGGTGCACATCTACAATGCCAACCACGGAAAGTCCCAGATGAAGATTGGTCCAAGTGAGCTACATATATATTATGTGATAAAATATGTATCATCCTTTTTTTAAATACAATATATCTTATTTTAGTTCTGCGTATGTTGAACTGTACAATAAAATAGCAATGGCTTATGTTATTTGGCGAGGTGCCGGCATGTCTATTCAAGGTGTCAGAACTTGCGGGGATTACATGTTTAGTGGACATACAGTAGCGTTAACAATGCTTAACTTTTTCATTACAGAGTGTAAGTAACAATGTATATTATTTTAATCAAAGCGGCCGATTTAGATATTTATGAGATACTCTTTTTTTCATTGCAGATACTCCAAGACATTTGTATTTCCTGCATACTTTCACATGGATGCTTAATATGTTTGGCATTTTTTTCATCTTGGCGGCGCATGAGCATTATTCCATTGACGTTTTCGTCGCATTTTATATAACTTCGCGATTATTTCTTTATTATCACACATTGGCGAATAATCAAGCACTGATGCAGCGCGATTCGATCAGAACCAGAATCTGGTTTCCATTATTTAGCTTTTTTGAATCGTCCGTTGATGGTATTGTTCCTAATGAGTATGAATCGCCGTCCTTGATAGTTTGCAATTTAGCAGGCACAGGAAAAAACATCTGGCACTGCGTACGGTCTCGGATCTCTTTCCGAAAAGCGCAGCGTAATATAAACGGCAGTTTAAGCAGCACAAAAAAGGAACACTAACGTCAAACTGGTACATATTTTTACCTTTTTTAATTGCTATATCGTACTTTGTACTTTTAAGATAAATATGCGATATAAGGGACACTTTTAATTCCAATTACATATAAATATAATATAAATATGTACACAAAGATGGAAAAAGGTATGACATTTCTTCGAGATTGTAATCTGGAAATTCATAAGATAAATTTTCAAGAAATAAAAGTGATCCTATATTGTATATTTATCTTTTCAGAACGTTGACTGTTTGTTTGACAAATCCGTTTATATGTTGGAATAATATTGAACAAGATGTAATATTAACTCTAAATATTTATTTTTGTGATAGGACTATAACAATACCGAAAGAGATTGAGACAATTTATGATACAATTGATTAATATTACACATTAGTTAACTTTACTATCACAGAAAAATAATATATAATTAATTCATTAAGAAATCTCCAAAGACAAAGACCTTAGTATATAAAGTACTTTACTAATTTAACATGCATTTTCCAAGCATGTTTAATCGTCTAAGACTTTCTTATTTTTTTTTAAATTATTTGCGCGTGTATATATATTATCCACGTAATTTGCTCATACGTATTTTCATTATCTTTTTGTGATACAAGAAGAAAGTTGTGTTAAGAGCTATTGCGACGGCCTGCAGGGATATTAGATTTTATTAGGAATGTTTAATGATTTTTAGTGACTATCAAGTTTAATAATAATGGTATTTCTGGGATAGATATGTCTTTGAAGACGTATTTCTGTTTGCTAACAATGGAATGCAACATTTTAAAAGTAAATGTATATAATACTATCATACATTCCTGATATTTGATAAAATTAATAATTTAAGACTCCTGTTTGCTCTCATTGCTATTATATTGAAATCATTGCTATGATATTATTTTTGCTTGTGTACGTACAAATAAATTAAATTTTCGCATGTCGCCACATATATTTGACATTGATAAAATAGATTGACAGTCTTTTTGGTTTAAGTAACATTATCAGTGTAAATTTTAGTTAATTATTTTACATTTATATTTACTGAAAGCGTATACATGCAGATTTATATGTTTTTGTTAATCTAAGTTAAGAAAAAGTTCATTTTTCATAAAAAATAGAATTAATATGATTTTAATATGACGTAGTGAGAAAACAGGAGACACATTGATAGATATTAAACAGAGGCTGAAGATGCTACTGTTATTGTGTGACTTCTACTGTAAATTTGTGCGTAAAAACTTGTATGACATGATTGTACAAATAGCTTCTATCACATAGAAGCTATTGCCAACAGTATAATAGCTTTTTAATATTTCATCCATATCTATTTTTTACTTATGTGATAAATAACTTAATCTTGTTGGCGTTAACAAGTACTGATTATTGGTAACTTGTTGATGGTGCCTGATTGTTGGTGTTTATTACTTTATATACTTCCAAAACTATGCAATGTATGTAAACTTTCTCTCTCTCATGCTAATATCGACCAATATACCGACTAGTTTGAAAGACAGTCGGATTGATTTGCAGACGATTGAGAAAAATAGCACGAATAAAAGACGTCAATATTTCAGTAAGATGTACTTTTGTTGTAATATTTATCAATCATTAATATACACTTAGTGTCATCCTAAGCATCGATCCCTTTTATTATATTATATATTTCTTCTAAATAAAATTTTCAGAAAAAAATTGCATGATAGCCGAATATTTAAACTTTTTCTCATAACTCGTGATTGTAAAAGAATAATTAGAAGTTAAAATTTCTAAGATCGCAGTCTCAAGAATTCCTCAATTGTATTTATCATCCTAAATCTTTTTTCTATGTATCAAAAAATTAATAATTTTATTAATAAGACAACTGTCGATCATCAAATTAACCGGAGTTTTTTCGGATGGATTCATCTCATTCCAAGTACAGAAAGTACAAGAGAGTAGGAGTTAAAACGGATATCAGTGCGTTCAAAAACTCATTCAACCTGAACGAGATTTATGAATGGCGTTCAAGAAAGATCTATTGTTAGACCTAACCTAACTACATCATACAGTTTAAACAGTAACAAACCTAACCTTCCTGAGACCGCGATTTGTGCACGCTATCCTCCAGAATTAATCTGTTTGCAATAAACACCTTTTTAGGATATATCCGTGACAATTTGCGACAATCGGTAACACCCAGTCATGTATTCTATATGCAAAAGTACGCATCCCGCAACAGGAGTCGAGCACGCGATCACGTGTCACTTTTTCAACCGCACTGAAAAATGTCTCGTTGTTGCCGGTGCGAATGTTATACGGGTATTTCGCCTAATTCCCGATATCGACATGACAAGACGGGAGAAATACACAGGTATCTTTCAGGTTTAATTTTTTTTAGACATTCTAAAATGGAATATATATATTCACATATTCTTTTCTTGCAGAAATACGCCCCCCTAAAATGAAGCTGGAGTGCCTGGCGCAGTATACATTGCACGGAAACATCATGTCCATGCAGGCCGTCCATCTCATTGGATCGCAGAGGGATTCTCTGCTGCTCAGCTTCCGCGACGCAAAACTGTCCGTTGTTGAGTACGATCAGGACATTCATGACTTGAGGACCGTGTCGTTGCATTACTTTGAAGAGGAAGAAATAAAGGTTGCAATTTTTATAGGAATGGGCTAAGCTTGGTTTATTCTAGAAGATCAAGCTTTGTTTTTAGAGCTACTATTACATTGTGATGCAAATGTCTCAAACTTAGATTTTATTTGATTAGGATGGATGGACAAATCATCATCATATACCAATAGTAAGAGTGGATCCTGAGGGAAGGTGCGCAGTGATGTTGATATTTGGTAGAAAACTGGTTGTGTTGCCCTTTCGTAAGGATCCCAGCCTTGATGACGGTGACTTACTTGACACTGCAAAATTATCTTCTTCCAATAAGACTCCGATTTTATCCTCATATATGATAGTATTGAAAACATTGGAGGAGAAAATGGATAATGTGATAGACTTACAGTTTCTGCATGGATATTACGAACCTACATTATTAATTTTATATGAACCAGTAAGAACATTCTCAGGGTAAGCATAAGTTTTATATTTACCGGGTAAATAAAAGAGATTATATATTCATCGATTGTGGATTATTATGATATCTGTGTATATAGGCGCATCGCAGTGAGACAGGATACTTGTGCAATGGTTGCCATATCTTTGAATATTCAGCAAAGGGTCCATCCTATCATTTGGTCTGTCTCCAATTTGCCATTTGATTGTTATCAAGCTGTACCTGTTAAAAAACCGCTGGGCGGCACCTTGATAATGGCAGTCAACTCGCTTATTTATTTGAATCAAAGCATACCACCTTACGGAGTGTCACTTAACAGTTTAGCAGACACAAGTACAAATTTTCCATTAAGTAAGTAGAATTTTCAATAGTATGATTTGTGACTATGTATCAATTATGAAATATGTACTTATTATTTTGCTTTATTTTTGTAGAGCCACAGGAAGGAGTGAAGATGAGTTTGGAAGGAGCGCAGGTAGCATTTATATCTGCGGATCGTTTAGTTATTTCTTTGAAAAGTGGAGAACTTTATGTTCTGTCTCTCTTTGCCGACAGTATGCGATCTGTGCGTGGGTTTCACTTTGACAAAGCTGCTGCTAGTGTGTTAACATCATGTGTAAGCATTTATGCCTGATTTTTAATTGTTATATGTATATATATAAATATCTTTTCGACATCATGTATGCTTATATTATTTGTCATATTTTAGGTATGTATGTGCGAAGATAATTATCTTTTCCTCGGTTCACGACTTGGTAATTCATTATTGTTACGATTTACGGAGAAGGAACCGGAAACTCTGAAAAACCTGAATGATGGTGAGATTACTATTGAAGAAAATGAAAGTGAAGAAACTCCGGCTAAGAAAGCGAAACAAGACTTTCTTGGAGACTGGATGGCGTCGGATGTGTTGGATATCAAAGATCCAGAAGAATTAGAAGTGTATGGCAGCGAAACTCACACATCCATTCAAATCACTTCATATATTTTTGAGGTATCTACGGCTTTTCTTATTCTACACGATGTATTTTCCTTGTTATACATTGATTCTAATTTATTTCTTCTGTGTATTATTTGCAATTAATTTTTTATTTGTAGGTATGTGATAGTTTATTGAATATTGGACCATGTGGAAATATATCTATGGGAGAACCAGCTTTCCTGTCGGAAGAATTTCTACAAAATCAAGATCCTGATGTAGAACTTGTGACAACATCCGGATATGGAAAAAATGGTGCACTTTGTGTATTGCAACGTTCTATACGTCCTCAGGTAATATAGCATCTCACATATGTAGACCAGTTATATGTAGAATTTTAATATATTTATATATTTATTGATGTAATAAAATTTAATTTATATTATTCATTATATATTCTTTCAAGTTTCTTGAATATTTAATGTAGAATAAAAATGATATTTGCTTTAATCAAGAAAAAAAAACATTCAATTATAGAATTTGTACAACTTGTGTACATTTTTAGGAAAGAATAATTAATTCTAAATTAATTAAAGTTTTATTTTTATTAGTATTAAAATTAAATCTAACTATTATTAAAATTAAACTTATAAATTATAGGATAAATTATAGGATTTTATGTATAATTGTGTTCTAAATTTCTTTAATAAAAATAGGTTGTGACAACATTTAAATTACCTGGCTGTGAAGACATGTGGACAGTCATTGGTACATTAAATAACGATGAGATCAAAACAGAAGCAGAGGGATCTCATGCTTTCTTGATATTAAGTCAAGAAGATTCGACTATGGTATAAAACTTTTAATATAACATTTAAATATATATCGCTTTGTATATCTTAGTTGATAATTAATCGATTTGTAATAATATTTATCTACAGATTTTGCAAACCGGTCAAGAGATTAATGAAGTAGATCAGAGTGGATTTAGTACACAAGGAAGTACAGTATTTGCCGGTAATCTTGGTGCTAACCGATATATTGTGCAAGTTACTCAAATGGGAGTTCGTCTTTTGCAAGGCATTGAACAAGTATGCAAAACATTATAACCCTTAAATGTTTATCAGGTTAATTTATTTGAGCAGTTGTAATTTGAATCAGTAAATTGAATAATTCATATATATTTCATTCAATACAAATTTTTCAAACATAGATGCAAAGTAAATGATATTTTTATTGTTTGATTTATTTATGTGTTTATTTCGTCATAATAATTTTGTATCGTCAAATAAATATATTTGCATTTTTATATAATTTGTATTATATCTATTATTAATTACAGATTCAACATATGCCTATAGATCTTGGCTGTCCAATTGTACATGCAAGTTGTGCCGATCCATACGTAGCGCTTCTCTCGGAAGATGGACAAGTAATGCTATTGACACTTAGAGAAGTAAGAGGCACAGCAAGATTGCATGCTCAAGCTGCCAATCTACTGTTTGTAAGTTTAGTTTTATAATTAATATTACATCAATGAAATATTAAAATTTATACTATTTATATACATATATTTTTAGCGGCCTCAAATAGAGGCATTGTGCGCTTATAGAGACGTAAGCGGCATTTTTACAACGCAATTACCTGAAAATGCGGACGACGAACAGGCTGAAGAAGAATACAATGTAGAGGAACCATCTGTACTTAGCAATATCGATAATGAAGACGATCTATTATACGGTGATGCCCCAGCATTTCAAATGCCTGCTCCATCATATCCAAAAACAGACGGAACTACTAAAAAATTACCTTGGTAAAATTTTTGTTTAGTTGTTACATAATGTATTTCTAAAATATTTAGTCAATTTTTATTGTTATATTTTATTAAATGTTTTTTTTAGTCTATTAAATTAAAATTTTAAAAGAGATAAAAAAGTTTGGCGAATAGAGATATTTTTCATATCTCTAATATAAAAGGTGATTTTATATCGATATAAATTTGTGTGATACGAATTTTTGTAATAGGTGGCAAAGGCATTTGCAGGAAATTAAGTCCACGTACTGGCTACTTGTATATAGAGACAGTGGGACATTGGAAATTTATTCTTTACCTGATTTACGATTATCTTATCTTATTCGCAACTTTGGCTTCGGCCAGTATGTATTGCACGACAGTATGGAATCCACAACTTTGCAATCAGCGCCAGTTAATGAAATTCCTCATCCTGATATGCAGGTAGTTTATCTCGTCATGTGTCTTTAAATGTGGAAATTTTAAAAGTGCTCTTAATAAATATCTATTTTTACAGGTCCGTGAAATTCTGATGGTTGCTCTAGGACATCATGGAAATCGGCCGATGCTCTTAATACGTCTCGATTCGGAGTTGCAAATCTATCAAGCTTACAGATATCCAAAGGGATATCTAAAACTGAGGTTTAAGAAATTGGACCATGGAATAATTCCAGGACGTTTAAGGTTCAAATAATTCTAATATATTATTTTTTAAATATAGAATAATAATTTTAATGTATATAATAATTAATATGNATTATTTTTTAAATATAGAATAATAATTTTAATGTATATAATAATTAATATGTTTAAAATTATACTAAATTATATTAAATAATACTAAAATTATGTATAACCACTAAATTTGTATTAAAATACTCTTATTTAGATTATTGGAATTTTAATTGAATTTTTTCCACAGTCCAAGACCCAAGGAAGAAGATATGCCAAAGAACACGTGCGATTCTCGCATCTGCGTAATGCGTTACTTTAGCAATATCGCTGGGTATAATGGAGTATTTATCTGCAGCGATTATCCGCATTGGATATTTTTGACCGGACGCGGTGAATTACGGACGCATCCAATGGGTATTGATGGCTCTGTTACATCTTTCGCTGCTTTTAACAATATTAATTGTCCTCAAGGTTTTCTGTATTTTAATAGAAAGGTATAACATTGTGTTTTCAGTATATTTTATAATAAGATAAAAGATAATACAGATTTTATTTTCCAGGAAGAGCTACGGATATGTGTTTTACCAACTCATTTATCATACGACGCTCCGTGGCCAGTTAGGAAAGTTCCCTTGCGATGTACCCCGCATTTTGTTACATACCATCTCGAAAGCAAGACCTACTGCGTTATAACAAGCACAGCTGAACCTTTGAAAAGTTACTACAGATTTAATGGCGAAGACAAAGTATTAATAAAAATATTTTATCTCTTTCAATTTTTCATTCATCATTTATCAATACTTATGTATTACTATTATTTAAAGTTTTAAATTTAGAAGCGATACTAAAAAATAATTAATATTAACAAATGCATTTTTTAATTTTTTTTCAATTAGGAATTTACGGAAGAGGAGCGTTCAGAAAGATTTCTTTTTCCGTCCCAAGAACAATTTTCCATTGTACTATTTTCTCCAGTTTCATGGGAAACTATTCCCAATACAAAAATCGAGCTGGATCAATGGGAACATGTCACTTGCTTAAAGAATGTATCTCTGGCTTATGAAGGAACGAGATCTGGTTTAAAAGGTTATATAGTATTAGGAACAAATTATAATTATGGCGAAGATATCACAAGCAGAGGACGGGTGAGTTTTATATTTATATAGAAAATATTTTCAAGCTTTATTAATTAATAATCTTATTTTTTAAACTTTCAGATACTTATATTCGATATAATTGAAGTAGTACCTGAGCCTGGCCAGCCATTAACCAAAAATAGATTTAAACAGATTTATGCGAAGGAACAAAAGGGACCTATAACTGCTATAACACAAGTATCAGGATTCTTAGTTTCAGCTGTTGGACAAAAGGTATTCCCTAGAGTCTCTTCTGCAAGAATTGTGTCCATTGCAAATGGCATTAAAAATCATTTTGTTGCAGATATATATTTGGCAATTAAAAGATAATGATCTTGTTGGAGTTGCTTTTATCGATACCCAGATTTACATCCATCAAATGCTGAGTATCAAAAGTCTCATTCTGGTAGCCGACGTCTACAAATCCATTAGTTTGCTAAGATTTCAAGAAGAATATAGGACACTCTCTCTTGTCAGCAGAGTAAGTATGATTGATTAATTTTAGATGTACATAATTTACATATTTATGAATTTATTTATGCATTTAAAATATATGATTTTATTTACAGGATTTTAGACCCGCGGAAGTATATACGATAGAATATTTAATTGATAATACAAGTTTAGGTTTCGTTGTGGCTGATGGAGAGAGCAATTTAGCTTTATTTATGTATCAACCGGAGTCCAGAGAAAGTGTGGGAGGTCAAAAACTAATGAGAAAGGCGGATTTTCATTTAGGGCAAAAAGTAAACACTTTCTTTCGTATTAGATGTAGAGTCACTGATCCTGCAAATGATAAAAAGCAATTTTCCGGTGCTGATAAAAGACATGTTACTATGTATGGTAAGTCGAAATGTGTATTTTAGAAATACTGATAATTCTTTAATGAATATTCTTGAAGTACTTAAGCTTGCATGTGAATATATCTTTTTTTTTTTACATTTTAGCATCGTTGGACGGTAGTCTTGGTTATATTTTACCAGTACCAGAAAAAACATATCGAAGATTACTTATGTTACAAAACGTATTGGTCACACATATCTGTCACATTGCAGGCTTGAATCCGAAAGCTTATCGGCAAGTTTCAATTACATAGATATTACTATTTGCGAATTTAATTAATCAAGAAATTATCGAGAAAATTATTATATAAAATCTTTTCTTTCATTTAGTACTTATAAAAGTTACATACGAAATCAAGGAAATCCAGCAAGGGGCATTATTGATGGTGATTTGGTTTGGCGTTACCTCTTCTTACCCAACAATGAGAAAGCAGATTTAGCCAGGAAAATTGGAACACGCGTTCAAGAGATTATTGAAGATATTACCGAGATTGATCGTCAAACAGCCCATTTTTAATTACAATTGTATTATATTTGTATAGCCAATTTATTATTTTTGTATTGATATAGCATAAGATACGAATTTTTATTATAACGTTACTAAATATTGAATGCAGTAGTATGTATGTATATCCTGAAATTATCACAGCATTGTACAATTATTTTGCAATTGTTTAATTCCTACATCATATTCATATTATATTAAGATTAAAAATTTATTGCGTTTTAATATCAAACAATAACGGAGAGATATAATTTATTTTATTATATTTTATAAAACATGATAAATTTTTATAATTTTTTGTATAGGCTGATGAATTTATTTATGCACAATTAAACTAAGTAATAGAAAAATTATTTGCATTATTGTGATGACATCTTCCCAAATGGCTCAACCATTTGAACCATCCAGAAGAGTATCCAGAAGGAGTATCATCGAAAAACGAATAATTGTACGAAGAGAAAGTCAAAGATGTATGTACTAGTCAAAGATTTTGTAATTAATATGTGTAGATAAAATAAAATTTATCAATTTTTTAAAATAAATGTATGGTTCACATAAAGATAATATAAGAGAAAGCTCTATTATATAAACTCTGAGGTTACACAGTTTCATATTACTTATTGATCAAACAATTCTTAAAAGCCAGTCATATTAGTCAAGTACCTTGAGGATCGTTCTCCTCTCTTTTTTTCGTATTTCTTTTAAAGATTTCTGAATTAGATTTTCTGAGATATCAGTAAGTATATTAGTATTAATTTCTGTATCTAACAATCAATATTTAATAATTTTAATATTATATACTTAGTGCCCACCGTTGCTGTACCATTGTTGTTAGAAAGAAGACTTTATGAAGCATTTGATGTGTTTGATATTGCAAGAAGTGGAGAAGTAGATGTTAGAGATTTGGGAACTATAATTAGAGCATTAGGTAATGTTTACATTATAACAGTTCTAATAATTTTATACTAATTTTTTTTATGAAACACAATTCAAGTTCTTTTAAATTATTTAACAGGGTGTGTTATCACGGAAGCTGAATTACAAGAAATACAAGTAGAAGTAGAAGATGTTGAAAATAATTGCGTACCAGTAAATAGATTTGTAGAATATATGAGTAAAGCGATCAACGAACGCAAGTACGTTTAAGTAAAATTTTTTTCGTTATCGGAATAAATAACAGCATTTATATAAATACATTAGGAAATGGATTAGGAAATTAATATAACAATAACTATCTTGTTTATAACTTGCTCGGTTTAGGTTCAAACCAGCAGAACCAGAAGAATTATTGAAAGCATTTCAATTATTAGATCCTGAAAATCGCGGATATATCATGAAAGATGATTTAGAGAAATCAATTATGGAAATTGGAGAACCATTTACAAAAGAAGAAGTGGCCGATATGATGGCCGTAGCCTGCGACCCTGAAACTGGAAAAATTAATTACGAACACTACATCAATTTGCTAATTGTGCGTAAAATTATAAATTTATTTCTGATAATTGCAAATATTTTGTTTTCAACAGGAGTATATACATTTTTTGAAAGAACCGTGTTATTAAACTTATCGTTTGAGATCTTCATCAAAGATACAAAAATTATAGGTAAAAATTCCCAAAGACATTAATGTATATAACATTGTTGATGAAATGGAAGCTGCAATATTAGAAGAATTAGAAAAATCTAAAAGACGCAGATGGGAAAGCCTTTTGCATAAGGAAAATAGTATCTGACATAAAAAAAATATATACTATTTTAGTAGCAGTAATTTATATGGAAAAATTATATTGATATAAATATAAGATATCAATATAAGAAATGTCACACAAGTCTGTGATTAAAAAAGTTATATAAATTTATTATAATTATATTTTGTTGTATAAATATATTTCCATTTTTATATCTAATCTCATTAATATAATATTGATACAAATAATCACCATCATCCAATCATGTAACATTGGGAATATTAAGAATATTTAAAAAATCAAGAAATAATTTATAATTTTGAGAATATTGGAGGATCACCTTTAACAGCCTGTGCCATAGCTGCATTCAAAAAATCTTCACTTTGAAGCATTGCCTGATTATGCATCGCCTATTGAAATAAATCCCAAAAATGTATTATCGAAACAACCCTCTAAGTATGATAAATTATTTCACGTGTATATTTATAAAGAGCGAATAAATTTTTATATATAATTTCAGGTGGAATAAGCAGAAAAAAGCACTCACAATATGCTCTAATCCTTCTTGGACAGAATGGTCTCTGGAATATACCATGCTTAATTTTGAACCTTGCACTGCAACTGGACTCTTACTTGCAATATTTTCAGCAATTTCTATAGATTTATTCAATAAGCTAAAATAATAAAAATAAAGAATATAAATGTCATATTAAGTTATTAATATTAAATAATCATTACTAGCTTCTACTTCTTGTTTCAGTGTATCTGTTACTGTACCTCTCTTCATTATCCAACATGCGGCTTATAAATCCACTTTCCAATGCTTCATTAGCTGGATACTTTCGCGCTGTATAGACGAGCTCTCTTACCAAGCTGTCAGATCCCACAATTTTTGGAAATCTCTGAAGTGTACCTACATCGGCCGCCATCCCTATATCAACTTCCTTCACTTGGAAATATGCATTAGAAGAAGCGTAGCGTATATCAGCCGCGGATATCATGTCCATGCCCGCACCAATGCATGCACCATGTACAGCAGCTATCACAGGTTTTGAACACTGTCAAAATAATGTTGCGTTATTATTTTGATCAGACAAGTTAAAGAAGCACAATGAAACAATCTCTCTAAAAATGAAATCTACAGAAAATGCAAATTCAATTTAATTTCTTAACTAATTGTATCTTTGTTAATAGTGGGATACCTTCTCTATAGCGGTAAATGAATCTTGATAATCCTTAATTTTAGGCACTAGAAATTTACATTTGCGCGCAATGTCCTCATGTTCCGCTAAGCCCTGACCCATTTCCATCATCCCCTGCAGATCAATTCCTGCAATGTCAGATTGTCAGATTACGAAATGAAATTCTTTCGTTACTCAGATAAATATGTATATTTCAGATAAATATGTATATTTATATTCAATTCATAATTTACCTGCGCAAAATACCTTGCCAGCAGCTGACAGAATGACTACTCTGCAATCTGGATTCATTGACAATGCGTCAAAACACTCCTTGAATTCTCTAAATGAAAATTATTCATAAGACAATTGTTTATAAGTGTTTAGTCATGACAGAGATCACAAGAGATTACTTACTTCCACATAATCGGATTCATTGCATTTAGTTTCTCTGGCCTATTCAACTTGACCATGTAAACAAATGGTTTTGGAGTAGATACTGCTAGTGTTTTGTACGTCGGCGACATTTCTGTGGAGTATCTCAGCGCTGTGGCAGCTTGTAAATCTACAAAATATTTTAATAATGAAGACATAATTATTATATAAGAGCAGATTTCTATAATTCATGATTAAAACTATTTAATTCAAGAGATATGACAAGGAGAAATATCTTTCTAATCATATAATTAATTGAAGATGTACAAAAATAATTTTCAAATTGCTATTTTATGCTGGAAAAGAGAAATGCTAAACAAATTTGAAAAAAAGGATTAATTATCTATGCATTATTAACTTACGTTTTCCAATTGATCCTGATAATCTGTTCTTGATAATATTCATTGTCCCAAGTGTCTGATGGAAATGACGTTAAAACTTGAGCGTACGTGACCGTAATTATGCTACAAATAATATTAACGCTATCTAAAAAGTACAAAGTGCAATGATATATTTATAATCCAATAAACCAGTGATGGCAGTTTTGTACACTCTACCATCGCGGTGCTTTTAGAGTGGGGACATGGATACAAGTGGGAACTGTGTTCATGTGCATGTAGACTAGAGGTTCAAAACTGCCATATCTATACATGGCTATATCTACATAGATTTACATTATTGCATTTACATATGTACACAGTGTATAGTATAATATATACATATATATGTAAAGGAGGGAGATACATCCTTTATGATAAGAAACAGATGATTAGCATAATTTTTCAGCGTCCTCTAGCTTTATCTCGGAAGCGTTGAACTAAAAGTGGATCACGTGTTCGCTCTAGTTGAGAATTTAAACTTGCCTGTCTCTTTCGCGCAAATTAATTAATTCATCCTTGATTCGGTTCTTCTTGCTGCGATTTTTCTTAAATACTTTTACTTTAATATTTTTGTAAGTTATTGAATAATTAGTATTATTATCATTAATAACGCTATTTCTAAAGGAAATTTTGAGCTTATTTTTAAACTTTGCATGGCAGGATGAAGTTGCCCGACCTTACATTTCGAAATAGTTGTGAACTTTAGTCATCGTAAAATCATTGTATACGGATCGAGCGGCGTCACGGCAGTGAGTTTAATTAGTGAATCGTAATAAAGAAAATCGCATTTAATCGATTCGTTGGATGTAGATTCGATACTCGCGCATCGGCGACGCGTTGAGATGTGCATTTCGCGAAATTTATGAGATTGAAACCGATCATTCGAGCCATCGACAAAACGATCATACTTTCGCATTTCGCGGATGTGCGTTTTTAATTTTAATTCACATATTTATATTGATATATTGATATATTACAATACAGGATACATTGTAATGATTGTCACGAAACGTAAGCATATATCATTTCGTTGAATAAAAACACGAGAAAAATGCACAGAAGTGCAATCTAAAAGCACCAAATGTGACATCGCTGTGGCGCGTAAAGTTAGCCAGGCGAATGCCAAATTCCGCCCAAGTGAGAAATTGATGATCAAAAAGACATCGACGCGATATTGATTCGACATCGATTTGATCAACATTTCTCGATTAGTGGGACCTCGCTGTTTGAGATTCGCGCATCGATTTTTGCGCGGGACGTCGCTTCGCGTGTTTGTAACTTTCCTGCCGTTGCTCTTCCGTCGTAACGCGATGAAACGTGGCTCATGTGCGCGATTAACACCGAGAGCGTCATACAGAATGCCGTGTGAGATGCATTGAACTCATAGTAACTGGTGAGTGCGCGATCTCAATTAACCTCGCGAGTGTTAATTACGAGAAAGTGCCGTGAAGCAGCAGCCATGGAGGAATAAGAAAGAAGGAGGAGGTCTTTATTTATTTATTATTTGTCTAATTAGTCGTTTTCACGGGAATCTGATCGTATGACGCGTTCTACAATATTATATCATATAATAAAATTTAATATTATCACATTATATTTTATTAAATATTTAATAAAATATAATTGAGGTGTTTGATGTATGTATTGCTTTCTTACGCTTAAAAGTTATAATTAGTTAGATTATTTATATAATAATTAAATATTCATGTCAGATATAGAACGATTGATTTCGGTATGAGAACCACGATTACTGATGCGTTTATAATACTCATGTAGAACAAAAATTGTAATGCAGTCATTTTGCATTATAATGCAGTCATGCAGACATCTTTGACTTTTTGTTCTACCTGGGTAAGTCTCTTGGGTTACGTATAAAACGGATATCCACATGTGGATATTCTGTTTTCAATTGATCAAACCAGTAATAATAATAAAAATCAATATCACTGTGAGAGAAATAGATCTTTTTCAATTTAACACATTGCCCCAAAATAATGCAACTGAATTTTTCAGGTGACAGTTTTACCTCCTTAAGATATAAATGTTTCAAATTTCTACATTGCGCTAGTAATTCTAAAGCGTGCTCAGTAAGGGAAATAGAATACAAATAGACTTCTTCCAGACCTTGACAAGAGGAAAATAATCTGCACATACTATCAGTATATCTCATACCGTAACTCTTTCTGTAACAATTATTATTACAATACTTCAATCAAAAAGAAAAAAATTTTTTTAAGATACTTGCAAAACATAAAAATTTCAATAAAGTTTACAATAGTATGTATTTTAGAATATAGCGCATACTTACGGATGAAAAGAAAGATACACTCGTTGTAAATTCTTACAATCCGAAAGAGCGTTAGTAGTCTGCGGCGTAATACGACATCCCCTCGATAAATTTATTATTTCTAAATCTCGACATGAATTTCTCAACTCTATTGCAACTGCCTCTAGGTCTATTTCCGAATCTTCCAAAGTTAATTCACGCATTTGTTGATTTTTTTGTAATATTTTGCAAATAGCTTCAATTTTTGCTTCAGTATTTATGTAATTAAGCCTTACATATTCCAGATTCTCTAGACTTGCAAGATGTAACAATCCTGAAGCAAGTATGTTGATTTCACTTAGATCCAATTCTGAGAAAAATATGTATTATTTATGTAAAATTATTTATAATCTTGATAATTATATTTATATTCATATATATATATATATACATACCTTTCAAATTTTTACATATCTTTGAAATTTTGAGTAGAGCAGAATTATCGACATTTTTGCAATTATTTAATCGTAAATGTTTTAAATGCTTGCCACAATGAACAAGAAATTTCTTGAAATTTGAAATGAAAAAGTTGCTTGAGGTAAGATCTAATTGTTGTAAATGTATACATCTAGATGTAAAGTAACAAAATATATTAGAAGTCTTTGTAGGATTTTGTATATTTCGTACGTTCAAACGTGTGTAGAGATGAGAATCCTGTGTTAAATTATTGAAGCGCCTATTTACTTGGTTCAATTTGCATAATGTCGGCAAATTTAGGCTCTTGAATATTTTTAATATTATTTCATTCTGCAATGATAAAATATAAAACTTTCATACATGAGATAATATTCTAATAAAGATTATTATGAGAAATAGACTTCTTAGAATACTTTACAGGAAGCTCAGAAAAGTTGCGACAAGGAAACTTTTTAGATTTATTTAAAGAGAGTTTTATACGTTTTGCTCTTTTACAATTGGAGTATTTTTTTAATAGAAGACATTGCAAGTAATTCTGCTTATTAGGTGGTACATAATCAAGAATTACTTTCTGAGATAGATTTCCATGTCCAAAATTGATCTTATGAAATTTCTTTCTGTTTCTGAAAATAGTCAAAATAAATTTATATTCATTATTAGGAAAACAATATTAATTAACGTTATAAAAACGTTATAAAAAAAAACAATATTAATTAACGTCGACAATTGTAATACCTTTTATAAATAATACAATATTCAGAAAAATTCTTTTGAAGGTGGTCTATATCTAAGTGTGCATTTTTATAATCTGCTGTTAAATTATAATAATCTTCTCTAATAAAGTTGTTGATCATGTTGAACATTGTTGATCTTAACTTTTTTAGTTTTTGTGCTGCAACATTTTTGTCCGTATTAGTTTAATTATTAATTACGCGTTGAACTACGAAAAAGAAAGCGCCGCTCCAACATTTAATATTAAGCTTCCGGTCCAGAAAAAATAAGTCATTTTTTACTATATTTGAACTTTACATTATTGTTTATTGTTAAAATGATTGTTTAACATCATTTGCAATAAAAATGTGTTGAAAAATATGTATAAAAACATAATTACGTCGATATGTGTCGATATATACTATTATAAAAAAAAATGATACATACATCGATATAATATCGATGTATGTATCATTTTTTTTAAAGAAATTATACTGTTAAGTTCATGAATACAATAAAATTAGTTTGAATTGCCAAAAATCTAAAATTTGGCTTCCGGTCCCGGAGAGGTTAAATATCTAATAATTTTTATGATAATAATACGTACTGTTAATTTTTCTTAACACCTTAGTTAAATTTTCTTCAGGATTTTTAGAAAGAATCAATTCTGATGTACCAATAAGCATCACAGCATCGATCGCTGTACGATATGGGAAGAGACTATACCTAAATACGAGTCTAAGCTTTTTGGTTTTAAAAGTACACGATCTTAAGGGTGGAGAAAATAGATTCGGTGAAAATGTTTGCGAATACTGTTTATTCCACAATGGAAACCATTTATTATTAGAATCTTGTGCCAAAATATGCTCTATGTTTCCAGAATTATATACTTCGTATATAGAGACTCTGATTGGATATACAGCTTCATGAAACATGATATCTTTAAAATAAAAATTATAAATATAACTTTTTTCAATAGAATTGTATTTTACTTGAACAATATCTTATTTATCAATTGAAATGTTACGTACCAATATAATTATTAAATTTTTCAATCAGTTCATTGTATGTAAATGAAACACCATTAGTGAATTCCTTCTCAACCGATTTAGCAACCAATTCATGAATTATATCGTTACCACTCACTGTGTTTTGTCGCGGAGATATTGAAATAATTGGATAATAGTCATTTGATGAAGAATATAACTGTATTAAAAAAGTTTAAAAGTATCAAATATCACAAAATCTTGTAACATAAATTTAGATTACAATTATATTTTATAGAACAATAACAAATAATATCAGGAAATATACGTACGAATATATTTGGAGGACACAAATCTAAATTAGATATATATTCTGGAAATATTGTAGGTGTCCCACATATGTGATGGGCAGAGAAACACTTTGTCTTTGCACTATCTTTAATATGGTCAAAATTGTAATCACTCACAAATTGATAAATAAAATCAACACAATTCTCTTCTTCTACGGAGACTCTGCCGACGAAGGGATATTGACTAGCATTTTCGCAATACGAAGGATAATAATGGGATGTCATATTTTTTTTCTGAAAGAAAATTAAAGTTTTGGAGAATGATAATTATTTTACTTATTTTAGGATATGCTAAAAATAATGTATAAAAATAATGTATAATTCTGTATTATAGTATCATATATCAATAATTATAATTATACTATAAAAGTTAATTTTATTTATTTATATTTAATTTGGTCAACTCAATTCGATTAATCAATACATCCGTTTCCTAAAAAGTGGTGAATTGTCTAATTGCACTTTTTTGGAAACTGATTCACTCTTTAAAAATTAATGTTGAATTGAATTACATCGGGATATTTTTAACATTGTAGGTTTTTATTTTCTATTATAACTGACAATTTTTTTACAATACTAAACATGGCTAATCATACTCCTTTAGAAATCGTCGACATTTTACAAATTTTGGAATAATCTTTTGACAATTATCGTGAAGCTGCGAGAATTCACCAAAATCAGTACCCAAACAAATGACATCCGAATGATACCGTCATTCAAAGGCTTAAATTAAGAGCCCAACGAGATCAGTTAATCTGTCATTGCGTATACATACTCGTATACATATGTATTTTGCCACTATTACTTGATTTACTATTTATCTTGATTACTACTTACTTACATACAGTACCGCTCAAAAGTTTGGAAACGTTTTTCTAATTTTAAAGCGAGAGAAAAATTGCAATTTCTCCATAAGAAATGGTTGTAGAAAAATGAAAAAAAAAACCATTTGAAAGTACGCAGTAATAGCTTTCCAACCATGTGGTTGAAACATTTTTTAAGATTTTTTCATCATGGTTAAAAATAAATTGAAATATTATACTTTTTCAAGTTTTTTTGAAAATACGTTGTATCAAGTCAGTTTTTTGAATAACGACACTAAAAATTCTAATTTAAAAATTTTATTTAAAAAATATATATTGTTTATAATCTGTAAGGAATTGATCCTATTTATGTTAAAAAATTTTGCTTACATACTTTTTGCATAACAAATTATTACAAAAAAAAGAATATAATATATAATATAATAATATTATATTAAATATATAATATAATAATATTATAACAAATAATAATAAGAATTAAATTTTAATAAATTTCTTGAAAACGCTAATTTGTTACAAGAAAATTAAGACTGTTAACAAATACACAATATATGATGCCAATACACATTTACGGCTAGATCTTTATGTTTATTATTGAATAATAAAATTGATAATAAAACTGAGTATAAACAGATAAAATTGAATATAAAACATTTAAAAAACTGACGTGAATTAAAGAAAAATGACGGTCCAATGTCACATGTTACTATCTCAAGTCCAGACTCTGATTAGAGGGTCTCGAATCTGCCGGTCTCAAGCTCAGAGGAAGAAAAAGGATTCGGTAATTTAATCTTGCGAATCAGGGTATCGATCACGTGATTTTTAAAAAACTCAGGTAGCAGGTTGACATTATTTATCGACATTTTGACGTTAAAATGACGATAAATAACATCAGCCTGCTACCTGGGAAGAAATGCTTTTTAGTAGTAATACGTTTGAAACAGTTTAAACTATAAAAGTGTAGCCGCTGGATTACGAGCGACAAATCTGTCGCTTCAATCGCGTGTTTCAGCAGCACGTGAAATTGCACTTTAAGAAATTTTAATATTTTGGAATATTAAATAAGAAATGTCGACAAAGTCGGTATATAACAGCGATACCTTGTTAAAATTATAAAATAAGCAATATTATTATCATAATTTGACANTTTAAAAAATATCTAAAATTGTTTCGTTAATAATATTACAAATATAATATTAATATAATATAAAATAATATAAAATTAATATAAATATTAATATAAATTTTTTTACTTACATAATACGGTTAAGGTGACTTGAGCTTACTTGCACACATGGGCTTCTTCTTNTTCTTTTCGATTATATCAATCACTCACTCAATCCCTTCCTCGAGTACGATATGGTCAAAAATTTAAACGTAAATAATATGTATTGGGCGTTTGTGTTGAATAACCGTTTGTATGTCTGCAGTGTAATGAGTTCAGGTCCGTAGATACGTTAATGTCCAAATGACTATAAGGATTAGCCACCCTTGCATGAACAGAGGAGAGCACACTTGAACACTTGGTAGCTGTTCTGTAATCGACGGGAATCTTCTTCAGATTTACTCCGTAATTTGGGTTTCTCGTACAACTCGTTTGTGTTGGATAGGTACTTCTCCACGAGACTCCACGCGATTATCGCAAAAAAAGGAACGAGCAAAAGGAAATGAATTTGTTTCGCACGAGTATGTCTGTACTTGGTAACGAACTTCCGAGAACAAGGGCGAGTACCTCGCGCCCGGCGCTTTTATTGATCTGTGCCTCCCGACCACTGTATTCGTGACGATCATTCGGAACGAACGTGACGAACCTTCGAAAACTTAGAAATGAAATTTTAACTGATCGGTCACCGGACAATCGAGAATCGATCTCGTGGCGTAATAATCGTCGCCGATATAATGCCCTGTCTACAAAGGATAATTATACTATTATTTTTATACTGGCCGATTTTTCCAACTTTTTGCAACGCTAACTATGTAATAGTTAAATCATACGTCTATCTTTGTCTATTATCTTGAAATTAGACAAGTTCAGACGTTTGATTTCACTATTAGTTAACTTACCAAGAAGTTGGGAAAACCGGCCCTACGTGGGCTATTGCCACGTATACGGTATGACGAATTGATATATTTATGTTAAAAAATATTTTTTATAAATTGAAATCAGAGAAAAAAATGTACAATTAAAAAATCAACTGGGTCATAAATGACTCATGGTTGCTGACGGAGGGTTAATGCAAATAGTTTCTCTTAAATTCCGATCTTTCTCTTCAAAATATAATGAAATTTTTTGAAAAAGAAAACGCAGGTATAGGATTTCACTCTGATCCTATTTCAATAGACAGAATTCGTTCATTCGACATACCTGTCATAATAGCCAGTATTTTAAAGCAAATAACATAAACGGTATACAAAGAAATGCAGAATTTTATATCCGTAACAAATACCAACAGATGCTGACCGTATGCGCACAACATTATTGAGATATATGTATATCATTTCTAAAACTATTTGTTTTAAAATACTGGCTATTATGACAGGTCAAATAAATGAATGTTTATTCTGTCTATTGAAATAGAATCAGAGTGAAACGCTATACCTGCATTTTCTTTTTCAAAAAACTTTATTATTATTATATTTTGAAGGGAAGATCGGAATTAGGGAGAAACTATTTGTATTAAAATACTTTTATAGACATGAATAATGGATGTGTGTTCTTTGTGTGTGACATCTGTTAAAAATCAGTATAAAATCTGTATCTGAGATCATAGACATGTACCATAGACTGGCTTCTACCCTCAAGAAAAAGTTTTTTTGAGATCGTAAATGAGAATTATATTTAGAATTAAATTCAGAATTACATTAGGTATGGACTCATTGTCAGATGAGGTTTTCGCAAAGTTCCTCTTATGAGATATCATCTAAAATATATACTAATTATAAATTTTTTTAAATATATAATTAATCTTTTCTTTAAATTAAGATTTTAATGTTCATGTGTGAAAACTTATAAGTTCTAAATATTGATAAAATAACGACGGAAAGTTATGTAAAAATAAAAAGAATTTTTTACTATTATTAAATAATAATTGTACAATTTATCTATAAACGATTTTTACAATAATTACAAACTTAATTTCTAAAATGTATTCAATAATAATTGTGCTAAGATGATTCTCATTAATGTTACAATTACATAGAAATTTATTTTAAGCATCAATTTTTTAAAGATTGCTACATGTTGCAATAATTTAATTTAGAATTATTAATTTTAACATTTAAATGTAGAATTATCACGCAATATATTATACATTATATTTTAAAATTAAAATGAGGCTAAAATTTTTCTATGCTTTCCTATTTGGGCCATGGCAGTCAGAATTTCAGAAAACGGAATCTCAGAAAAATAATGAAGAGGGAGGTCAACTAATCAAAATCATTATTTTGACTTGTAAGCACTTGTAAGTCCGAAATTTTTGTCACTGGGTTTCTCACGGACTGATATTTCCGGAATATGTAAAAATCGAAAAATTTATTTTTATTGTTTTAGAAGAAAAAAGATTCTTATTATAGTAGTAGAATCTATAAAAAATTATAGATTATATATATTTCTTATTGCACTACAAGATTATAAAGAAATTTCTTTAATTTAAAAATAATTTAAGGTTAAAATATCATTCCATTTTCCTTAAAAGTCGTTCCATGAGGAACAAGGCCATCGAAAAGTCGGACCAACTAGATTCTAATTGGTTGACCCCCTCTTCGTTATTTTTCCGAGATTCCGTTTTCCGAAGTTCTGACTGCCATGGGGCGGCCAGCAGCCTCAGTCCTTTCTGGAACTGTGGATATTATTGAGTTCAATTAATAGTGACGAGTAAACGCGTTAATAATTGTAACTTTTTCTGTTGGAAAATGCAATTTACCCTTAATTTAAATTTACGATTTGACTTCTTTAGAGGTTTTCATTTATAAATCGTGGCTCTTTGAATTGGATGTTTAAAAGGATAGAGAAGGAGAAGAATCATTCGACTTCCAACTATCCGTTTGTTTGCACACGTTCTTGTTCAATATTGATTTTCATTATTTTGTGAAAAATTGAATATTTCTTGAGAGGTAAGAAAATTAAAAATTTCATTGTTTCGCATTTGTATGTGTAATTTGTGTTATAAGGTAAGAACAAATGTCTCATGTCATTATATATTTCCACGTGGTAAATAGTCCAGTTGATTATTCGACAACGACACTGTCGGACGTAGCGATTAGCTGCGGGATAGAGAATTTCTAGAGATTCGAGGAATTTTTTATCCCGAAGCCAATACGTCCGACAATGTCGTTGTCGAATGCATGAAATCTCAGCCTAAGACTGTAAAACATCTGAATGAACCGTCGTTTCCGGCTAATAAGGCATAGAGTAAGACCTTATTAGCCGGAAACGACGGTTTACTCAGATGTCTTACAGTTTTAATCCACTATTCTTACCGCTATTGTAGACCATGTATAATATACATTAAAATCATTTTGTCACGTTATTTGAGACAAAATAAAATTAAAGGTTTTGATTGGTTAAACTTGTGATGAACGTCATGACGAGACGCGTGATATCCTCGGTGGGCACTCAGCTTTATGATTCTTTATATTTTTCATTTTTTTTCAGAGAAAGAATATGGCATTTCATTCTCAATCTTTATATCGCGAATGTAGTCGATATCCCTTTGTCGGCAGAGTGTCCGTAGGAGAGCAGGATCGTGTTGATTTTATCTATCAATTTGTAAAGAAAAGATATATTCCTGATTTCTGTTATAAAGCTATTAACTCTAGCGTATTCTATACTGCCGGTGATATAACTGGGATACCTACCAAATTTCTAAACTCTACAGATATTCCAAACTCTACAGAAATATTTCGTGAGGTATGTAGTATGTATCTCGTTGGTGATATAACTGTTTTTGTAGAAAATAATTGCAATCTAATGTCATGCTACAAAATTTTGAAATATTAGAAACTTTTTCCTTTTTAATATAGGGAGAAGATATGGGTATCTCATTATTTCCATGGAAATATAAACCACTTTCAAGAATTACGGATTATTTTTTACGAACTGATGAAGAATTTAATTATATTGGTAAGTAATATTTGAATTAAATAAGACATGGTTTTGTTGAAGAAAGAATATAATTCTAGTTTTTCTGTTAAAGATATCGAATTTCATGAAGCTGTATATCCAATCAGAGTCTCTATGTATGAAATATATAAACCTGGAAATGTAATTAAAATTTGGGCACAAGATTATACTGATAATCAATGGTTTCTGTTGTGGGATGGATCAATTCAATTTGTACTATCGACATCAAGATTATTTTCTCCACCCTTGAACCCATGTTATTTTAAAACCAAAATGCTCAAACTACAATTTAGGTGCAACGTAAATTATCATTCACTATTAGATGCTGTGATGCTTATCGGTACATCAGAATTGATTCTTCCCAAAAATTCTGAAAATAGTATAACTGAAATATTAAAAGAAATTAACTGCATGCATTTTCACCGTGAAGCTGTTCATAATTTAACAGCAAGTTTTGAAAATGCACACTCGGATATTGTCCTTCTTCAAGAGAATTTTTCTGAATATTGTAAAAGGTATCACAAGTAATCGTCGAGTTAATATTCAATTTTTTTCTGTTCTCTTAAGAATGAAGCTAAAGTTTCGATGTTATTTACAGCAGTGTAGGAAAAGATATTTCCGGGAAAGAAATAATCCGTGAAAACGACCAACTTACTCGACAGGTACCCATGCAAAGACTCTTATTCTATAAAAAATGTTGGAATATTGAAAGGTGTTTGAAGTGCGTTGATCTGTCTTCTGATAAATCCGAGGAACTACCACATTGCAATTTATTTCTGCTACCTGTAAAGTATTCTAAAAGATCTATTTCTGATTCTAATATTTATTATAGTGTTCTTTCATATTAAAGTTTATATTTTATTGCAGGATGAAATAATACTAAAAATATTAAAAAAATTAGATTTGACGTCATTATGCCGCATGAACCAAGTGAATAAGCGATTCAATAATTTAACACAAGATCCTCATCTGTATACATGTTTAAACATGCGTTATGTATCTTGTATGAGGATCACATTTCATGCATTTCGTTACTTTACGTCTAGATGTAAATATTTGAAACAATTAGATCTTACATCAAGTACTTTTGTTAATCAGTATTTCATTGAATTCCTTGATACATGCGGCAGATCTTTAACGCACTTAAGATTACATAAATGCAACCGTGTCGGTCATTTTGCCATAAAAAAAATTTCAGAGATATGTAAAAATCTAAAAGGTATATATACATAAATATATATATATATATATACATAATTATCAAGATTATAAGTAAAAATTGCATATGATCAATATATATTTTCATATATTACCAATATATATATATATTTTTTTTTTTTTAGAATTGGATCTAGCGTATTGTCACATTTGCATAAAAGGACTTTCATATTTAAAAAATCTAAATAATTTGCAATTTTTAGACCTTAGTGGTACAGATATAAACACTTCAGGTCTACGTAAAATATTGCAAAGTAATCCACAGATGCGTGAGTTACGTTTACAATACGTAAGTAATGTAGATTTTCACGCAGTTCTAAAAGAATTGAAAAATTTTTGTAAAAATTTGGAAACAATAGATTTATATTGGTCACGTATTAAATCAAATGGAGTTGAAGTCCTTGCTGACTACAAGAATTTACGTAAAATTAACCTTCAGTAAGTATGTGCTACATTTTCTTCTAGGGTACATGTTACCCTGTTCTTTATCGAAATTTGCTTCTTTTCCGTATAGTTTTAACAGCTACATTGATTTTTTTCTTTGCTATTGAAGTGTTATAATAACACTGTGATTGTTGCAGTTGCGGTACATATGGTATTGTTGCTGATGACAGCTTGTGCAAATTATTTTCTTCGTGTCAACACCTGGAAGAAATCCATTTGACCAAAATCCTAACTAATGATAATTTAGTATTATTAACGCAATGCAAAAACTTGAAACGGTTACATCTTTATGATACGTATGTAGAATCTGTGACATCTAATAATTATTCCATTATATTCGAACAATGTTCTAAATTACAAGAGATTTATTTCTGGTATTGTGATATTAGCGATTGTATGATTAACCAATGGAGAGAAAAATATCCATATGTGTCTATGTATGTTGGAAGGGAAAGGATTTAAAATGAAGAATAAAGTTACACTCTACAACTATTTCAAAATGTAAGGTTGGCAATTTCATCCTGCCGTGCAAGATTCAAAAATAAGCGCGAAATTTCCTTCAGAAATAGCATTATTAATTACAATAATACTAATTAGTCAATAATTTACAAAAATATTAAAGTAAAAATGTACATACTGTTTATATACATATATACATTAAAAAATTTTGACATTTTACTCGATGATGCCCCTTTTGCTAGATTGGCACTACCATCACATACACGGTCTTGCTTTTTACGGCGCTCAGCCGTTAGCACGCGCGTGGAGTGGGAAAAACGACACCGCGATCCGGTCTCTGATTATAACAATATTTAAAAATTATTTAATATTATGACACTATTTCGAACTAAACCGAAAAAGGCAAACAATTGGCCATTCAAAAAAGATTCTAAAGGCAGGAGTACAAAGAAGAAATTAAAAGAAAAAAGAAAAAAGTTGATCGATGACAAATACTTTAAATAAAAGTGATAAATCAATAACAAGATAGATACATTCCAAGTAGACAATATGCAAGGACAAATAATTAAAAATATAAATGAGGCAAAATTTTTGTTGGATGATATAGTATCATAAAATAGAAAGAGCATGTCACGTTTGAATAAAATAAATCTGACAGCAGTACATTAAGTTTTCGTTGTTTACATATATAGTAACATTTATTACATTGTATAAAAATTGTCTCAACTGACATTACAATATATTTAGAAGTATAAATCACTAAAGAAACGTATGAATTTTCACAAAATGAATTTTTTCAGATATTATTAAATAAACATTTACTTTTTATTTATATTTTATTATTAATTTCTATGCTTTTGAAATCTTAGGTGAATGTTAATTTTATTGCCAGAATAATGTTCTAAGAATATTTTTATAATATTAAAATCATCTTAAGTACAGTCTTATTACAGAGCCGTATGAGCATTTTAAGACATTACTTAAGACGGTCTTAAAATAAGAACTGACTATGAATACCGATCTATGCAACATAATATTTTGACACATTGCATAGTTGTTTGTGGTTGTTTGACAATTTGCATAGTTCGAAAAATTCACCGTACGCTATCGCCCTCTCGCGGATACTGCTGATAAAGAAAAGAATAGAAAACCAAATTAGCATGGCTGATAACTATTCAAATATAATTTTGTGAAAAACATATTTGTATGTATTGCATTTCCATAAATTGTAAAGTTAATGTTGCATTGTAGATTAATGTACTAAATATTTAAATATTTATATTGGAGAATAATCGATCAATATAATGTCGGTACTCTGTAATTTTCGCCGGGATTCTTTATAATTATTAGTAAAATATATATTTCTCAGAGTTATAATTTTTAATAATATATACATACATGTATATGTATACTTTGTGATCTCGTAAGCAATTATTATATATATTTTTTTCTTTAAATCTACAGATCTGATCGCAAATGTTTTTTTAATTTTAGATGTTTTCATGTATAATGTTTAAAAACGTAATACCATTTTAAATAACACAATTTCTCAAATTAGATTTCCACAGAGAATAGTAAAGATTTATTTCATAATTGTTATAATTTTAATTTGAGATTATTGAAAAAATTGTAATTAGCTAATAATCTTAGTATTATAATTATTAGAGTACATTCCAGAATTCTGGAGTTAAAGTACAATGATGGCGCGATACGTTAAAATTTAAATTTATATGATTTCTTATTTCGTATTAACAATTTGAAAGATATTAAATTTTACAGGACTATATAAATTCCTTTCAGTTCATTTGATCGGAATACTTAAGTGTTTTCAAGTTCGAAACACACAGACCTAAAGTGTCTTCCTTATTTCAATGTATCTTTGCTCGTTGCATTTTGAATTGCACTTCGCGTGCACTCGCGATGCGATAATTATCTCTGAACAGCTTTACGAACGTGTACACACATATTTTTAAATGATTGCATCGGGGGATTATACACATCGTGCATCTAGCGGAGGTTGAAGTGTCACCATCGCTCTTCGAGCGAAGCGATGAAAAGTGGGAAGGGGAAAAACACACGGGTGGAATGAAAAAAGGACAAAGACCAGCGGAATGTCCAGTTTTTGCGTGGCAGTTACTTACCTTAAACGAGCTAAGATTCTCATATAGAATAGCGCGGAGGCTTTCCGATCCTTAGTAGCGACCAGCTTCCAAACGCGACGTTCGTCATTCTCGAGCGAAACGTAATCGCGATGGCAGCAAAATACAAACCCCTCATAATTTCACCGGCTATTTGTCCTTAATTCGTTTCATTTGTTTTTACATTGATCACAAGAGTTGTTCGTCCGCGTTTTTCAATTTCTCGGATCATTCCCGAAATTATTTTATTCTTCATCGTAAACGCGGTTTGATTAAAAATTTTTTTAAGTAATAAAGATAATAGAAAGTTTATCTTTTATTTATCGAAGGATTTGTGTTTTCCTATAAAAACTTGGCCGAAATCTCGCAAGCAGTTTCGTAATGTATTTATTATATGTATGTATATACTGTAATCTCTTGCGATAAAATATTTCAACAACAGTTTCTGTGGTCTTTCTCTTGCTGAACGGGAAGTTGCCTCATATTACGCTAATTATTACTCTGTTCCTAAATACATTATCAACGTTCGTTTCATTTTAGCGTTAATTATTCTATTAACATCGACGCTAGAACAGAGCGAATAATGGCGCGTTAAAGAGCGGAAAGTTAGTTTTTCGGATGTAGACAGAGTTTATCGCCGTGTCTACGTAAGGAAAACGCCAGCCACGGGTGTGGTACCCTTTTTTCTATCTCACACTTACAGAGAACAAATGCCAGTTGGTTTTGAAACCGACGCACGGAATCTTAATGATGTCTCGTCACATATCCGACAACGCACTTCGGCGGACTTAGACCTCTCGAGCGTCACAGAATTTACCGTGTTGTTTAAATGAATTTTTCGATTATGAAAGCATTTTACCTACTATTACTTAAAACATCCAACTCACTTATCAAGAGGCACGGTAGTGTCTCGCGTCAAGTATAGCGAGACCTACCAGGCCTCATTGACGCGCGATGCCAAGTATTTTGAATACTGTACAGAATCGTATTAATTATTGCATGGCATTTTACTATTAAAGAGTAATAATGAAATAATAGCTCTTCTGGTTGATGTAAATACACGTTTTTATAGTTGGCGCAATTTAATAATATATTATTACTTTTTTTAGAGCATTTTTTGCGGACATATATTTGACGCTTTTTTTACCTTTTTTTTTAAAAAAGGTAATTTTGTTATGTTAGTAATTATACAATTTCCAGTAAAAGAGAGACACGAGCGCTGACGAAATGATTTTTTTATGTAGATTCATTATCTGAATTTAATATGAATTTATTACTGACTTCAAGCGTATCCATAACGGTAGAGCCGTCAAAAATGAATTTAATTTCGTCAAAAATGAAAATTTTGGCCGTAATTATCTTGTACATATTATTTATTAAACGCGTTTTGTATATCATTAGATGTTTTTCAGTGCATAAACTGTTGACTATATATAATGTACAATTTATTTGACAATGTATTTAAATTATGAGTATAACAATACATAATTATGAGTATAACAATACATAATTAATACTTTAATAACATAATAAGCAGATAAAAAGAAACTTTACATTAAATAAATGAATAAACAGCGGAGAGAGAGAGAGAGAGAGAGAGAGAGAGAGAGAAAATTCAATTTCTTATTTACAAAATTAATTCATAATTGATATGCAGCATATTTACATTTCATACTGAATACCTGCGTTTTTTTGATGACTTAAAAATTGTCAAAATTTTTGTTATATTGTTATACATGAGAAATAATAAATGATATCATTAAATAATTATTATATAAGCATTGCTATTTAATATCGTAAAGATACTTATGAAGAGAATGGTACACTGAATATCAGGGAAGAAAATGATGAAAGAAAAGACATTCTACGAAAAGTCAGTAGGTGTCATCTTAAAAGGTAAGTGAAGAAGCTTAAATTACTGTCAGCTGTGCATGTGTCAGCGATTGCTATTATATTTTAATGCAATTAACCCACAGTTATCTCTGTTATTGCCGTGTGGCAATAGCAAATGAATTACTCCTAAACCTTATTGAATGGTTTCTTCCTGCCATATGGCCATATTATATTATCAATATACAGCGTAACAAATTTGATAAATGATTTATTAAATTTAATATTGACAAAATTTTAAGTTTTTAATAGAAAAGATAACATGAAACATTTCATTACAATTTCTTTTCTGTTTTCCCTTCTTCTGTACAACGTTTATTAGATTTCTATAAACGTATATGCATTAAATACATACATAATACATACACGTAAAGTTACGTGAATTTTTCCTCACGCAACGTGTTATTAATTAATTAATTTTAAAGGGAAATTCGCGTATGTGGAAGCGAGACGGGAGGCGAGAGCATGCGGTGGGGGTAAGAACGAAAGAGCGGAAACACGGGCGGGAGAAAGACGCAACGAGAGACCGTAGTATGACGAACGCGAGGCAACCGGCGACGATGGTGCGGGCAGTCTGCGCACGGACATCGATCGAGGTTCACGTTCCATCCACTCCCCGAAATTCCCGATTGTTTCTCGAGTCGCGATTACCGATACGTCACGTACGACAAGAAGAAAGATAGAAGAGGGAAGAGAGAAACGGAGAGAAAAAGAAGGAGAGAGAGAGAGAGAGAGAGAGAGAGGGAGGGAGAGAGAAAGAGAGGGAAAGAGAAGGAAAGAGCGAGAGACAGAGAGAGAAAGAGAGAGAGATAGACACACACCGCGGTATCCTATGCGGCAATCGTGAATTGCGTGCGCCGTGACAGTGCGATGACACCTGTGCCTTTCCGAGAGGAACGAACCATCAGTACTGCAGCTGTGGGGGTGTTTTTCCGCGCTGCACCATAGGAATTTTGTAAAACGACCGGAAGACGTCGGTTCGCCACTGTCTTCTTCGTGTCCGGCAGAGGTAAGTTGTATCCGATCGCATTTCCGTGAAATGAAAAGGGTACCGCATTGGACTTATTAATTCACTGCTAATTTATTGTTATTTTTTTATTATTTCAACGCTCGAGAGAGCGACAATAATACAACTTTGCATCCCCTTTTCACCATTCTAATTATAATGAACCATTATTACAGTATTATATACGTAGCGCAATTATTTCAATTTACTCTTAACAATACAATTGTTAGCATTAATCACATTATGCAATAATTGACAGCGTCGACAAATGTTATTAAAGCAATGTAATATTATCGGGGCGTTCGTGCCAGCAGTTTTCAGCAATCGAATCGATCGCCAGCGATTGTATGTTGTTTCTGTGAATATAACATGGTTATTCCATAGCTTATAATCCTTTTAAAGTTTCATGCCATAAAGATTTTTTATAACAATGTGTTCCGTGTAAATGTTAATGTCACGTTAATTGACGTGTAAATGACACGAATCTCCGATTACAAAACACATATCACAACTTGTACAATGTTTTAATAATGAAATCAACTACAAAAAATAATACCATTATGGATGAATAACGGTTAAATTTTCGTGAAATTGCAGAATTGGCAATTAATTGCGTTTACCGCAACTGAAAATGACGATTCGGAAGTGAAATATTTTTCCGCGATGAAACGGTCGTAATTTCAATGTTCTTGCAACCTCGAACATGCTTACGAAGCATTTAAGGCTCCGTTAGTAGTAGTGATATGCGACAATAATGGTTAATTGATAATAACGTCTGCAAGACGAGCGTGATCGTGTGTTTTTATGCCTCTTGAGAAACACAAGTGAGAAATACAAGGAGAATGTATAGCGAATATTAGAGACATCCCGAATTAGATAAACATATTCCTTCATTTTTTTTAAAACAATTGAAAAACATTACATAATTATCAGAATATTATTTATTGCATTAGGTAAAAATATTTAATTGATATAAAGAATGGTTTATTTGCCAAATAAAATTAAAAGCAAAGTTACATATTTTCAAAACAAAACAAAACCGCTTTGTATACACATCTTCTGCCTCTAGAAAGATTTATTTTATAAGAGTTGATTAAAGCAATTGTCCAAAGGCGCACCAAAGTTCACGCTTGTCGTTCTAAATTTTGCCTATAGTCGAGTACGGGACTTTTGATCTTCAGCTTGAGATTTCTTTCCGAGAAATTGCCGTCCGCTCGTCTTCGTGTTTTTAGTCTCCTGCAAGTGTCTTTGACACAATTGCCTCTCAATCTATTTCTGCGTTACACATTCGTGAGGACTTCAAACTCGTGTTTAATAAATCACGCGTTCTACGTTAAACTGGGAATTACAGAAAGATCGATATAGCGACGCATTCATTTCGCTGAACTATAAGCGCCCGTATAAATTGCAAAGTACGTGAAAGCGGTCGATTCGCTTTTACCTATCGTAAATGCTATTTCACACGCTCGGTGCATCCCTGGCCATATAAATGTCATGTACGATCCGGTACGTGTAATATTAATTTACCATAATTCAGCCAGTTTTTACATTCCAATCGTCCCCGCGTACTCTTTGGTATATTTAGATTTATCGCGCAGCAGTAAGCGTTGTGGAAGGGTTTCTGCTAAATGCAGAAGCTGCTACCAGACGTGAATCTGAAAAGGGGTAAAGAAGCGGATGAAGTTACGGCAGCGTGGAGCGAAGTGTGCGTGTACACAGGCTTGTTTGACAAAGTGTTCCTTGTTCCAATATGAGTATTATCGCGATTCTCGGTATCGAAATTACGCACGACGACGTGTAAGGTAACACGCGCATTCATCGATTATGTGTCGCGCGATTATTTCACACAGGGCAATTTAAATGTGTCAGGATTCTTGAGTAAAAATTCAAATTAGATGCGAAATCGTATTATCTTTTCATCTTTAATCCCCATTGACAAGGCTGGCCTAATAGACCCGTGTGGAACAACATAGTTAACGTATCCGTGTATAAGCGTGTCTCGTGTTTAATATGCAAAGGTAGCGAATGGTTCCACTTAAATCGTGACGAGTCGCTTTCGTAAGGATTCAACGATTACCATCGCGTTCTCTAGGAATCGCCGCGCCGCCTCCAAAGCGCGCGCCATATTCACGCTGTATCTCTCGTCAACGTTTTTGTAAACGTTATTTTCTTGCGGAAATCTCTGGTGGCCATCTGTCAGAGGCACTCCGCTCCCGTGCGCTCCGATGCGCCTCTCGCTAGGTCGCGATAACCGCGTTAAACCTGCTCGACGCGTTCTCGAGTTTTTAATTGCGTTAATCGCGATTTACATTAAGATGAGGCAATATTTCTCGAGGATTTAATCGGTTCGAGAAATTCTTGAATCGTTTAAGTTAACGTGTGCCCTTCCATTAGCCTCAATAAAATTAGACTTTATATCATCGATGATACATAGTACGCTTCAATCTCATGATTGAACGAATCATATTTACACTATATGAGCACTATGAATGTAATGTGAAAAAGATATGCGCGTGTATTTTGTATATTATAATATTTGTGTAACACTACATGAACATATATATATAATCAGCAAATCGGATAAGCAAAAAAATCAAGATATAATCTTAAATAATGTAAATTACTGAAATTACTTGAGATACGCAACCTGGATTGGCAACTTTGTGTTTTAAACTCAATTTACTGAAAATTACTTGGTGGCATCATTCATTTTTATGTAACGGCGTTCAGTTACGTAATAATTTTTGCAATCGTTTTCTGTAAAGTAATTTACTGATTTTTTTTTAACCTTCCTCTTTTCCTTCGGTAAGCGGCAATTCAGCGTCATCCATTGAGATGGGCGAAGCCGAGTGCATCGAACTCGGCGCATCGAAAGTAAGCGCAACGATAGGTCACTGTTACGTGTGGGATTCATTATAGATTTTTACGAGGGTTACTTTCTTCTACTGGTGGGAGATTTACAACCTTACGCCTCATTGCGTATTTCTAATCTTACGATTTACGGGTTACGTCATATATGCCCTCGTGCAAAACTTTCCGTATAGATAATGTCGTTAGGAGAAAATATAAGCAGCACATATCTTTTCTTAATTCCGGCAGTAGTGAAAATGATTAAATACCAAGTGTAAATGGGGACGTATTATTAATTCAGCGCATAAATAAAGGTAATAACGTTTTGTGAAACAAGTCAGTGCCCACGATAACGAACTGAAAACTTTAGCATAGAGTAAAATGAACACGGAAGTCAGCGTAAAGAAAACTCAATTTAAAATACAATGAGTTTAAAATAAATTATATTTTATTCAGCGGTATCTTTTACTTTGTAGCCTGGAAAGAGCAAATAAATGGCAGGATTATTATAAGCTTGAAGCAGAGGAAATTAAAATTCATACATCGTTTTAGATTTGACTTCCCTAGTAACACATGTTGGTTTTTTCATATATTTTCTATACGTATCTAATATTTTAAATACACTTAGAAAATATGTAAAACATATGAATCATCGTGTACCTGTAATATTATCTATTGGTTTACATTCTATAAATTAAAACAAAGCAAATTAGATATATATATATATATATATCTCTAGGTTTAGGTTTGGCATTGATATTATTTATTGTTTGGCATTGTTTATTGCTTTACATCCGATAAAAAATACTGGTCTTTTGAATGACGCGAAAACGACCGTCAGCTCCGGAAATTCCGGGGTGTTGCTGATGACGTCCCGCGACGCATCGTTGCATTGCTGTCGAGCGCAGTACGCTGCTGAGCAAGGAAGAAAAAAAAATTAGAGGGAAACACAAATGCGCGGTCGCTCCTATCGTAAATCATCGTCGAAAATACAATAATACGCGAAGGGAGGGATACGAGCGCGCGCCATAAACCAAATCGCATCGGTTGACTCCGCTTGACCTTTGAGTCCGGTTGACCTTCTTTAGGGGCTTTTGTGCGACACATTTTGGTCTCTTTATGCCTTTTTCGACAGATCCCATCGCGCGGGGCCACCGGTTTGCAATTTTAAATAGATACGTCTGCTGAGATATTTCCCAAGGTTCCCGCAGATTTGAGAGATGATAGGCTAGATATGCAGAGCACATCGTCTCGCTGGCCTCGAGGGGCGGATTATCCTGGAATTTTGATATTCAAGGTCGAGACAAAACTAGAAATTAACAGAAATTATTTTGTAAATGAGATAATGATCAATTTGTTGAAATAATATTAAAGATCTTACTTACAGGTATTTTACCATAGGTATTTTAAATTTTAACGTATCTGACTTTGATTATGTGCTATTAATTGCGAGAATCACTATCTGATACTTTATTACAAAGTTGGTGTTAGAAATTCTTGTTCAACACTTCACGCTTTGAGTAGCCTTGATATGACCACACGAAATAATTATATGAATAATATGTCTGGCTTCAAATGCCAGCTTTCGCTTTTGTTCCCGCTCGAAACGGTCCCGCCTGTACCGAATCACGCACGCGCGTGATCATAAATTGATAATATCAGTGAATTAGTTAGCGTGGTCGAGTTGGTTTGCATAGCGTACATAACTGTAGAATGCGATCGCGTTGCACACGCGCATACGTATCAGCTTATTTTGTGTATCCTAAGCAACGTATCTAAGCGGCGTATCTTGAGATTAAAATATTAATCCAGTTTTCAGAATTATTATTAACATATATTACTGTAATTATAGTTATCTATTATTTCTTGCTTGTATCAAGATTATTTATGCTTTTTATATCTAACGTATATTGTATAGCATAATAATTTTATCATCTCTCAGCATCAGATTTTGATTCGATTAATTGACCGAGAAAATCGAGAGGCGCGTAAAAAGATTTTATATAGGTAGATTACAAGTTTATCTAACAAAATAAAAATCATTTCTTTCAGAGTCGCTCACACTTAGAATCGTACGAGAGGTCAACGTGCAATTATTTTCGCGTGCGTCACTCGATCTAAACAAAATCTCTCGTCCACCTTGCACCACGCTATTGTTGTCAGTGGAATTCGCTCTGCCTAAATGTATCTCGGACCACCCGGTAGGACGGTCCACGGCCCGAGATCTCATCAAACCTTCGTTCCTTAGTCGTTGCCAAGCGTGACACTTGGACAATGACGCCTCCGCGACAACGTAACACACCTGTCCGCTCGACGCGAAGAAACGCGGAATGCATCTGGTATTTTGTTAATGTTGCATATGTTTACCCATACGTAACGATTCGGACTCAGGCGCGTAAGTCGGGAATTTTATTTTTGTCGCCTTTTTCCTCCGTCACCTCCGTCTCCTCCGTGTGCGTCCTCGCCGCCTCTCATGCGGTTATCAGATCGTGCTGCACATATTGGGATACTTTCTCGGGCCCGTCTCGCGTCTCTCGGCATTCGTGCCGTGCCAGCGGCTGAAACGAGTGAAAGTATTCGGAATTCTTGCGGTCAGTTTGACTCGCGGGCTCGCCACCGAGGAAACTTACGCAACGCGTAGAGTAACAGGTGTATTGCATGTGCAGTAACGTGTCTGGAGGGATCCAGAGGTCATTTGTACTCACGGGCGGAACGGACATACTACTACTGCTACGTGATGCGAGACACGGAGTCGGAAACGAGAGTTATCAGCGCGTAATTGATAAATTATCCCGTCGTAAACAACCCCCGGATAGACACGTAACCAGCGTCGATAATCGAATATTCGCGTCGAGGCAACCCTCCGTGAAATTCATCTTCGGTGAAACTTGATATTCGATCGGGAGTTAACGTTACAGTTGGGACGTCGGGATAATGGCACATCGCTCGGAGGAAGATGTGCGCGGGTAGAAATCTTTACGGGCTAATTCTCGGCGATTTCGCGATTTCGCGAGAAGCTCATTATCACGATCGCTCGGTGTAATTGTATCGCGCGGCGCGAGATAAGGAGACGAAAGGAGACGGGATCAGTTTTTCTGCGGCTTCAGGAGACCGGCAAGGTTAAACGTGGCGCGATCCGAGAGCCTCGAAGGAGACACGAAAAGGATTCTTTGCTGATCCACCGGATGCACGCGATCTCGGCGAGCGCGGCTCGTTCGACATGCATCGAACATGTGCGCGGTTCTGTTTTCGCAGCGGAGTGGAGCGAGAAAGCTTGCGTTTTCAAGCGAGACGAGAGCGCAAGGTTAATCCAGTCGCTCGTTCGACGCTAATCGCTCGAAAATCGCTCGCTATATTGATCGCAAAACCCTAATGGAAATCGAACTGTATATCTCGAGATTTTCTTTCTGGTGAAAAACTTTCAGGCGATTCCAGATTTCTCGTCTGTCGGGTGTCATAGATTTAAATTTGTTTTAATCATTTCTCCGCTGCACGTATGCACGCGTTAATTATTAATGCACATATCCCTTATCGTTACGATCCGGAATATCTAGCTCGTCTATATTTATATCATTTTAAACCGCGATTATCACGTGGGTGAAAGGAGATATCACTAATATTTTTCTTTACGACGCGCTCTTCGAAGGCGCGCACATTACCGCGTTACCATTAACAGCGGTAACTTTATACGAAGCCAAGAAAATGTCGGCCGATCTTGTTCGCTCTAACACGCTCTCCGTTTATAAATAAATAATAGGATTTAGCCAATGAGAGCCGCGCGAGGCGGCGAGCCGATCATCGAAACGGCTCCGTGCATTGACCCCTCGTCGTTATCCGAGCGAGCGCTTAATCGCCGCGACGTAACTAAACGTAATTAAACATAGCATATATAGAACTGGATGCGAACCGGCTTAGAATTATCGCTTGTGCATGATTATATGTAACTGTACGCTCAGGTGCAAAACGCTCCCACTGCGAAAGGTTATGGAATACCGGGACGTTAAATCATCGTGGTCTCGCTAATAATATACGGTAACGCACCATTAAATTACTAATAACACTCGTAATAATGTTGATTTCCAAGTTTTTACGGTATAATCGGCGGACTATTTAGAGCTGTTTTCCTTAAATTGCGAGGCGTTTCAAGTTCGCCGGGTGAATTATTAACGGAGATTAGCTGCTGTTACTTGGGTAGAAATTGTCGCGTCAACCACGCGGTTAATTACGCGCTAATACTAATTGTAAGGCTGCATTCCTAACGGGTCCCCACGTTTACGCCGCGATGGATGGATTCGCAGTTTACCGATTCGAAGCGTGCCATTACCGCGCTTGTGTCATTATCGCACTTTTCTGCAAGAGCACCGGGCGTCGGATCTCCGGACGAAGGTTCAGAGATCTCTCTCTCTTTCTCTCTCTCTCTCTCGGGACGGGATCAGGATTTGGCGGTGCGACAACGTACGCGAGAGAACCTCGAAATAGCTGCCGCGGGGTAGAAACTTCGGGTTATAGTTAGCTCCTCTTATAGTTAGCCGCTGACTAGCGCGCTGCAGAATGCGAAAGAAGTATGCTTCTTTCCTCTTCCTTCTGCCAGAGTTCATTTCAACGCACGCGCGCGTTTCCACTCCTTCCTCTTCTTAATTCTTGCTTCTAGATCTCATGGATTTTTCTTTCTTTCTTTCTGTCTCTCTCTCTCTGTCTCTCTCTCCTTCTTTTCTTCAGCGAATATTCATCTTTCTTTCTCTCGATTCGAACTCGCGCAGTAACGGAATCTCGCAGCGGGGAGAAACGGAGGAAATGAAAAGGAAGCATGGAAAGGGGGGGGGGAGGACGGGAGGGAAAGGGAAAAGCTACGTGCCGTGGATGTACTCTCGATGCGACGGACATCCATCTAGACTACGGCGGTCGGATGCTGGAAAGTGGTCCGCGCATCCTACCGCCGCGGGCAGTATTCGCGAAGCGTCGTTTATTTACATAAATAGATGACCATTCATGCGCCCCGTCCGCTAAATATTATATTTGCCTCATTGGCTGCCACGTTAGTTAAATATAATTCGCTTCGGGTGAAGTGTTTTCTGACCACGTGAATAATACGTCCTTGTATCGGCTACTGCAATAAACATCGTGATATTCCAGCTTATTAATTATGCTCTCATTGGAGAAATAAATGATCGCTAATGTTTATTCGTTGTCGTTCAAACGACACGTTTATTAAAAACGAAGACGAGTTTATTGCGAATAAATCTTTACTTTATAGCTGTTTAATGAAATTAATTATTTAATTTAATTTAATGTAAACATTTTAGATAATTTGATATAATAATGTGCAGTAAAACATGTAATGTATAATGCGTTATGTGATTATATTTAAAATATTACGACAGCAATAACATTACGAATTGACATCTCAACAAGTCTCGACTTATCCGCGCATCTCAATAATTCTCTCAGCTAATATCTTGCTTGCGAGAATTTCGAGAAATTATATCCAAAGTATTACAAGGGTGATTAATCAAGCAGCGTTACATAGAGGTATTTAAATTGATTAGCCAGGAATACGCGAGAAGTAAATTCGTGCCATTCTTTTCGTTCTCGTCATTGCTTTATCGTCGTCGTAAATCGTGGCGGGAAGATACCGGTGTGACACGTACTAAAAGGTTCGTACACCTCCTAAGTACTCCTTTTACTCGGGCCCAAATTATAACCAGATCGAACTATCGCATTTATCATGACCGACAGAGACATAAATTTAATCAACGTCGCGCCTTTAACACCTCCATGATGCACCAAAGTGTATATGGCTATGCGTCGATGCTTTGTCTCAGGTATTCAGATATTTACCCAAGTTATCGATATTCTTGTATAAGCATTGTTTGAATTAATCTTTCTCACGAAAAAAATATCAGTTAAACAAGGAATAATTCTGTTTTTAATTAAATTTAATTAATGTAAATGTATGAATAATATGAATAAATAAAAACGTGTGGGTGTACTATTGACATTTAGAGCAATCGATACATGTTATAGGGAAATAATATTTGCTTTGTAGAAAATAACAATTATTGCGATATAACTATAGTAATTATTGTTACAAATAATTTTTATCGCGCAGAATCGATATTTGCTATCAATGCTTTTTACGACATTTATGAATGTTTTAAAATATTGTGACTGTACAAAAAACAATCGGTCTTTTCTGGATGCATATCTCAGAAATTTCCAATTCCGTGCAAAAGACAGACGGCAATCAAGCGGAACCAACAGTATCATCCTTTACTCTCGGTCGAGGATGAGCAATCAAGCAGTGAACATCTGGCATTATTTTTCACGCTGTCACTATCGCAGCTTCCGGCCATTTTATACCTACCTACCTACCCGCAGCTCGCTTTTATGAATTAGCCGCGTCTGCTTTCCTCGATCGTTCCTCGAGCACGAATCAACTCTTTCGTCGCGCTCGTTCTTCGTGCTTTCTTACCTCCCGATCCGAGGGTGTACCTCGGATAGAAGTGTACTTTTACGCACGGGGATTCAAGTTCGCGCGCGCCTCCAAGTAAAACCGGCTGGTGTAAGCAGCTCGGTGTTGCACCTACACGTATCGTCGCGCGGCTAAATGAATTCAGACGGTTATAGCTACTGGATACGGAGATTACGCCGAAGGTAATCCCGATCGTATTCTGCAGGAAAAGCCGGCCTTCGACTCCGTCCTTTTTTTCCTCGATTTTCTTTCCTTCCCTCGCGCGCTATCGTCGCGCTAGCCCTCCAGGCCAGCCCTCGTCCTGCCTTCCCTTCCTTTTTCTCTCTCTCTTTCCCTTTCCTTCTTCCCTTTCCATCCTTCTCTCTTCCCTCTCTCTTCCTCTCGCCATGACCATAAGAGCGAACAGAGGAAGCGACCGATTAAGTTTTTGTTCGCTCGAGAATTAGAGGTCGAGCGAAGCTGATGTCGAGACGGCGAGAGAAGCGAAAGAAAGAGGAAACCAAGCGAGGAAGGAGGGAGGAGCGATCCCCGGAGCCGAGAAGGAACGTGTACGCGAACCGAGGGCCGCGATTCCAGTTGCTCTCGATTCTCTCTCTATAATGCCGGGGATCGTCACGGATTCGGGAGAGAGCCTCCTCGCTTCACGGGACACCGGGACCTTTGTCTTCCCTTCCCACGGCGAATCTTTCTTTACTTTTCCGTCAGCTTGCGACGCGCCTCGGTTACGCCGCCTTCTACAACGCGGACGCCGTTGAGGCAACAAAATTGTATTCGAAGGAGGCAAATCGCGAGAGAGATGCCTCCTTCGAAACTGACCGACGTCGCGACAGAACCCGCGATATCAACCGGCAAACCGGCTATGGATAACTGTTTCGTACTAATCATCGCGCGGATACTGGATCTGGTAGTGAACTACCCGGCCTGATCAGTTGCAAAACGGCTCGTAAAGTAATAATATGTTCTTGCGCGGATTATATTTTCCTTGACATAATTTTTCGAGCTATCCGCCGTTTGCGAAAGGTCTAATTTATTCATTGACATACCGGTCGTACATATAATTTGTAATTAAATATGGATTATATCAGCCGCAACGAGGGAATATTTGCTCCGACACTGACACTTTACAGCAACATTCTTTTTTACGACCTTTTTAGTATGCGATTTCTTCTTTATTTCTCTTCGATAGGTCAGAATTGATGTTATGCGATCCTTATTGATACTCTGCATATCCATATTGGTGATGTTTGAGCGGAAACTTTAATGGTATCATACACTTTTCTTCCCTTTTATTATGAATATCCGCCCCTGCTGGAACACAATACCACCCTTCCTCCCAAACTCTTTCTCTCACGCTCTCCGTCTTTCTTCTCCCCGTCGTCCATTCATCATACATGCAGGGTGAACCGTATAATTTAACCACCTTGAATGTTTCCGTTATTAACGGCCCGATGGAAATTTTTGTCATCCTGAATAATCTGATCCGCATGTGCGCTGACAATAGTATAGCAAGACGCCTTTTTTTCGCGACGCTCGCAAATTACCTTCGGCATTTCTTAAACGAAAAACGAGCGGACGAACGCGTCAGTTCATTATCAATTAATATGTATTTAAAGACGGTCAACTTGTCTTCAATATTATTACTTGCGTTATTCAGACGATAAACGATCGGCTTTCTCGAGGAGCGAGGGACAAACTTGTTTTGCCCGGAAAAAAATATGCGACGCGTGTCGGAAATATTCCTCGGTCGCCGCGTGAATCTACTTCATGCGCGCGAGAGAGCCGCGCGGTAATAGCGCGCGCTCAGGATGCAGGGGCGTGTACGCATAAATAAGGCAGCGTGCGTTTCCACACAACTCATATACCTGATCTTTCGTCAAACCCTGCGCGTTCCACCTGCTGACCCCCACGCGCAGGGTCAACCGGCACGCGCCGGTATCTACCACCGCAAGGGTGATGTATCCTCGCTCGCTGTATCGTTATCGTCGCTTTGCGCTTTGCCTCTCGGCGAGTCTGTCCTACGTGCTTCTGTGTACCCTACTTTCATTATTCCGTATCAGTTCGCATCGATTTCGATTGTCATTACTCGACGCGGGGGAGTTCTCGAAACGTAAAAAAAAAAATCCGGCCTTGCATCACTAAGATAATCGAGAGAACGAAGGGAAACATTTGTTTTCGACTATTTCCCGGGATTAACAAGGTGTGTTTTTAGACCGTCGACACGGTCCGGTGAACGCCGCGGATAAAGCCGGCCAATATAACTTATCGGTATTAAACGTACATAAAAAGATACGTGCTCATGCATCTTTCACTATTACATGCACGCACTCGGGTTTACATCACGGAATAGAAAAGCTTATTTACGCGTGCACGTGCACGTGCAAACGCGTGTGCGCGTAGGTATATGCCTAGTTTTTCCTCTCGCGTGCTGCGTATACTCCATCCAGATGGATGATGCAGCGCGTTCCTCGCGCCGTTGCACAAAGGATTCGGTCCGCACTGTCTTTGATTCACCTGATTTTGCATCCTCGCAGTCGCGCATTCATACACGCGTAAGAAGCCTCCTCCGAGGTGTTTGTGCGGCATGATGCAGCCGTACGCGGTACACTGGTGGATTAGAGGGAACAGTTACAACGACTGTTGCGATCTAGTATATCTCGATAAGCCTCGATAATGGTCAACTTCGGATAAGAAAAGCCATCGTGTCATCATTTCCATTCAGCGACAATTTCTCTATCGAGAAGCGTTCTAAATGAGTAGCTGAAGAGAGAGAGAGAGAGAGAGAGAGAGAGAGAGAGAGAGAGAGAGAGAGAGAGAGAGAGAGAGACCGTATCGTATACATTTATCATTTTGTCAGATCACGCAACGATTATTTAATCGTTGTTATCACTGTGAATTGGTAATCGTCGTGCGAACTCGATGTTTCAACGTTTTGATAATCATACGACGTTTTAATGCAATGACAGTGGATCAATATCGAATTTACGACCAGGTACATTTCGAAATATACAAGATTTTGCCGACGATGTGGTATGCGCCAAAATTGCATCACCGCAGAAACGTAGCCCTGACATTATCAAACTGGTTTCACGAAAAGGATGCGATATTTCTGACGTGATTGAATTTCGTACGGTCGCTTTGGAAAGCGTTCTATTTTCGAATGATGTTAACCGTCGACGCTTTCCCTCGTCTAGTGTGTAAATAAGTATATTTAAAACTTATCTGGGTTTCGTTATATGAAGCTGATGATATATGATTCTAATATATCTTCTTCAATTCTTGTTCTCTCTCTCTCTCTCTCTCTCTCTTTCTCTTTCATATGCAAGCAATTTGACTGTTTCGAGCGCGGCTTTCTCGGGCTTCGCTTTCGCCCTCGAATAGCCTTAGGTAAGAGGTAGGAACATCCGAGTCCGGCATCCTCGTCATAGATCACACGGATATTTTTAGGCGAGATTATTGATTGCGGATTTTTCACGCGGTGCCGTGTCCGCGAAAAGGAAGAGGTCCCGGCACGCGATGCGGGCATACAGGCGTATGCCGCGCGATGAGTGAATGCATAATGGTGAATCATATCTTCGCCGAAGAAACTAGATCATTAAGCCATGCAACCTTGGGTTTCTTGCCAAGTTCAGTGCACTGTCCGGTCGACTACGCTGGATATACCTATCCCGGCAGTATTTGCTTCTCTCGCGTCTCTCCTTCCAAGGTCTAGCCGCGTCTTTCTCCCTCCATCTTTCTCTCTCGCCGGTGCTTCGCTCTTTTCTCTCTTCGCATCCTCTCCCGGTTTCCCTTCCGCGGCGCGTACGTGCATACATGCGTGCGTGCGTGCGTACACGCGCGTGTACGCACGTATACACTTAGACAGAAGCTTCTCTATGCCTCTCTTTCCCTCTTCTCTCTCTCTCTCTCTCTCTCTTTCTTTCTCTCTTCTTCCTCTGTCCCTCCACCGCGTGACCGCTGCGTTTTTCTATGGGCCGCCGTTGTCGGCCGTCCCGTGGTACGGGGAGCCATCTAAGCCTATCCTAGTTTTTGCCTAGACCTGACCAAGTCTCTCGCAACGAGAGAGTCTGGCTTGCCACTGTATTTCAAGCCATCTAAGGTATCGGGCTACCCTCCACCTTATACGATTATATCCGCCGCGCTGTGATGCACCGCGCGAATCCAAATGCGCCGTAAGAAGAGAGGATGAGGAGACGGAAGGGCTTCTTCGCTTCTTCGGACGGTGATAATGACGTGAAATATGCCTTTATCTTCTATCGTAAATACTTCATTGTTTGTATTTCCTTACTCGGTACACAGACTATCTAGCTTGTTTAGCAACAGCAGGTGCATGAAAGGTGAAAAAAGTTTTCAGATTTGATACAAGAGATCCTATTGATCGGGTGTTTTTAAAGAAATGAAATTAACGCCGTAATAATATTTATTGAAATAATGATCGTTATTTCCGAGATACGCTTGCATATTTATTTAAGAAAAAAAGACTCTGGATTTTTAGATTTATTTGAAATAGGATTTCATGAGAAAACCCGCCGCGAATTTCATGATAACCGACAGAATTTTTACACTACACGCTATTCAAATGTATTATAAGGAAGCAGGAAGACCTTTGAACATGGACGTTAGAGATAGTAATGACGTGGAATATGCCATCATTTTCTATTGTAAATCTTTGATGGGCTTTTCTCTTTGAAAGCGGGGTCATCTAACCGCAACTACGTGGTAATAGCGTTAACAGAAGACGAAGCTGCCAGTTAAGAGAACTGTCATACTTTCACAATACATTTGTGCAATTTTATTATTAATTTTATTTTATTTACATACCTCGGAAGCGCTTAGCATTTGAATCGTCGATTCGAAGCTCTTTTACGAGGAATCATTTTTTCATCGATTATACAACGTGATTTGCTGAACGTTCTTTTCTTTCTCTCGTCTCCGTTTTTCTAAAACCGTAATATACTCGTAATAAACTTTTGGAGAAATAAAAATGAGCTTTGTTCATTACTGGATTAATATGTTTTGAAAGCACGTATCTACTCTCTACTCTATTCTATGAGTCAGAAGACGCGATAACGGATGGGGATAACCTTCCGGACAGGAAGTACGCGTCGGGCATTCTGTACCAGAGATACATAAGACACGGCAGTAAACTCAATTATCAGTATCTTAACGAAACACGGAGTTCCAGCTTCAGTAAGATCAGGAGTCCCTCGTTTCTCGTGTTTAAGCGCGTTTCTGCCCTTCTCTCGAAAATCGCTACTGCTTTTCCGGCGAAAATCCCCCGGCGGAGTTGCAAGCACTGCGGCATAAAGTTTATTGCGTTGGGCAAGTTACTATCTTACGTCGATACTTTCCCGCACTTTTTTCAGAACCGCGCTCTCGAGGGACGCGAACGAGTGAAATAACAAGGCTTTAATCATTCTGAAAATTACATCGCGCGTGAAATGTACGGCATTACGACACACGAGCTGTACTATTACGCGAAATCTTCAAAATGCTTACCTCTGGCGTTTTATGGTAGTATAAAAAGGGGTATAAACGTGGAAAGCGTAACGGGCATATTATTAGCATTTTGATCTCCTTCACGCAAGTATCTCTGGCTGCGGGAATGTAAGTTGTATTAAGTAATATTACAAATACTTTTGCATACGCATGAATATGCGCCAGGTGCTTCAGGATGGCGAAACGCGGATCCGGCAAACGTCATGACAAATGTTTGGAGTCAACATCTCTTATTACTCATTGTATTTGTGTTCTTTTGGTATCACATATCTCATCGATAGATCAAGTGTAAAGTTACAGTTGAAAAATAAAATTGTTTTCATTATTAAAATTCTGTTAAAATAAATTATGATTATAAAGTTGTATTATTTTTTTCACTCTCAAGACTTACTTTAGCTAAAAAACGCGATAGATTTTTGTGTAAAGAGAATAATGTCAAAAAGAAGTAGTCTCTGTTCGTGTATATTTATCAAAATTGTTTCTACTGAAATTTTTTTTCACGCCGATAGAGAGTGAGAGAAATAGCGAAGTCAAGATAGTCGATAGTTCGATTTTATCGAAGTGCGAGTATTTTTGAAAAATGAATATAAACCCTCGTAACGTCGCCCTTATGCCGGGCAACATCCGATACCCTTCCGTTGGCCTCTCGTTACTCGCTTGTACGTGGACAATGTAATGCAACACCTGTGATATAGTAAGAGCGCTTAAATGAAGCGATCCAGCGATCCGCGTTGGCGATCGCAGCGCGTGTGCGTTCTGTGCACGCACACATACAGTTCACGGACGATCGATCCCTAAATGTCGAATGTAAAAAAACCTGAGAGGGCCGATCCTCGGCTGAAAATAGAAACCAGAAGAGCGTTCTCTTAAAGCGTAAGAGAATGCATCGTCACTTGGACGCCCGGCGTTCTCTCGATTGTAGCTTCCGACTCGACGCTAACTCGCATAAAAAGTCGCGGAAGCAGAAGTCATAACGGAGCATGAAACACAGACGTGGCGTAGTTGTACATAACGGGCATGCATAAGTCAGCAATAGGACGTAAACTTCGTACATAGTTACAAAAATATAACTCTCTGGAAACAGAGAAAGAGAGAGAGAGAGAGGGGTGTGAATAATGTACTGTCGATAACACCTTTTCACGAGACGAATAGCTGTTTATTAGAAACGGAAGGATTATTATACCGGATGGAGGAAATAAGCTAAAGTTAGTGGCGTTCTATTACCAATTATTGCACGTTTAACGTAGCAGATATCCGCGATAATAAATCTTAATATCTAGTCGTTAAATTATATTTCTTGCAATTATTAGATTATTATAGTAAAGTACATCATTACACTTTTTATGTTTCGCTTTACATATTTTGCTCATAAAACTTATAAGAATTCTTGTAGAAAGCGTTGCGTCCCGCATTTGAATTTTAGATTAAAAAATCTATATTTTGAATTTTAAACAGACGCGAATAGATGGATGATATATATGTATGTACATATATGGAGTAGACGACATATACGGTTTATACATCCTACTCTGCGATGTCGTCCACTGCACATGTACGTCTCTTTCCGCTTTACTTTATGAACCTCATTGAGAACTTAATCGCGCGTGCGTACGCCGGAAATACCCTTGGATTCCTCTAATATATCCGCGTGACACCGAAGGCTCGTTGCGGAAGTGCAGCTCATGAAATGCAAATCCGTCCCGATCGGCTATCTCCCAAATGTCGTCGATGAAGAAGAAAGGGGACTTTATATTTCGGTTATATTATACAATTAAGAAAATAGATATTTTATCTATCGCACGTCATGCAGAGCGTGACTGAAAAGCGCGAATTCGAGGTCGAACAGAAGATTTGAGTCTTGACAAAAAACTCGTCGTTTCGACGCAGAAGTTACAACGACGCTGAGCTTGTTCACTGAGCCTAATCTGTCACACATATATTACAAGGACGTCCTAGAAAGCACCTATACAGCTGTCATCGGCGCGGTGAAATCAGGAATGTCGGTCGATCTTTCCTCTTCCGCGACGATAATCCTCCTCGCCGAACACCTCGCCGGCGCTGATGCCAGCGTGGGGATCGCGCCGAGTCTATCGGCTGCGGCATATGCATTACGTGAAATCGTGCAATATTCGACGATTGCAAAAATGCATACGCGAGCGTGCAGAGTTCCTGCACGCGCCACGAGACTTTCTCCAGCCTCGGGTATCGCGTAGCACATGCATCGCCGTACGTACACGTGTGTATCGTAAGTTTTGCTTATTCGCCCGCGTGCCATGGGGCGAGCATTTTTCTCCCCCCCGCGTCTGGAATCTTTGACATTACGACGTAATCCGTGTTTTTCCGTCGATCCTGCACCATCCTACACGTCGCGGACATTCGGTGCGCGGTGGAGAGTAACGGAACGTCTCGGAGGGACGTAAAACGCGAAAATAAACGCGCGCGAAGTAAATTATTGGATATCGAATTTAGTACATTGAAAATACTTAATGTCGCTATTATGGAATGGCAACAACAAATTTAATCCGCATTGAGCCACGACGGTAACAGTGATCGCCTAAAATACTACAGCGAGAATAACCCGACGAGGAAAAAGATAAGCTTGCAAAAAGTTTGAAGGAGGAAATATAAGGATAGATAAGGTAGTGAGGATAGAAGCGTTGAAATGCAACAACGTCCATTCCAAGAAAGTTGTTTTCGCCTGCCTACTTCTTGCTACCCGTGTGTGTAAATCATTCACGTACACGTCACCGCGAGAGTATGGGACTGAAATCCGGGAACCTTGACAAGGGAAAAAAAGAAATAATAACAAGCGGCCTTCGTGGGGCCGATTCGCGTAAGAGAAGTTATTAATTCTACTCTCTCTTTCTTCCTCTTTCACTTTTTTTTTTACTTTGTCTCTTCTCTCTCGAGTACGTCTTCTATGATAAATCCAATATTTTTTTAAAGATCGTTAAGAGCGATAACTGGTCATTTAATAGTCAATATTATAAAGTTACGACGGCTGTATCAATTATATCATAGATAATGTTAGAGTGTCAGTACATTTCTCCGGTATCGCGATTATTTTGATTGGCAGAACGTCGGTTTCTCTCCCGAGAGAATCGCGATATCATTATTCGAGTGATAAATGAAAGATCGCGGATCCACCGGTATCTTTTCGCGGCTGCAAAAACGCTCGCCGAGCACGCCGATCGCCAGAGATTGAACGGTAAATTGTACTTGGAAACTTGCCGAGCGCGGTACATCGCGTCGCATCGGCCGTACACTTTATAACGAATCCTTCACATTTCTTTTCGACGCGCGGATAAAGGATGATGTAAGTAATTCCTGTCTTACATCCAATCATCCTTCACTGCAGCGGATCGTACACGCGCAACATTTTTATCGCATCTCGTCCTCGTTACGAGATGTTTTAAGGTACGTATCCCAAACTCCTCTCTCTCTCTCTCTAGAAATTTTATGAGATCCATGATCCACTTAGATTAATCATGATATCATTACGAATTTCAGTGTAAAAAAAAATTGAGAAAGTAGTAAGAGAAAGTAATAAAAAGATCGTAAAAACAACTCTGTTTCAAATATACAAACTATTTAACATCAATTTTCATCTGATATAGGCGCGCCATCGATACCACAAAAATTTTATCGTCATATCGTTTTTGTGCTTTCACAGATAAACAATGTTCAAACGCTTATCGAAGTCGAGGCGCCACAGCGCCGACGATGTTGCCCTTTCTTTGTCGAACTCGACGGCTCCGCTGGACGAGCTATCGGCGACTTCAATGCCGCGGACAAACAGTCAGGATCTGGAAACCGCCACCCTGCTGAAGATCTCCCGGACCAAGTATACTCGGAGGAGCTGCGGCGACGCGGCCGCGATGCAGACGCTGCTCGAAATAAAACAGGATAACGAGCAGGATGTCATCGAGGCTGATTATCAGACGGTTACGGCCGTGCCGGCCTTCATCGTCGAGCACGATTCGAGTAAGCAACGAGGTAAGTTGTCGATAATCTCCATCGTGTCTCAACATGAGATAGCGCGCTAATTTAATGTCTCATCGCATTTCAATAATGATCTCTTTCTACATTTTTAAATCTGAAGATGTTCAATTTATGACGTTACGTTTGATGAATTTTAATAAGCCTTTTTTTTCGAAAATGTATATGATTATTTATCAAGCAGTTGCTTTGTAAATATAATAAAATATAAAAGCATCCATAAAATTATTAACGCTGATTTTGAAAGCAGCGGAGTCTTTTAATTTTGTCGAATGTGTGTATTGCGAACGAGAGAGAGTACGCAACCATAAAAAGCGCTTAAATTGCTGCGTCAAACAATACAGGACGCCCGGACATATCGTTCTGTAGCGGGTCTAAATACAATACTTTCCAACTCTATGCTCCGGTGACTTCCATGTCCCATGCCCGTCAGTAATGAATGCGCAAAAAGTACCGGCCACTTGGCAGTCGGCGTCGTTGATCTTGCTCCTATTCCGAACGGCCGCGAATTACCGCTAATCCAGGAAAACATCGCATCCTTTCACTAATCACTCGCTTGGCGCACTTGCCTCGTTAGAGCCCCGTCGTCCGACATACTTGCCAACACCGACTTGCCTTCGCTACTTGCTGCGATAATATCACAGCGAAGTTGGTAATCTCGCTCCTTCCTGTTGTATTTTAATAGAAAGTTCGCTCGGGGAATTATTAGCTGCATTTACTTTTTGAAAAATTAAACTCCGATGTTTTATACATTTGTTGGAACATACATAAATAGAACATATATTATTTTCTATTACATCATATTCAGGAAATTGAAAATGAAACTGAAAAGAACATCGAAGAATGTTGACATTTTCCTTTCTTGGATTTATAGAATATGAGGCCAATTAGCAATAAACAATGTATTTTTAACTTTTCACATTTATATAACATCATTTTCTATTTTTTAATTATATAATAAATTTTTTTCCTTTAATACGAATCTTATCTCTAATCTTTATTTAGGAATATTATTTTTTATTCATTGTATAAGTTATAAAATATTCTAAAAATATGCTATTATAAAATAAAATCACGTTATTCTTACATCTGATAACAGAAAAAAATGATACAAAAAATTCAAGATGTCTGTTTAATGGCTGTTTTCCCTTGCATTCCTTTTTCCACAAACAAAACAACGCACCTGCAACTCGCACGATGACGAGCAAAACATGCCAGCTGAGATATTCTAAATGCGTGATATTTTTGATTACGGGACGCGGATTACAGTGATCGGCGACAAATAAGGCCATTACAAGGCGACGTGATATAAGCCGTCTTTTGCACGCGCATCATGCCGTATACGCATGATCGCAAAACACGTGTGCCCGATACTCGAGCAGCCTTTTAATCGTTTCTCGTTATGTAGAGGCGATGTGTCCGTGTCGCGGGTCCGTTAGCCGGGGTGACACTTCGAAAAAGTAGTCCCAAACTACGCGGAACCGCTGCCGCGAGTTCCTCGTGTACGGCGGCGGCGAATAGCCGCGACCCTCGAGAACCACCATATGTCGCACGCGGGTGTGGGCATCGGGCGCTTTTTCGTTCTACGTTCTGCGAGATGGCACGCTGCCATTTCAATGTCTTACTCCCTTCTACCTTCCACATTTCATTTCCATTGAGGATCGGGACGCGAAAAACGATTCCGTTCAGTTCATTATTGGATAATTTTATTCTTACTAGATTTATATAACAAGTTGTCATATTATTGTATATTACATTATTATATAAGGGTAACAATGTTAATTATGTTATTTTATCATTTTCATTATTATTATGCAGAATGAACTTATAAAATTTGATATAAGTACCTCCGTTGATTTTGAAAATTCTTAAAGGAAATAAAGTGAGACAAGATATACTGCTGACTTACAACTGATTTAATAGATTTATCTTTTAATATATTTATTATTATTAAATAATTGTTGATATAATATTATACTAATATTATTTCGTTCTATAGTGTTAGGTCTAGGAATTTGGGGTCGCAGAATGGGCAAGAAGATCGATTCGTTTCGGCGAACAAGATCTCGCGAGACCATCTGCTCCATTACGGAAAGGTCCGACAGTGTCGAACACAATGGCATTAATAATAATATCAACAATAATGATACTAGTACCAGCAATAACAATATCGACGTTCAGCAATTAAGTAAGATACATTTAGACGAGAGGACGAACAGGAAGTTACCGGCAGCTTGTCAGCGATCCCCGTCTCCCTTCAAATCGTTCTTCATCCGGATGGGTTCCACTGGTATGCTCAACTCGACCAGAACCAACAGAAGATCTCAAGATATCGACGAGAGAACGACGATATCGGACAAGGAAAGCCTGTTCAGAAGCTGCAGCACAAGTCAATTGAACAACAGCCCGACTTACGTGAAGGGGGACGATCCGTCGGAAGGCATAGATCTGCAGATAGCCGCGCGAAAAGACAAGACGGTGTCCTGCGACGATCTGGCAGGACATCGAGGCAACGATCAAGGGATCTTCGAGGCTCGCGCGCGCGGCGCTCCTTGCGCCTCCACGTATTCGTTGGGTAGTCCCTCGGTGAGCTTCAGTACCTGCGACCTCGAGAAAACGAAAAACGAATCGTTTATGAGGAAGAGCAGCAGCTGCGATCTGAAAGAAGCGAAGAAGTCCAACTTCCCGTACGCCTTTTTGCGATCGAAGTTGTCCGTCTTACCGGAGGAACGGCACGGATCGCTGGTCTCTAAGGACGAGAGACTCTTCAAGACCGTGTCCGAGGAACACTTTCCGACCCTGCAGATCGAGGACTCCTACATCAGCACCACGACCCTCGGACGAAAGAGATCGAGGATCGGGAACGTCGGTTGCGGTCTCGATGCCGCGAGGAATCAGGAAAATGTCTCGCGACTGGGTCGGACTTCCTACGCGGAATACCAGAGAAATTCCAATAGATACGAAGCGGACCGATACAGCCTGAATGCCAGCCGCCTCGAACGAATTGAAGCCGGACTTCAGCGGGACGGCATCTCTGGCTGCTACAGCCTGCTTGATGGAAGTCTGCTGTCTCTTCGGGAGAACAACGAGTTTCGACATAGCGAGGATACAATGCGCGACAAGGCGGACTTGGCTGCCGGCAGAATCGAGACCGGAATAACGGAAAATTGCAACGTCGACCTCGACATGATGACTGCTATCCGAAGTAACCGACGGAATTCGGTATCGAGCTGCGAGCAAAGGCTGTCGTCCCACTATGTGAGCTCAAACGAGTCCGGCTACGACAGCGACGGGCCGCGAGGTGAATCCGTGGCGGCCTTGGAGAACGAAGGGCTCAAGTGTAGTTCGGACACCAGCAGCGTCGTGGACTCAGAGGCGGACAAACCCATAAGAAGTTCTACTCCGAGCGAGTGTCAGGATCAGGAAAACGCCCAGAATGCCGGCAGGATCAGGCAGAATTCCAACGCGGACGAGACCAGGCCGGACGCGATTTCTCAAATGAATCTCGAGGGAATAGACGGTCTCAGGTGGCACCGGAGCGGATCCGGCCGGATGTTGCCCAGTATTCACGGAACGTCTTTCGAAGAGGAAGCCGTTTCACGGCTGGAGGACACTCCGCTTCCGAGCTGCGAGGATAGATTGAACCTCTTGTCGGATACGACGAAGGCGCTGGACGTCTCACCTCACCGCATGAGGTTGCAGCAGGATAAAACGAGGTTCCTGAGCGACATTATCCAACCGTTAACTAGGGTACGGCGATGTTGCCTGATAGAATTGCATAAGAGAGATCCCAAGGATAGTCTGGGGATTCGATTGGCGCAACAGAGACTGGGAGAACCGCGGTACATAGTTGTGCAACTCGAAAGCGACGGCATCGCTCAAAGGTAAGGAAAGTTCATTGTAGATTTTTCCAATTTCTTAAAAATGCATGCATGATGCAACAAAAATGTAGCATCTAACCTTTCTGATTTTTATTTATCTTAAATGATTGAGCCTAATTTTTTTCCAGTAGACTTTATTTTTATAAATCTCTTCTAAAATAAATTATTATTTCGGTCGCAGGGACGGTAGATTGAGATTGGGTGACGAGATCGTCGAAGTCGAAGGCAAAGAGCTAAAGACGCTGGCAACGCTCGAGGAAGTTCAGGAGTTTCTGAGATCTTTTACCGGTAACACAGTACGACTTACGACGGTGTACGAGGAAACCGTGCCGCAAATATACGAGAATTCACCGCCAACCGCGGCCGGCGAGTACGAGTACCTGGAAAACGCGAAGAATCTGTCCAACATGTCGTTGATCGACACCCAAGCGAATCACGGTTCTTTATCGAACGAGAAGAAGAAGAAGAAGAAGACGACCGACGAAGAAGGCGACGCGGAGCTGCCTCAGTCGAGAAAGAGGCCCGACTTCCTGCCGCTTTCGTGCTTATCTGAAAATCAAAAGGACATCTGCAGCAGCGTGGAGCCCGCTGCGGAATCGCAACACTACCTGTCGAGACACGTGGCCAGGTTCGAGAAGGGCTACGGCAAGCCCAGTCTCGGCTTCAGCGTTGTAGGTGGCAGAGATAGCCCGCGGGGCGACATGGGGATCTTCGTGAGGAGAGTCTTCCCCGGCGGGCAGGCCGACATTTCCAGATCGTTGTTTCAAGGTAGACTGCATTAAAAAAAAAAGAAATCATTTTTCACACGTAATAATCGTACGCGCGCTTGCAGAGCTTTTAATTAATGCCTGATGCATTTATTATATTCGTTGTTATTAATTTTGACGAAGAAAAAGGAATGAGATTAACGGCAATTAAACCGTTGTATAATATTTGTTACACTATCTACTTTGTAATTAGCGGGGATGTCGGGACTGTCACTTTGATGCGCTTCGACGCGGCGTAATATCGCGCGCTTCGTTTCACACGTCGTGCCTCAAATACTTTTCGCTCGAGAGCTATCAATCGGCGGGGATAAGGGAACGCGCATGACGACGCGTCGAACGCACGTTCGACGGAGGGCCTCGTGTATTCACGACGATGCGAGGATCTCGCCAGACAGCTGTCGAATCTTTAATCCGACAGCTAACGCCGCGTGCATATCTAAACAGTCGCGGCATGTTCCACCGTTTTTCTTCTCGTCTTTTTCCCTTTTTTTCTTTTCCCCTTTTCGCCGTTCTCGCTTCCTTTCATCGGAAGACGGCGAGAGATACCTCGTGTCATTGACAGCGCCGGTATTAATATACCGTTTCCTGATATCTTTATCGTATTATTAAGTCGTTTTACGTACGAGATGCTTACATATATTAAATCGTTTCTCACTTTTTTTAATATTCGCTTTTTTTACATCCGTCCTGAATCGTATTAATCATGAGTGATCGTCCTAACGGATATTAAGGGACGGCGGAGAAGTTATTCGACGCTCTCTGACGATCAGGTATTCGCGGGAAGTTGACGTGCCGATAACCAGGAAGGTCATTAGACGCGTTTCGCGTTCTCATGTCTCGAATTTCAACCGAGCCCACCACTTTTTACGCCCGCATCGCGGTTTCCTCGTTGCCCGCCGTTCCTTACCGCATACTTGAGTAACGGGCTGGTAGCTGATCGGCTTGCATAAGCGCAGAAGATAGCGTCCCGCAAGAACATCGTCACGGGGTCATTGGCAGCTTCGAGGGTTACTTTTTGGTCATTAAACTTTATTGATATTATCAGGAATGCTTTTTCAGAGAGGGAGATACCGATAATTTCAAGCGGGGACTGCGAGAGTATTTTTCTCATTCCTCATTTTCCATTAATTATTATCGAATTAGCAACGATTTTCGAGGAGATCGAAAAAATACATTTTCTCAACTTTCAGGTGACGAGATCTTGAGCCTGAACGGTCAAATTCTGAAGGGCCGCACGCATCAAGAAGTCATCGAGTTATTCAAGACGGTGAGAGAGGGTACGGTCGAATTGGAGATTACGAGAAGGCACAGGTAAAGTTTATAAACATTTTTCTGTAAGAAGACGCATGCAATTACATTAATAAAATATTAGAGACAAGACGCGGTTAATGAAAACTAATAATAATTGTTGCAGATATCCCAAAAGTACTGTAAAAAGTGCGCCGTACTAAACAGTATGGACGAAGAAGAAACTGCCCACCGGAAGTGCTCTTTAGATTTTAAGTCTAATCTACTATCGTTCGCATGGAGAAAACGGCGTTTCAGAATTCTAGTCTATCAAAGGAAATCTATGACTTCTCTGACGTTTTTCTCTTACGTAATTTATTTCGTGCGGCATATCTCGCGACAAGTAGATTAATAGTGTTGAGTTTCTCACGTCACTCGTGTAATCGCGCACACGGGAATGAACACAGAACTCTTTTCAACACAAGAACTTTATTAAATACAAAACAAGAAACAGTGTAACGGAAAATCAAATAGCAGGGAGAATCTCTTGCGCGCGCGACGTCCGTCCGAGATCGAATCTCCCAAAAATTTGACAGCTCGCCGGCTGTTTATAATCGTTGTTTATAAGAGTGTTGTCAAGCAGCAACGCTCTTCTTGACAGCTGATCTCCGGCGGATCAATATACATCAAGATACATCGATTTCTTCCAGACCAGCTATCCGTACGCTCGGGCGCAACAATAATTTTTATTGTTAATAGACTATATGCGCGTCCGCGCGCGTACTGTAGTATCATAATTATCATTAAATACTACGTCTCTTTAACAATAAGATTTTATACAAATAATGTTACGACAATGTAGAATCCATCATATGCATTTTTAATCATAAGAGGACAATAAAGAGAATGTTCTTTACAGGTACCGAACGAGGTACCGTATCCAGATTATTATTAATTAAATAATTGTTATTAAATAACTGTTTTATTTCTAGCAAATTCTGAAAATGTACAGTATATACATAATTCATATTTTACATAATTTCCCACGCTCCCTGCCTCTTTTTCAACAATCATCGCTCTCACGTGTCTATCAGCAAAAGATCTGCACACGACTTGGCTTTTAAAATTCTGAAACAGAAAGGTGAAAAATGAAATAAAAGGAATTCGAAGGAATAATGAATAAGCGTATAAATAAATAATATATTTATTTTGTTCTGTAAAAATTTCCAACAGTCATTTTAGTTCAAATCAAATATTACAAATGTTATCTCAAATATTTGAATGCATCACACGTGTTAATTAAATTAATATTTTATTGAAATTAATGCACATTTAAAAATGCAATGGTATTGATTCATATATTTGATTAAATGTTAAATATTTATGAATTACTTACTGTGATTCACGATTTTTCACACGTCTACACAGGTGCAAAGCAATCGGCCCACTTTTAATATTGCGAAAAAGCTGTACGGCTTCACGATGCGTCAAGTCGTGGCAAACTTGGCCATTCACAGCTAAAATCTCGTCGCCTGCTCGCAAACGGCCATCTTCGGCGGCCTGTCCGCTAGGCAGTACCGACTTGATGAAGATACCTGCGACAAATTAAACAATATAGAATACAGAAATAAGTTTAGAAAACGTATATACGTATAAACGTATAAGAATATATATAATATTATAATCCAAAACTGATTAGGAAAGAATTAGAACAAATTTATCACATAATTCAAATTTAACTAATTGAACAAATTTTTATAGCAAAAATACACTCGTAATTACCGATGCTTCCTTTCGGGCTGTCTCTTCCGCCAACTATGGTGAATCCTAAGGACTTCTTTCCGGCGCCCTTTTCGAAAAGCACTGTAAGGAACGTAGACACTGTACTCCTCGGCCTTCTGGGAAGAGTACAGAACTTCGAGACGCTCTGCGTGAATCCGCTATCCATGTTTGTCGTGAATTTCTCAGAGATCGATCTGTTCGACTCGTCCTTTCTGTCTCGATGAGATTTGGCCTGATGCTTTCTGAAGTGATGCGATCCAGGTGAACTTTCAACAATCACCCCGTGGCCGTCTTCCATGCTAACATTCTCATAATCCACACTGCTCTCCTTCAACTTCTTTGCTTGCTGATCGACGCCCGACAACCGCGAGATGACGATGTCGATGTCACCGGGCCCGCTGCCGCTACCCAGGATCTTCTTAGCCTCCGCCATACTCAGACCGCGTAATCTCTTTCCATTAACGATCAGGATCTCGTCGCCAATCCTTAGAGTGCCCTCCTTATCGGCCAGTCCGTTCGGCACCACGTGAGCCACCAAGTAACCTGGACTGGACTCCGCGGTCTTCGCGATGAAGATACCAAGACACTGGTCGGACGTCTCCTTATGAAGTTTCACGACCATCGTCTCCATGGTGTAAGCTCTACTTCTCACCGCCTGTAAACCGGAACCACGTTGCTTCCGGCTAGATTCCTCGTCAATGGTTCTTCCCTCTCTCTCCCGATCCGTATTGTTCTCCGCGGAGACTCGAGTCTTTTGACGATCTATCAACGTACCGTTCGCGGCTTGACAGACGCTCGAGTACTCCTCGGTGAGAAGATTCAACCCGGAATCCTTGTCCTTAGTCCTGTCGTAATATATGTCCAAACTCGCAAAGAGTCGCGCGGTTCCGTCGACGTCCGTAGCGGTCGAAAAGGGTCTTCTAGGTGGAAGCTGAGGCGGCGATCCCAGACAGGAGTCATTGTGGCTACCATTGTTCAATGGTCCGGAAGCGCCGCTGCTACATCTGTCGTCCAGGAGGGAACTGGTGGCGGAGTCATTGTCCAGGATTCCAGAGTCATTGTCATCCTGGTCCTGATACTCGTACAGCGGATTCGTTCGCAGCTCCTCGAGACCCGGCAGCGTGCCGTAGGAAAAGCTGCGCAGCCTCCGCCTCTCCCGGTCCTTGCAGTCCTTCCTGTAGATCTTCGCGATCAGCTTGTTCGTCGAGCTCTTCAGGTACCTGTCCTGCATCGCGCGGAATTTCGCCGCCAGGCAGCTGGACGGCGTGATGCTGTCGAACGCCGTCGCATCCTTCTTGAAAATCATCTCGCCGGCATGTCTAGGTACCCCCGGATCGACCGCCGTCACCTGATCGACGGATCGATCGGGGCCGCGGTCCGTCTCGAGGAAGCTCCTGTCAGTTCTGTCCCACCGGTAGTCGTGTGGCATCGCGTCTTCCCGGACTGAATCCCCCTCTTTCGGCCGCCACTCGGGCTGCTTCCGTGGCGTGGAGGTGCGAAAGCCTAAGAAGGAGAATCGCTCTTCCTGCTGCTTTTTGTACGACAACCTGCTCTGCGACTTGGCGCGTCTCTTCTTCTTCGCGTGACTGCTCTCCTCTTCCGTGATATCCTTCAGGTCAGACTCGCAGACCGAGCGGCGGAACTCGTTCCTGGTCAGACCGCGGTGCCTTAGCTCGCACATCGAACGGAACTGGACCGCGTCAACTCGCCCCGCGTCCTCGTCATCGCCGTCGTTCTCGTCCTCGTCGGAGTCGCGATCCTTGAAGAAGCTCAGTCTGGTGCTCTTCACGCGGTCCAGCAGGGGATTCCGCTTCTCGCACACTCTCCGCCGCTCTTCCTGGATTCTCTTCTTGTCCTTCTTGTTGGCAGTTCGCTCGGTCGTCACTTGGGAGGTCTGCACGTTGTAGCAGTTTCTCTCGGATTCGGAACTCGATGATTTTCTCCGGGCCCATCGCACTGGCGATATATCTGCGAGATAAGGATGAAAGTATTAAGAAATGTGCACAGCAGGCGGTAGAATCAATATATAAAACTAAAAGATGTATATATGGCTCTGTATAGTGGAATAATTGATCACTTCTCAATTCAAAATAAATTTATAACTTTTACAATTCTTCAAATATATTTTTCAACTTATATCTTTATATTTTATAAAGATATTCTATAAATGGAGCACCGTACAAAATTTTAGACGAATAATAGAATACAGAAGATCGTGTATCCTCATTTTTGCCGGTCTGTCTGTGAATAAGAGCACAAATAAGACCTGAACTCTATGACTTCTAAATCAAAACTGACCACTTTTAATGTCAGCTGCGGTGATACTGATAGAACTGACAAATCTACAAGTTCCGTGAAGCGTGACGTCTAATACAGGATATGCGTAAAAACAGGATGCGCCTGTGAGTAATTTGTTTGTACTACTACAGAGTGTATATAGAATACATTGAATACTTTTATTCAATTAAACTTAACGATGAAATACAGCGGCACGATAGTTTTTAATTAAAAAATTAAATAAATAACAATATAATTATTTTTTACGTACATTAAGCCAACGATTTCTTGTATTCATATTAAATAAAAATAAAAACCAAAGTACATACATACAATATTAACAAAATATTTATTAATTAAATTAATATTTATTAATTAAAATAATTATATTGTAGGCATCAATATATTTTTGTTTTCTAAAAANAGCGAGAGAAAAGCATTTTACAATGTTTTTTATAGAAAGAATTTTGTTTGTAGAGTTTTATAATTTTATTTAAAATAAGATTTAGTGAAAGCAAACAAACATCGCGCAGTTATTTAATAATAATCAATAAACAGTGGAAATATAAGCTCATTAGTCATGTTTTTTCCTCGTTCAATTGTGCTCGATAAAAAATGCAAGTCTTGCAATATTAACCGATGCAAATGTAAGAACACGGATTTGCGTGTCATTGTAAGATGTGTGTTGAAAGTTACACTGATATTAATTTATTCCTTGATATTACAAGTTGTACCTTTGCGAAACAAGGTCCTGACAGCAATCGAGATAATGCAGCCAGTAACGCTATCGCGACTAGACTCTTCAGTCTTCAAGGTGAGCATGCGGAATTTACTCATTTTAAATTAGTTCGTCATCATGCATGATAAACCGTCAAATCATTCGCTTGACTATCCTTAACAATTACGAAGTGGAAGCCGGGCTTCCAACAAATAAGGCTCGATTTATCCGCTTCATATCTACGATTCGTGCAAAGTCAAAAACAGCTGGTGCAGTGAGTAATTTTGTGTGTACGTTATCGTACGGAATGCGTAAACCGGATACCGTAAAAATAGATCGGACAGTCTAGTAACACTTTATCGTTCTTTATGTCATGCCTGACGTCGAAAAACCGCGACTAAGCTCACATAAAAGTTCTCAGAAGCGGATTGTGTTTCCTGATGTGAAATGTTTCATAATTATGTGGTTAAATAATTATATCGTTATCCACGTTACTAACTGCCTATATCTCATACTTTATGAACGTGAGAAAGAGAAATACTTTCAAGATTTTTAACGTTTCGCATACTATGACAAAAAAAAATTATTCTTGCATCCCAATGAAATACAAAATTATAATATTCAATTTTTGCAAAAGTGGAGGGCAGAACAACTCGATTTCATTACAATAATACGTCTCAGGTAGAACAAAAAGTTATGATAATGTCAACGTGACCTCAAGTGATGTCAAAATGACAAAAAAATGATTAAATTATGACTGAATTTTGTTATCATATTCTCGTCATTTTGACGTCGCTTTATCATGATTTCTTGTTCTACTCGAAGTCATCGAAGACATCAAATTAGGTGCGGAAGGTATCGTATTAGAAGGTAGATGAAATTTTAAAATTAAGGACCCACAGGCTCGTTTTACGGCTACCGTCTCAATTAGCGGTTACTATTATTAGCCGGACGATTCATCGCGGATTGTCATTGCCGTCGCCGTCGCCGTCGCCGTTACCGTCAATTGCACCGCACGGTCCTACAGGACGCGTATACGGTCACGCATGAGCCTACGGATTGCGCGTCCTCGACAATGATCCTTTATATTAATGTGCATTCGCGTAGGTCGGCGTAGTGTCAATTTGCTTCTATTCTCGCTTTCCAGCCAGTCACTCGGGGGACTTCAGCCTGACGGAACGTTGAGTCGTAATCCCCGCATTCACAGGATGGAATCCCGATTCAATCCCGCCACGCACACGGCTGCGGCCGGCACGCAAAGACGCGTGTGTGTACGCGCGGCACGCAACGACGACACGACATTTTTGCAAAAATTGGGCTGATTCCCTCTCTCTCTCTCGCGAATGAACGGGGAGAATCGGACGGCTGAATCGCCGTATTACCGCGTACTTTACTCTTTCAATGACTAGGGATGATGCGCCTTTTCAGGTGACATTTACCTCTGCATCGGGACCTTGCGTCGAGATGGTAAGATGTCTCGTTGACGTCTTCGTCGGCTCGGAGGGGACTTAGGCGCAGGAGTCTCGGTGCCTCGGAGTGGCCGCGAAACCAACGCATGTCTGTAACAAATTGGAAAGTAGTCAGAGCGTGATTTTTTTCTTACGTGAAAGTATTCGATGAATATTTCAGCGGCACACCCATAATTCTTACGGTGTATAAGAAAAGAATTATCAAGATTTTTAAGACCGTTAAGAAAAAAAATGATACTTCCACAACTTTAATTTTAGGAAGAAAGAAATTCTCCGGCGAGAGAGAGTGTTATTGAAATTAATATCGTGAATGGGATATTCCGTTTACATTTGTTATTTACCGACGCTTTCTGTTACTGACATTCCAGTAACAGAAAGCGTTCCTATTTATCAAGATTTTAAACGATGTAAGCACAGTGAAGATTAACCGCATAAAAGTGAAACGATAAATCCTGGGAAGTGAATGGACTTTACTGGATGTCAATGGCGACAATCGCCGCTGAATCCAGGCTATCTCTTTTCACTTCGTTATTACACTTGTTTCTGATACGATCTAATAACGAGATAGAGAAAATCACACCTGATGGGTCTATTGATGTACATATGAAAGAAATGCTGATAGATTTAACAGATAGCGAAACCATCCTCTTTAGTAAATTTCACGCAAACTCTAATAATAATATCTGAGATTTAATTACAAACATTATGTTAATATGTAATGTTAAAAGTAGAAAATCTGTGGCAAATAATATACTCTCTCGAATTTCACTAAGAAAAAATATACTTTAATTTGAATCAGAAATCTGTCGATAAAATTCGTGAGTTGTAAGATAGCTTGAACATAATACAATGAAAAACTATATATTATTGTATACTTAATTTTGAGCGTATTAAACAATTACAAAGAGAAGTAAAACTAATGTATATTTCATATCTTTGTTTGAATAATTTTTAAGAAAGAAGAATAATTTTTAACATTGCAAATCAGGTTTCATGTTAGTATATATTTATTTATTTTATTTATATTGAATAAAATATTTTGCGATTCTTTAGTAAAATAATTACAAAAAAATTATTGCCATTACATTGTTTTTCATCTAATAATTATTATTACAAAATAATGAGAAATCTAGGTATTTTTCTTTACCGCTATATGCACGTATGACATTCAATATCGATGCCAGATTTATGCTTGTACGTTCGAACGAAGTGGTACGTGAGTATCCAGCATCACCGTCGCTTCTCGCAACGGTACTTCCAAGACAAGGAGGCCGCATCATCTACGTCGTCTAGCTCACAACTTTTCATGCCGGCGGCACTATATGATACGCATATCTTAACTCGAAGCTTTTCAACCGTTTGCTATCTCTTCGCGCAAAGAAAAGAAATTTTATGCATGTTGAACAAGAAGAAATATGAAAGGAATACAAACGAAATTTAACAATTCTCTGATTCTTACTATTTTGTTTCATATACAAGCGGCAATAAATTTTTATCCTCGTAAGAAATGATATTTTACATTCTTCAGGGGCGTTTATTCAAGTCTTCGCACGAACAGTGTTCGTGCAAATTTTTTCGAGTTTATGGATCTTTCTATCTTCCAAGAATGTCGGCGACTGGAATTGCCGGGCGCATTCCATGCCAACTGCACGCGTACAGTTGAAGAAAGATTCTTAGAAGTTCGCTTCAAAGGATTTTACATACATCTTATACTAAATGTTGTGCTCATTGCGGTACAGCGATCACCGTGTGTACTTGTAATAAATGCAATTGCCATGCTATAATATCAAATTAATTATTAATTGCAAATTGGATTTTGAATACATAAGAAGCAATACTTTATAATATTGTTTTATTATTTGCAGTTGAACCCATAAAGAAATTAATCTGTTGATTAACTATTGTCAGCAGCAGAACGGTAATTCGGTTATCTTTTCCCCAATAAACGCGATGGACGGAATATTCACGCGAGAGGCAATACCGTTCATCTGACCCGCATAAAATCTATTATATTTTTCTTGCTAATCAAAATAAAGGTATATTTGCAAATATTGTAAATGTGTGATATTATCGAATCGCAGTTATGAAGGAAAATGCATGCCCAATGAAGTTATTACATGAGCAAAAACTTGATTGATATGACCAAACGTAATTAGAAAACTGATTTACTTGTATAAAGCAAAAAAAGAAAACATTCTACAATAAGTGCACATTTATGTCAAATATATTACGAATTTATGTCAAATATATGTAACGATAAAGAATATACGTTTCAACACAAGACTAATCTTATACACAGTGTTCAAAAATAATCTTTCTTTTGAGTGCAGATTTTTTTACCAATCTTGAACTAATTTTGTCTCGAAAATTTGACTTTGTTTTAATTCTGCTTTGTTATATTATATAGAAGTTAAAAAGAAACTCGCAATCAGTTTTAAAAAAGAAACTCGCAATCAGTTTTTTATATGTTTAATTTGCTTTTGTGGGTTAAAAAGTATTAATGCCACGATACATTTGTAAAGGAAAAATCAAAATAAAGATGATCGAAAGAATTCGCAGTCGAAAGAAAATACTGTCTTTATATAACTGTTAAGTACATTACGTTTTACAATTAATGTGGAACTTTATCTAATCACATATAATTGTAAACAATGTCGGATTAAATCGCGCGATTCTAGATATCTTTCCGATTATACATTTCACAACTTTATTTCCGTTTCGCGCAATATGCCATCTGGTATACAAGCACAAATCGAATCGATTGGCATTCAGAAAAATACCAGCCATGCATTAGCCAATAAATGTGCCATAATCTTACCGTTACAAGACACACTACATTTTACGGAGTGATTCGAACTTGAAAATATTTAATGTAAAATTGTCAATGAAATTCATACGTTTTTCATACGTTATTTTACTTTAATATGTAATAATTAATTTAAGTATATTTAATTATTATATGTGTGACATTACAAATTAATCGAAATCAGATTTTAAAACCACGGAAAATGCCACATTTGCAATTTGTCGCAATTTTCATTGTAAAAATTTTGGAAAAAGAAAACTGTTTTGATACATTTTACAACAATAATAATAATTACTTGTAGTAATTACAAGCAGAATCTAATTATGAGGGATATCTGTCTACATTATTATTTAATGTTAAGATATTTAGCTATTATAAGAAAAGTAAAGGCCATACGAACGCATTGAACGGAACAATTTTTCATTGCACGAGTGACAGACAGGATCCATTCGATACCCCATACATTTAATTAAACCGCGGTGCGTTACGCAAGACGTTAATGCACGGTAATCATTATACCTGTCTGCGTAAGTGTGCGTAACTGCTGACTACGAGGACAGCTTACGAGAAGGAGAAGGAAGAAAAATTAGGGGTGGGGAGGGTATGCGTACGACTTTCTCCGATGCAAAATATGTGTGCCATCACCTTCTTAGCTTCTTTCCGGAGGCTACGCCTCTCCGTCTTTTCACTTTTCGTGGATCCAGCCCACGCGCAATCACGGCGAACAGTCAGACTTAATTAAGTTCGCAATCAAGAGCAAGACGCGATAAAGATCACTCCGGGAACGGATACTAGCGGATCTATCTATCAAGAGATTTATAATTGTACGTGTTCAGCGATAGGTTTATTTTTATTTATTTACAGGAAGCACCTACACACTGATTATCTGTTCGCTGAGAATCGATTCGATACAGTCTAATTTTTTGTTCCGTACAACTTTCGTCAACTCAATTTCACATTGTTTGATTTTTTGTAAAATAAGACTTTACGTTGATACAATTAAACCTGCCAATTTGGCCAGAATACGTATGGATCGATCGCGGTGCGCATTGTGATAAATGTTGCAGAAAAGTCGCGGTTGTTAAGCGCCCGAAGAATGCGGGAGCTAAGCGTCCAGTTATTCCAGCATAGATTTATCGTTCCACTTTCGTGGCTGCCGATCTGTTCCTCCGGCTACGGCTGCCGGCGGCCCGGACTTTACCTCGCTGTAGCTCGAGTCTAGCCGCCGCGCCGTTGTAGCCCCGGATTGTAAATCTTCGCGGCGCAGCGAGACGCGGTTGTTACCGTCGCGCGTTACACCCGCTCCTCGCTCGAGGTTCACATTATTTCTCGCTCCCGACATCGTAATCCAATCGCGGTGAGACGTAGTAAGAGATCAGAACTCTTAATGACGTCCGATGCCTCGATATTTAATTTCTTGATGCTCGAGAGACATAACTTTACCTCCGCATCAGCTGCGCCTTTCGCAGAAATGAGAAGAACCGCGTGAGGTATATTTTTACGATCGTGCACGCCGCACCAACGGCGATTTCACGACTTGAAATCAACGAATCGAGAATTAGTAGTAAAAAAAAATGAATGTCGTGAGACGAAATAACGCGCGGACTTTGGTTTCGAGGTTTTGTGAATTACAACTTCTTTTTATATATACATCTCCTACAAAATTCATAAGACAGTTTTAACGTTTTGCCGTCGATCGTTACTCGCTTGTTGCGTGTTTCTTTTTTGATCGGACTGAATTGTATCCTTCATTGGAAGTCGTAACTGCAACAATGTGAATCCGAATTGCATTTGCAGCTGCCGGCCAGTGTTCCCTTTCTTATTGCGAGTAATTCAGTTGCAAAATACTATCGAGCACGTCTCGCAATAAACAGCAAAAACAAAATGCCTGCAGTGACTGCGTTTCGCCTTAAAACTTGTACTTTTACAATAATTGCGCAATTAGGCGCACGAAGATGTGGAGTGGTAACGCATTCGCGCAAAATTATATTCAAACGACAGGTAAATTTTCGATCAACTACCGTTTTACATGAAGAACATTATTTGGTCGCCAATATATTGAATATATGCATATAAATCCATTATTGTTCGTGGAAGAAATTGGTATGAAAAAAAATATAGAGCAAGGAGAGGAGATTTTGAATATTCCAAGATGAATGCGATGCTTCATCTTGGAAAAAATTAAATAAAAAATATCCGTAACATGTTTTCCTTTAATTTAAATTTATGCGCACAACAGTTCAGTGACGTTACAAGTTGATGCTCCAATTATGATTTTCTATTAGAATATGAAGAAAAATATTTGCATACATATTCTACTTTTCAAAATATAAATATAATGATCATGTGATTCTTCACAAATCTCTGGTTCTATTAATTATATTCATAGTATTACAAAGAGATAGATAAATTGGATATCCGAAGATCGATTGGATATCAATCAACTTTATTAGTCGAATAAAGATATCATCTTAAAACACAAAATCATGACGGCCCTCGTGGATTTATTCAACAAAGAATTCACCATTCGACGAGAATCGACGCGCACGTCACTGTATAGTGAATGCAATTTGAGGCAAAGTGTAACGCGTACGTAAAGCGTGACGTGCCCCGGATGCTCGTAAAAACATTCTCCGCCGCGTGGCTATCGAGTCGTAACCCGCTCCGCTTCCTAGGTATTGTTATCGTGTACCCGGGGGATTCTGGGCTCCGCATCCCATTACGGACGATGGAACGATGCGGCTTATCCGCGCGACTCTTGGAAGCACGAATATGTTTTCGGATATAATCACTCAGACACAAACAAGTCTTCTCTCGAGACAATCTTATCAACTCTGTCGCTTTTCCACACCAATCTGTCCGAGAAAATACGAGCATTCACGTACAAAAACTTTTCGTTCATATTCTTTTCGAATATGATTACGAATCTCCTCAAGACCTCTCTGCATCTCAAATCTTGCTATCTCGAGACTCGTCTCTTATCTGTTGTGTATGTTTCTTCGCTTATCTGTTTGCAGATGTGATCTGACTTCTTTGATTCTCGTCCGTTCCGTGCTCTCGTGAGTATCTATAAAATCTTTATTCTTGCTTTTTATCGGGAGATTTTTGTAATGTGCGCAATTAATGCAATAAATTACATCGCGGTTGTTACGACGTAATATTGCGGCGTGTATCGCGATAGTATTTGGTGAAGGAATGCTCTTGGGACTCGAGTCCGACGATGCATTAAAAAAAAAAACGCATGTGTACAGAGGTCTATACCCGTAATTTAGGGAATCAGATAGCGATAAAAAATTCGGGGACCGGTTCAGCATAACGTTACCTTGATGGCTCAGTTTGGCCGACGACAACGCGGATTTTACGACGAGAATTCTTTAATGAATGTTTTATAGCGAAATAAAAAGCGAATGTCACCTTGCGAATTAAACGGCGTGTTTTGTTATTAACAATATGTATCTGAATTGGAACTCGATACTTATAATTGCAAGAAGCGTCTATTATTACACCCGATGCACATCCATAATTTATAAGCTACGGTCGATTCATTGATCCAATTTCTTTTTCATAATTAACACAGTTCGCAAATAGCGCATTTGCAAATTTTTCTCGTTTTTCGTTGGATTATTTATGATTTATAATATCTGCTACATTAATTTCTATTTTTTTGTTATAACACGAAACATTCTTCGGCAAATATTAATTATTTGTGTGCAATGATAAATGACATTTTATAAGAAAGCGTTCAGGAAACATTAAAGTAACGTTCAGGGTGCCATATGTTACGAAGTCAGAGCTAAGTATTCACTTTCTTGCACCAAGGATTAACTTGAGATTATACTCGGCGTGTCGTATAGATACAAGACAAAATAATACAGGACAGGTCCGCGATTCCCGTGGATTCGCGACACAGGCCACTTCCAACGATCGTCAGGCATCAAGTTAATCTCTCGAGATGACTTTTGAATGGTATCTCGCGGGTAACTCGCGGGTAACCGGTCAAAGAAAGAGAGAGAGAGAGAGAGCCTCGTGTCCACTAGGCGCGTTCTATCAAGGCCGCGGGCGAGATAGTCCTTTTATTTTCTGGCCATTTGACGAGAGCGACATGCCGAGCATTCCTCGCCGGAATAGCCGTGTAACTATGCCCTCGGCATTGCGGCCCGCCTGTGTGTGTTCGAGCGTGTACGCTATCGGGCCGATGCGCGCCGCGGCCGCGGGCCGCGGCGAACGGCCGCGCCGCCTTATTCGCGTGCGTTCCAAGCCGGCGTGGATCGCGATCGTGTAGGTGCATACGTACGGCTAGATACGTACTGCTTACGTACATACACACACGCACCCGCGCCCGCTCATATAAATAAGACACGCGACACACGCGCGCGGCGCGTATGCGTAAAGGACGGAGCTCCAAGGTCGATTACTGGCCAACCCTTCCTCCGCCATTACTCCGAGAGCTCGCTCCTCGGGACGGAAGGAGAAGGAGAAAGGGACGGGGAGAGACAATGAGCCGGAGAAATCTGCCGTATGATTTTCAGCCGATTTCTGAGTAATTATTGCCTCTACTTCAGCACCGCCTCGTATTTTCGGTTGACGATATCGCTGACTGCTCGTGCTTCTCCGTCAGCGGGAGGGATTTTCTTTCCGCTTTACTTCAGTCGAGCCTCTATCTTCTGTCAGGTAGCTTGGACATTATCGTTATCTAGTGAAGTATTGTAGCTAGAAGTATTATTCCAGAAAACTTGTACATTTTTCTGAATTTACGTTGTCGTTTCTGTTATCTTTAGAAATTCCGATGTCATCGAACGGCGAACGGCCGGACGTTCTCCAGAAGGATAATATCCTCTCGGCTCTCCTCGTCGGGTCGCGTGTCACCGACTCGCCGGCCGTCGCGGTCGGTTCGATCTCTATTCACGGTGACGTTAAATCTGCGCCTAAAATGCGAAATCTGACACTGCGTGCCGGTTACCTGTGACCCCGGCGTCCACCCGCAGTGGCACGTCATCCCCGGAATATCGGAATAGCTTTCGCTCCGGGTCGGGACCGGAAGCGGAATACGTGCGCGGACAATTGCCCGGTGGGCTGCGATTAATCGCGGTCGCTCGTGGAAGGCCGGCCTATCCGCCACAACGAAGCACAATCCGATGTAGCAGTTGTGCTCCGGCGATCCTCTTCAGCCCCGCGCGCGCTCGACTTTCCGGTTTAACCGCTCCTTCTTCTAATCGCTCCTCTTCCTGTCGGTCGATCCCTTCGTCCTTGGTCTTCCATACGCACCTGGAGACGTAGCCACCAGCGAGCCGCGTCTTTAGCCATTTTATCCCGTGTTGAAACCGTTTCGCGAGATCCGGGGAAGAACACCTTTTCGAAAGCTACGAAAACGATTTCCCAGCTTTCTGTTGTCGTCATAACTCTTTAAAATGTAGCGCATTTATAAATGCGTTGTAATTGTAAAACCTACAGAATACCGTTTAGAATACGTTGACTCAATTTTAAAAGGACTTCTCGGAGCGTTTCGGTCTTTAAAATCGTTAATCAGTAATCGCGTTTTTATTCTCTTTAAATTTTACATCGAAGAACTCTCTTCATTTTCCCTGTTTAAAACTTTCCTTCAGCATATTTAATAATAATATTTCTGAAAGAAGAATATTTCTGACTTTTCCGCTTTATCGAATCGCGTAGATTTGGCTCGATCGCCAATGTACGACGCGGAGCGTCTTGTATCCGCGTCCGACGGTCCACATTCATGCTCCAAGAGCTGCTACATATTGCGGTCGCGTGTTGTCGGCAAGACGGAATACTCAATGAGACTTTTCCGACGTGTCGGCGACGTCGCGATGTCGCCGACATTGAATTTTTGTACCGGGGAGAATGTCCGCCGTAGACAAATGGCCGGGTAACGCGCTGATAGCGATTGAGGTCGCACGCGAACAGGGACGGGATCATGAAAGCTCACTTGTTACCGGGTTAAGCCCCACCCTGGGCTACGGGCGACGCGATGCAGCTCGCTTCGCCAGAGGTCCCATGCCGAGACCCAAATCTGATAGCGCGGCTTAATCCGCGAGATCATCGTTAAAGATGAAGAAACCGGGACAGGTGAGGGCGCATCGGATTTTGATTCCGAGTACAATCGCTCCTTATTGACGCGATTGATCGTTGAAGCGAAGCCGGCGGATGAATTTGGTGGATTGTTAAAGACTGGACCTGCCTCGACTTTCTCGATTGCGTAATTCCGACCGGTTATACGTCATTCGAAATTCACGCGCAGCACGCGAACGTTTCCGTCAGCCGTGGCCTTCCCGGCCGGTTCGGTTCGAGGTTGAACTGTCCGTCGCGTCGGATCACTATCAGAGCGTAAGAGGAATGTCGTGTGCACGCACGTATGCAAACCCGATGTGTGAGACACACCATGGGGTGATATACACCGGGATACGCGATACCGTGAGGCTGCGTGCTTTCTACCGTGACGCACCTTAGATCGAGATCGAATCGAACGATACAGAACTAGTCAGGGTTGGTGCTGAGTTAAATGGCATTTTTCATCGAGAATTCATTCCAGCTTACAAGCTATTTCGTGCCCTAGCGCGTTTCGAGCGAGCGTAACGTTCAACTAGACCGATATAACTACATTTTCAAAGTTCCTATTGCGGAATAAATCGCTGAGGAATTTCAAGGCATAAACCGAACATAAAAATGTTCAAATGGCGCCCGATAAAGATCTTAAGAATCTTTTCCATTTTATATAATTTGTAACAGAATTTGTAACAGTATTCGAAAACTTTATAGACTAATCCAATACATCGTATAATAAATATATAAAAGTAACAGAACTATATTTAAAGAGTTCCAGCAAATATTATTTTTAAGAATAAAATGCGTATAGATACGTATATGTGATAATATTGTTATAAAATTTAATAATTTTTTACAATTTATAATCTCATTAATATTTACTTGATATCGATATCTCCGTCCGACTACTATGGACTACTTGTCAACATAATGCAATCATAAAATAATTTTTTTCACTAAATAGTCCAATTTTTATTTTACTACTCTATAAAATTATAATTGGAATCCTCGAGCATATCATAATTCGCGAAATCGTATTTATATGCAATTATTACCATGTAGTGATACTCTATCTGTAAAAACAGTTTGCCTTCTTATCGCCGTCCGGATATAGAAAATTATCTAAATGTGCATTTTATGCGTCTGAAAAAATATATACGCAACTCGCTTGTTCGCTCGCCACGGTTGCTTACGCACATTTAAGAAAAAGAAAAGATAATATCGTTCAAGTAGCGCGTGGAGTGAAAGTTTCGAACGTAACGAGTGAGCTCGTTTTACCGATACCTGCTATACATTTCAAATAATTAATGTCGTTTCGCGTACATAATATTTTTTGCGACATGGAGAGGAGGGAGAACACTTTTATTTGACGTGACTCATTCAGTATTCTTAAAGAAAATTATGCGATGCATAATTAATGCATAATTAATACGCTAATTCAATGAAGTTAAAAAAGAAACTAAAATTTGTTAGATGATGTAAGCAATGCAATTTTATTCGCGTAATTAAGTGGCGGTTAATTAATTCATACTTCTGATTTTTGCTTTCAGATAATATTTGACGCTCCAACGCAGAATCTGGGGGAAGCTGTCGACGATTTTGCTTCGAAATTTTTAAGCTGAGGATGAGAATGTTCCGTGCCCCCTTCGCTGTCATTAAGGCACTTTTTGCGTTAAGCGGCTGGAAAGTGATCGGTCATCCGTGATGAAACGCTATCAAATTACATCTTTTTTCAGCGGACATCGCGTTGTACTTTCGCTTCGAAAGCTCTTCCTCGATTTATGAAGCGTGCAATACCGAATTCACGATGTACCGCGCGCCAGTATTACGCTCTTTAACCCGCGTAAAAAAAAAAGAAGCGCTATGTGCCTCGTTAATATCCCGATTGCAAAATCGAGCTATACGTAGATCCGTAAACTTACGAGCGCGAGAAAAGAAAGGAACTTATCTCAGCAAATCTCTTCGCGTATCGAAAGGCACTGCGTTAAAGTCGCGTGGAACGAGCGAGTCACAGATGAAATCAGTTAACATACCTGCTTACGAAAAAAGATATGTCTCTCTGACTATACGGTTCTGATGGACTTTAGACATATTGTGAAACAGTTAAAAGCAATCCTCTTTAAAAATAAGAATGATCTAAGTCCATATTTTAAATTTTATATTGTTAAGGATGCAGCCTTAGGGAAATGCGTACAGCTTGAAGGGAACCCATCGAATTCTCGAAAGTCGTCAAATTGTCAGTCCGGTCCCTCGCGCATTTACTTCGCACACGTATCTCGTTGAGGAATGTTGGAGATACCGTTCACTTTTTCATTGCCGAATGTTATATTCGTACCGCATGAAATTTGTGCGTAACCCACATATAATTGCGGTGTAATTTCTTACGCGGCTGGGAGCAGCGTGTTTATCGACGTCGTGGTTTATGAGACGTCGTTAAAAACGCTGTTGAAATCCGCTTCCTGGTCGCGCATAAGTATGCCCTAAAACGTACGCGCGCATATGCTGAAGAGCAGTCTCTTCAGGCGAGAGATATGCACTCGCGCGATACGCGCGAGGGTCCACAAACAATTCCGCTGCGAATAAATTCATCATGAAATCGATGCGACGGCGTATTTGCAGAAATTAACGGAGAAGATCCGCGGTATTCAAAACTGCATTGTTATTGTTATGCATATAGGTGCAAATTACGAATTCGTGGTCACATTCCAAATAATGATAACGATGTTTCTTAAACATTTTCAGTGAATCTTTTGTTAACAAAAATATTGAAGCTTTAAAATATAAATTAGAAAACGTACGGTCATTTTTATATTGAGAGAAAAATATAGTTATTTTTGGCCTCAACTATAATTTTATATTTCCAACAATAAATACATAAATATGTTTAACTTAACTATATGTATTATTATGTTAACCATAATTGTCAGTATAAGTGTGCCTTGAGAGTACAACGCGGTTAATAATTTTTAATTATTAATTAAGTAATATAAATCGGACGTTTCAGCTCTATTTTGAGTCTCTATCATGATCAGCGATCTTCCGATCTATAATTATGTATCCTTATCAATAATTAAAATTATTATAACGTTAACTTACGCTCTGTTAACCACGTTGTATTTTCAAGACCCGCCTTTTACTTTACTTGTTAATTTCATTATCGAGAGTTCTCAGTTATTTATCCACTTGTTTGAATTGTAAGTGGATTTCACTTAAAGAGTTTTAATATCCGGCACACTTACACGCCGAGATAGTTAATAACCAACAATAATCGTAATGCGAACAAAATGGGTTTCAACCTTCTTCGAAACGAAATAGCTCCGTGAAATCGATTCGTGACAATGAACCGAAGACTGTTACTGCGCACTGTTCGTCGCTGTCCCGTGTAGTTTGGTGAAAAAGTCTCGTGCAAACATATGTTGGATCGTAGTGAACGCGCCTGACAACTCGTACATGAAGCACAACCAGAAGTATTTCCATCTCCAAGAGAACCGTATAATTTGAAGTCCGTTAACCAAATCGTATCCGTGAACCAAACAACTGCACAGGTGTGTTATCCGTTTCACTTTACTACTTCGCGCTGCTACTTTATGCGGCGGCGGATACCGGTAGCAAGGTAAATACGTTCCCTCGAAAAAGAAAACGGAAAAAAGAAGGAGGAAAGGAAAATAGCCGAGCGCGCTCGTGCTGCGTGTCCGCTCCGACTTGGTCTCGGAGCAGCACCAAGTGCATTCGGCCACGATAACGATGATAATCCGCCGTTTCACATCGTTAGGACTGCACGTTCGGCCGTGCCGCCTCGCTCCGCACCGCGCGTGAGTCCCAGCTAATTATGAATAATATAATTAGGCGGGATTCCCATGGTTTCCCTTTTGTGAGATCGACGATGAGGCGGAGATGGAGCGAGCGGCCGCGAGGGGAATCGAGCGCCGGGGCGACGAGCGATGCGCGATTGAAATAATAGCTCGTGTGAAATTTAGAATCATGTCAGCCAGGGGACATGTAATCGTGATGTAATTCTTAAGTATGCTACCGCATGACTGTTACACCGTAGACATCTATTCGGAGCATCGACGTGCGGGGTCGTCGTTTCGCTCCAGAATTTAAATCTAGGTATAGGTACCGTGGAAGTCACAAGTCGACTTCTTCTGTCGTGCACTCTCAGCAAAAAAATTTCAGAAATGACTTTAGAATTATTTAGAATTAATTATTCTAATATAATTGTTTGCAATAATATTTGTATTGAGAAGTGATTCATCAATATAATAATATCATTCGATATCGATATCGATAATACCTCACTAATCTGATAATCTTTCTTAATAATCATATCTAGTATATCTGACTCATATTATTTATCATTTTCTGTGCAATTCTTTCTTAAATAAACAATTTAACTTTTATTCGCTCGAATACATGATTGTCTTTTTAAAAAATATTAAAAATAAGTTAAATAATTTTATAAATATCAGTAATCATATTAACAGTCAAATAATGAGAAATGGAGAAAATCTTTAAATATATCAAAACATTGTAACTATAGTATAACTATAATTGGAACTTTTTTAATAATATGTTTTCTTTTCCAAAAGAGGTGTAATTACTTTTCTTTAATAATGTCAAGAATCTGGGGTAGTATTCTGGTAGAATCTGGGGTAGCATTAAATAAATTATTGATTTCAGATATTTTAATTCTGAAATGAAATTATTACTCTGTTTCTTTCAAGTTTCATACATGGATTGAATAAAGGGATTCATACATAGGTCACAGAATTGGATGAATAGTAAAGTAAAAAAATTGTGGAATTGAAAAAAGTGGTATTGAAGTAGTAACGTTAAAAAAATAGTATGAAATAATTTATCAATATGTCAATTAATCAAAAGATTACGGCTGTAATATAACTATAATAACATAGTTAGAATTTTTTAAAAAATATTTTCTTTTTCCTAAAAAGAATGCAATTATTTTTACGCACTCTCTAATATAATAATGTCAAGAATCTGCTGTAGTCTTAAATTATTTAATCAAAACTGTCTTCGGGGATTTTACTGGGGAATGAAACCTACTCCGTTTCTATCAAATATAATATAATATGAGATTTATGGGATCAATTGTAATAACGTGAAAAAAATGAAGTGATCTACACGCGGCACCGGAAAATCCGAAATTTTCCGCAACGAAAGTTTCGCTTCTGAACGAGCTTGAGCGCCGTCCGGCATCGAAAAACATTTAATAGTCTTTCGTAGATGTTCATTCCTAAGCAATCACGTTATCCAAGGATCCCAGGATATTAACGAGCGGCGCGTCGAGCACTCGCGGCGAGGAATTCTCGCGCGACGGTAGTGACCGTAGAAATTCCTTTCGCCGGTCTCACCTGATAGCCGATCCGACGTATTGATCTATTCAATGAGGAATCCGCTGAATCATTATCGTCGATTTCCCTTGCCGGTGAATATCCCGTGCCACGTTTCCCTCGACGGGCCACAACGTACGCGACAGTGACGTACGATTTATGTTATTTCTTCCTTGTCCCTTTTTTTTCCTCTCGTTGACGCGGATACGATCGCGAGAGAACGCGACGGGCACGAGCCAGATCCCGCTCGATCCCACCCGATCGAGCGATCACGGAGAACTGAACGCCGAACCGAACGCGTCTTGCTCCTCGACGTCGCGAGAGCGGGGCAGAACCGTGACAAGCCCGATCGGCGCCCTCGAGCTACTCAGTTTTCTACCATCTCGATCATGACTCGATCAGGCTATCTCCGTTATTTCTCAAACACGCGACACTTCCGGGAAATTGTGGATTTCCGTTCGATTTTCCAAAGTCGATTGCCTACTTTATGAGCCAAAGAGATGGACTCTACTTCTTTTCGATTTCACAGCTTTAAAACGAAATAAAAAATTAAAAAAGATGAACGTGCAAAATCTTGAAGAGAAATGTGCCGAGAGAAATTTCAAAAGTGAGACAATTAATAATGTTAATAATGTCTCGATAAATTATACACTGAAAATAAATTCTGGATTAAAAACGGACGAATCAGAAAATCTTGTAAGATTAATCAAATATTCTGGTTATTATAATAGAAATTCTGATTATTATAATAGAACTCAATACTTTATAACTTTTAATAACCAGAATATTTGATCAATCCTACAAGATTTTTCAGATTCGTCCGTTTTTTAACCGGAAATTTTTTTCAGTGTATAAAATTAAATAATTATACATTTTGGAGCGTTGTCTTACAATTAGTTTTCAATTTTCAAGATTATGATTTTTCGAGACTTTGCATATCCATCTCAAATACAATAAATCAGCAGTTTTTATTACTATCATTATCATACTTTATATCTTATATCTTTTTCCCGATCGAACAGCTGCGTCTGATCGAAATCGGATTTCTCGCATGCCCGCAAAATGCCGGAAGCTTTTCGATCGTTTCTGATGATGTCCGAGTGCTCATAATAGATTAACCGTTGAGAAGCGGAATCGTTCCGATCGAATAGCTTCCCAGGATTCCGATAGATTTTATTTATTGTTTTTATACATAAACTATTGCAGCGGCAAATTCTCGCGCGCAATTTACAACGCTCGTTGCGGTCTTGATAATGTTAACACATTAACATTTTTTTATAAACATTCGATAAGCACGTTATTTACACGGAAGAGATAAAGAGCCTTGCGAAACACCTGCGACATGTTTCGCAGATAACTTCCATTGTAAACGCACGTTCGACGATAATAATAAAGATAGAACAGAGCGCTGCATCAAATAAAATAAGCAGAAGAGACAAATGATGATATATAAAGGCTGTGTTTCAAAATTGATGCCAGTACTGAAAATATATAGTTCACGTCGCGTAAACTATAATTTTTCAATACTGACAGCAATTTTGAAACAGCCATCGATATTTCGATTGAAGAAAATTCGCTGCTTCTTGACTGGAAACTGAAACTAATAATATTAACTCGCTTACCAAGTAATCGTATATTATTGTGTAATAAAAATATTCTCAAATTTGTTACAACATATCGATCGTTGATGACAAGATCGATATGTGTTTAGACATATGATGCTTAGAAGTCTCCTGTTAAGAGACTGTAACAATCAAAATAATCTATTATTTAATAAACACAGGACGGCAAGAACTATCGATTAAATATGATTACATTTTTATGACAAATTTCTTGTATGAAATTATATAACGTACCTATCTGTTAAAAAAAGAAATGTAACAATCGAAATAATTGATTTATTTAAATAACCGTTGAAGTTTTAATTGAAAACTTTACTCTTCTTATCTATTTAACAGATATGAAATAGTGTCAAGTTTTCATTCACACTGTGGACATCACACACATTTACTCGTCATGTACATATACATACATTTTTGTGACAATACGATAAACATTTAAGGAAAAATAAAAGCAGAATATAAGAAACTTAATTTGAGAATAACAAGAAAAATAATAAATAATATATGTTTGATAGAGCAAGAAAAGTTAGCTTAATTTTTTAATTACATCTCTTGATTTAAAAAAATTTTGACAAATGAATTTTTTATTCTTTCTCTTTCTTAAAAAGGAGATGTAGAGATTTAATTCCACCGAGTCTTAACCCTTTTCACTTTTAACATTCAAAACTATCACAATACATTTCCATGATGATAGCTACTCTCGCAGGACGAAGTGAGCCAAGCGAGAGAATCAATCAGCATCTCGAAAAAGCGGCAACAATTAAATCTCTTAAATATCTCTTTTTTAAAAGAAAGAAGAAAGGATAGCGCGCGCGAAGCGCGCGTACAACACCACTAGAAGATTAAAAATTAAATATACAAGCGATTTTACGCGATATTAAATTAAACGTTAAAAAACGATGCAAATGTCCTTCTGACTAACACAACGCGCATGAGGATCTAGATACGGCGCGTTCTAAACACCGGAAGTGTCCGTTCTTTCGGCACAGGTGTGACTTCCGGGAAAGCGGGTGGCTGATTGGCTGCCCGGCGTTTATTCTCTAGCGTGGTCACGTGCCGCGCATAGGAGCCAATGGCCATCCGGAGTGCAATTCGGAGTGAATTTGGTAAATAGATCCGCGTCGCACGGGTTGGTACTTGGTACGCGAGAGAGACCCGGGAAAAAATTTTCATATATGCACATATATAAATATAAATAACTATATATAAATCTATATAATTATATACGAAATTTGTCCATATTATATTTATATTTATATTTGTATATATTTATGAAGCATCTTTATATAATTATTTTTTAAGTAATAACATCTAATTATAAGCACATTTTTTACAGAAATATCCTATAAAATGTGAAAAAGTTGGAAGCATATTAAGAACCGCAAACGGNAGAGTTGTTTCGTTAGAAGTTGACTCCACATGTAAAGTTCTTGGATGCTANGGAATAGGAAATTCCATAGAATTGTTTTGTTTACTATCTGATGCAATCAAAGACAGATTGGCGNGAAGATTAAAGAAAGAAAGGCGAAAGGCTCAAAAGTGAGTTGTAGTAAAAGAAAATTTTAATTTATTTTAAAAAGGAGGATTTAAATGTATATTTCTTTGTCGTCAGGGAAGGGAATGATTGGTTGCATCTGCAATCTTCTAAAATTTTCTGAGACGAACCACGTGGAGCCACGTCCGAATGTTCGATACTAGTTTGCGAATGCTAGTGACGATTCTAGTGACATCGAACAAAAAAAAACTATCGTTTAGGGAATAATCGAGTTGAGAAAACATCGTTGAATAATCGATTCTGTAAAAGAAAAATAATCGATGTCAAAATAATCGACACGATATCGCCCATCCCTACCTGGCGCCCCTGGCGGCACTGCTCCGCTCGCGAACCGATTCGCGACTGTTGCCGCGAGTGCGATATACATTTTCGTCCTTTCCATTCTTCTTGCCTCTGGCGTGGCACGGGCGGCATTTACATTGTACTTCGAGCCACGAGCTCGTCCCGAATCGTCGACCCGGCGGTGTACTCGCACGTGTGTGTCTCACGCCGGCGAATCTACTTCGCGCGGACGTGTCATTCGTCGACCAGTGAGTGCCGTGACGTTAAACGCGGCCGACAGAAGGCAGGCTCGGACGGGGAGCTCGAACGAAGGCGCTTCCACGCGAAATTTCCCTCCGGTCGCTCGTCGCGTCGTGTCCGCGCCGAGCCGCGCATCATCCGCCGCGTTGACTCGACCCGTCGCGAGTTGTCGGAAGACGAGGTCAACACGAGCGAGAGCCTGGCCATCTTGGATGAGACATGTCGCTCTGGGGTAAACGTCAACGGCACAGTGTTTACCGTGCGATGGACGCCCACCGCGCCGGTTCCCTCTAATAACGACACCGTCTGAAACGGACTATTCCGCCTGCCCGTTCGACTGAGCGGTCGGCACCGAGGTGATTCGCGCTGGTGTGCGGTCCCGAGGATCCCGCGCGGACGTACTCCCAAGCGGTGGGCTCGTCGTGCTACCTGCGCCGCACGATGAATCGCGGTGACGGGCTGGTGCAGCGTCGACGCGTGATGAATAGCGGTGGCAGCGGCGCCGGCGGTGGCGGCAGCACCCACGGCCAGGACGGCTCCAACGCGGACCTCCTCCACAATGACAAGCAGTCCGGGCAGAGTCCGGACACGGACTGCCTGTCCCAGAAGGATCTCAACTGCAATCCCACCGTCGACGACGACTCCGACAAGGAGACACGTCTGACGCTGATGGAGGAGGTCCTGCTGCTCGGTCTCAAGGATAAAGAGGTTTATTTCATATCCTATAAACGCTTCTTCTCCTTCGTGAATCACCGGGATGTTTGATTCTGATCCTCTTTTTAATAGGGATACACGTCCTTCTGGAACGATTGCATAAGCTCCGGATTGAGAGGATGCATCCTGGCGGAGCTTGCCTTTCGCGGCAGGGTAGAGCTGGAGAAAGCTGGCATGCGCAAGAAGAGTCTGCTGGCTAGGAAGCTTCTCTTGAAAAATGACGCACCCACAGGGGATGTTTTGTTAGACGAAGCTTTGAAACACTTAAAAGACACAGACCCGCCTGAAACTGTGCAGAGTTGGATAGAATATCTCAGTGGTTAGTTCCTTTATCGCTCTACTCATGTACAAGATATTGATCCTAAAATGTTTCGCATGGTTGCAGGAGAAACATGGAATCCCTTGAAGTTAAGGTATCAATTGAAAAATGTCAGAGAACGACTAGCAAAAAATCTTGTTGAGAAGGGTGTCTTAACAACGGAGAAACAAAATTTCTTATTGTTTGATATGACGACTCATCCTCTTACTGACAACCTTGCCAAAAGTCGTCTCGTAAAAAAGGTAAATTATTTAACATCTACTTCTAACTTCTACATCTAACTTCTACATCTAACTTCTACATGTCCTTCTGCAATACTGTTTTTTGGTATTGACACATATACAAAATGCCTATGAAATAAATTTGAGAGCTATTCTCATTACGAGGATAAAAGTCTCACACAAGTTTAAATGTAGTTATAAATAATATATATTCAAGAATATACTCTGTGCATGTAATATCTCACACTCACAAAAAACGTCTATTTACTGTAACACATATTGTAAGATTAACTTGTTGTGTTACAAACATTGCTGTTTATAATAGAAAAACCAAGTTCTTACCATTTTTTCCGTAGATAATCAGTGTTCATAAATTAGAAAGAAAAGCTTCTTAACTTATGATCATATGATCTATTATCTCATACACTTGTAGAATATTTCTCTTTATTTGGAGATTTATTTCAGCTGCGTTTTGTGTTTGGTACTATAATGTTATTATCTCCGGAAATAATATCTTATCTTTATATGTGCCTTAATATCCTACATTGATTAGAAGGGATGTGAAAAGATAACAGTTTATAAATTGAATATATATATATATATATATATATATATATATATATATATATATATATATATATATATATATATATATATATATATATATATATATATATATATATATATATATATATATATATATATATATATATACATATATACATATATGTATATGTATAAAATTATGTGTATATGACTATATATATTTATTATTTGTTTTTATAGCATATTTATTATTAATATAGTAACACATGTACAATAAAATAATAATATATATTTCAAGGAAATTTCTATAAAAATAAATTTTTATTTTAATAATCATATTAATTGAAAAAAGACTTATATGTAAAAGTTGTTAGTTTACAAAATCAACTTTATAATAATTTTAAATATTCCTATATTTTTTATTAATTATGTTAAATAAAAGGTATACATAAAATGTTTTTAGAATAAGAGTATAAATATAAATATAAAAATTGATAATGGAGAGAAAAATAAAAATATGTTCTACATTTTGCAATGAAAGAATTGATGTTGAATTGAGTTACATAATCTTTGAATAGCATATGTTACCTTCTATCTTTCAGATTCAAGAGGCTGTATTAGGCCGTTGGGTGAATGATGCCGCTCGCATGGATAGACGAATATTGGCATTAGTTATTTTAGCTCATGCAGCTGATGTATTAGAAAATGCATTTGCGCCATTGTCGGACGACGATTACGAAGTAGCGATGCGAAGAGTACGGACATTATTAGACCTTGATTTCGAAGCGGAAGCTGCTAAACGTAATGCGAATCCGGTACTTTGGGCTGTATTTGCTGCATTCACCAAGTAACAGTTACTAACTCTTAAATTTCGTGGACGTGGAATAGTTTTCTACTATTAAATTCTATTATGTATCATACAATATTATTATTCTTATACTATATAATGTGAATAATGAACTTAATGATTTTGCATGTCCTTCAGTTGCGACAATTATACAGAATAGACAATTCTTGTTACATGATAAAATGATTCAGACCAAATAATCCATATTCAACTAGGAAACTTTTAAGAAATTTTATCCATTTCTGTTATTATTATTTAATACATATTTGATATCTGAATAACGAATATTCGTATTTAAATATTATGAAATAATAAGAAACGTGAATGTATGCCTTGTGCTGGATAGCACTATTTCATTTGAGAAAGAACGATTATACTGTATCAAAGTCTATATTATCTTGTCATTGTGTTTACGAATGTATTTGTTCATAAACATAATATAAGATGCAGGACACTCTACGGGGTGCCTCAAAATGATTACTGGGCATGGTAGCGAAGAAATCTGGATTATATGTTCTTAGCCATAATTTTGTGAAATATACAAGTATGTACATATATTCCTTTAAATCCTAATTTTTAATATATAGTATATACATGTGCCTCTTTGTTTATATCATATAAAATTTCACGTTTCATCCGCGAAACGTTTAGATTAAATAGCATTTCTCTAAATATTTTAAGTTTAATCAAACCTATATATGCATTTTAAATCTTTCTCCAGAAAAAAATTTTAGATATTTTTAAAACCGTTAACTATTTCATTTATTATGTAGATAATATTGATAGATATGATTTTACATATGGCTGACCTCGTGCAATATTACGCGAAGTGCCACATTTCTGATAATCATTTAATTCTTATAACTTTTGTAGGAAATTTTCTGCACAACTACTTCTATAGAGAAATATTCACTTTTCATACAGACCATTATATTGTTGCAATGTCTTCTGAGAGATATATATATATATTATACCAATAATATTACCATGTGGCAGTAAAGTACTCAGATTAAAAATGAAAAGATAAATAAAAAAGATAAATAAATGATGAATTTTTTATTTCTTATTTTTTATGTTATTCAAAATTTCTTACAATTAGATAAGTAATGATTTCATTGTAATATGATAGTTGAGCATATAGACTCATGTGTATAGTGTTACAGGCTGCTTGTCCTGAGATTATTAAATATAATAATAAAATAAACTTTTGGTAGTTGAAATTTGTTAATATCCTTTGTGATATGATTAAAATTATAAACTATAAATTTTAATATATATATATATAAATAATTATAAATTTTGGGCCAGGGAATAATGGGGCCAAACATCCTCATTTTTAAATAAAAGAAATAATTTTTTTCATTTTTGTGACTTAAAAGAACGTGTCTGAAATATTTTTTAAAATTCATAAAAATAAATGTGAATATCTTACGCCAAACATACTTTGAAAGCATCATCTGAATTGTTTCCAAACATTCTAATAAATAATTATTGTGAAAGTAATTTCTTAGATTATTTGTCAATAAAATTTAATGCTACATAAATATTGAATTTTATTATTAGATAGAATACATACCTGTATATTATAAGAACAAACAACATATATATATAAAATATATCATAAAAAACTTATAGTTACTTGTCAAAAAATAATTGTAATAAAAATTTAAATTTCTGTTTATTCATGTGCTAATATATTATATATTATATAGATATACATATAAAATATATAGATAGTAAGAACATGAATAGAGCATTTGAGTAGAGTGCCAATCAGCTACAAGAAAAAAGGACATTTGATAAACAAATTCTTTTTATATTTTATTTTCGATTTTGTATTGAAAATAAAATATAGGAATGAGTAGTAGTTACTCAGAATAGTAATCAAAATTAATTCTTAATTAATTCTTTTTCAAAAATTTTTAATTTTTTACGATCTCAGCGCTTATTTTCCAAATAAACTTTATAGAATCAGATTGACATGATTCGAGAAATGTTGGATTTACAATAATATAGTAAGATATCAAGTGAAGTATTTATTATTATCATATGTAAAGTCATTATTTTACATATAATAACGGCTTATCTATCATCAAATTTTAATTAAGATTTAATTTTTACTATTTGATTTTAATATTTATAATAATGTCAATTTTTTGTCAAATAATATATTTCTAAATAATATATTTGTAGAAATATATTATTAATATAATACTTTTTCATTTAAAAGCTTGCTGGACAAGCCTTATGTCAGCATATAAATCAAATTTATTCATAATAATAATAACAATAATAAAAACTATAATGCATTTAAGTATTTTAAATAAGTTATTTACTAAAATATATTATAGTTTATTATAATTATTACTTCATTTATTATTAGTGATTATAATTATTATTGTTAATATTATTAGTCTTTATTACAGTACAACAGTTACATTTATAAATAACTAAAAGAGTTTTATTCAAAGTTTTGTGAATATTATACATAAATTTTTATTATATTTAAAATCCATTGATAAGGGAGCTCTATTGCCACTTGGTAAAATATCTATCTCTTTCATCATACTTTGATATGAAAATCAAGTATAGTAAAATAAGTTCTTAAATATGATACAGAATATATAATGTTTTATATATATATATATAATGATAAAATAAATATTTGCAATTCTAATGCTATATCCGAGATTTAAATTTTTTCGAATTTTATCAATTACAAATGGCATTATTCGCAGTTAAAGTTTTACAATGAAGAACATATCTTTACATCTAAATATTTGTTAAGAATCAAAAATTTTATCGAGTTCTTAAAAATGTCTATTTATCAATTTAAAAGATTGGCCTATTATTCATTATACGATTATATGGACATTAAATCAGATCACAAATTAAATCAAATTGTAGAGAAATTTAATTTTATATTTATATATTTGAATTGTTTATATAAACATAGTATTACATTCTTACAGACTTGCTTTATGATTTTATGTGCACATATGTATGTAATACAAAACCGCCAATTAAAGTTCAATAAACAAGAAATAATCAATGTTTATTATTGAATTCTTATTGAATTTGAAATTTTTTCTCGACTTACATATATAAATAAAAGTATGGTTTATCATAATAATTGATTAAATAAAATAAGATTGAGTTTATATTTTAAATTATATAACAATTGATATATAAAATCATGCCATAACTTACTAAATAGGTAGTATCAACAATAGAGTTATGATAACTTTAAATCATATAAAAGTGTATTGTTTAATTGTAACGAGAATGAAATAATTAACAATTTTAACATTATGATTTCTTAAGCACTTTTAAATTGTATGAACTTGTAAAAAAAAAACGGATAATTATTACTACACTGGTAACTTATAAGTATTTATTAAGAAATTATTTTTATTATGCATTCATAAATTCGTAACATTTATTTTAACAACTTTGTCATAGAAAAGTTTAATTTACACAAAGTAACGATATATTACAGAATAGTTTAGTTTACACAATGTAGATAAAAATTAGAATGTAAAATATTAGAAATTGTAATTACACATAGATTTTATTTAACCATACAGCATTATATAGGCTATAATGAATCAAATAATGAATTTACAATATGATACGAAATAAATACAGATATATTACGAGAAAGATTCTTTTTGCATGAATATCAATTTTATAGACATATTTTCGTGCATTTTTGTATATGTACAAATCTTGTGCTATATAAATTTATACAGAGATAATTATGATTATCATAACTAAAAAATACTTTCTTATTTTACAAAAGGATCTAGAATTTTAAATTCCAAACATAGCTGCTTGAATAAGAGCATATTCGCCGGTTATCAATTTAGTTTTATCCTTTTCAAAGAATTCTGCCACATCATTTGGTAATCCAACGCATATATCGCATTTCATAGTGCGCAAGCTTAGAATATTCGTAGGTTGAAAATTTCCTAATGCAGTTGCAAAGCTTGTATTATATTCAAAATTCATATCACCCAGAAGTTTTCTATAATTCAGATCGCCCTTAAATATTACTAATTTAGCGTCGGATAATTGAGCATACAAGTCTTTCTCTTTTTCTTTCATTTCCGTAAAGTTATACGGTCCTGTCCAATAGGGCTCTTCCTATTAATAAAAATAATTTAAATTATATTTAACATAATTTTACATAATAGTTTAAATAATTTCAGAGGATGAGAAATTAAATACCTTAACACACCAAACGTTCCGGTCCATTAGATTTTTAAACATCTTACCCAACAATTGTATATTTGGATAATCATTTAGATTACTCATGTAATTTAACGTCCAAAGAAAATCACGACTAGTTGTATCACTTACATACCATGGATACAGCTTTACGTAAAACGTTATCTTAGTCGTAGGTACGATGGTAATCAAAAAAGCTGCTAAACATAGATCAGTAAACAATTCATATCCTGCATTATCAAGTACTATATGGATATTATCGTTTTCTTTCATCTTTTTGTTCACAACATCCCATACAATTTCCCAATCGTTTATTACTATGTTTTTATCTAAAACGTCCAGCACTAGAAGTGGATTATCAGGTTTGTCACAAGGCGAACCTGCAGTTGCTGATAGATCATGTCTGTAAGTATAGAAATTGTTTATTCATAATGTATAAAATAATCGTATAGAAAAATTAATGTATTAAAATTAAATAGAAACAGTATTACCTGTTACCCCACAGACTCAATTTCAAAAATTTCAGGAAATCATTCTTCGAGTTCTCTATATTGTATTCCTTATTACATATTATATCTTTTACATATAAATTAATTAGCAAGTCTATAGAGTTGATGGAGTTAATAAGATCATTTTGCTTATGCCACTCAAATGGATCGTAACTGTGCATAGTATTCCTAAAGTATTGCAAAACGATATTTTAGCTTGCTCTATATAAATTTAAATGTTAAATTTAATACATTGAAACTTACATCAAACTAATTTCTTGAGCTAGTGCACGATACATGTAGGTCTCACAATACAACCATGTTGTATTGAACCATGTGGGTGTTTTACCTTCTATAGACGTTCTATGGTCTAAATACTTATTCCATTCTTCTGCGTCATTAGTGACTGCTTTGTTTAAACGCAGTGGCTTTAAGGTTTTGTTAGTGACAATTTCATTTTTTATTTGACTTATGAATCCTATGATCTTTTTCATATCTTCTTTGGCATCCTGTAATTTATAATAATGTATATTGTGCAATAGTATGAAACAAAATTATTGCTACATATATGTATACGCCTCTACAATTACCTGACCATACGAAGCTATAATTTCAGTTTTATTCTGACAAATTGTATCAATGATCTTTGTTAATATCACCGGCAATCTGTCCTTGAGTGACACATAAGCGTAGCTTCTAAAATACCAATAAAATATATCATTTCTACATCCTCCTATCGAAGGTCAACGAATAGATAACAAAGCAAAGCAAGATAAACAGGATTAAGCAATTCAGCAACTTACCGCTTATATATTCCAGACAGTGGTAAACCAAATGGAGTAGCTGTGTCCTGCAAATTTGGAACTTTGGGATCGCTTTCAGCCATCGTTTACGTTGATGCAGCCTAAATAGACTATAAAACATACAGATGAAATAAAGTAATAAAATACAAAGTATAATGAAGAACAGAGGAACAGAGTATCTGAAGCATCGCCCATGCATTACGTTTTTAAAACGAGACACATGCATGACTTGTTTTTTTCCTGCATTATGCTATTTTACGTAAGCACCATAACTTAGCAGCAAGCAGTACTGTAAGCGGAGCAAGTACATCTCAAGGAGAATAGATTACGCAAATGTTGAGAAAGAAAATCGCTGGCGAGCTCTCGGGCGATCTCTTATCGCCGCGATTTATCGTCCGGCAGAATATCACCGCGATTTATCGTCCGGCAGAATATCACCGCTTCTCTCACCTTATCACGTTCCACCGCCGCCAGACGTTCTCGCAGGACTATCCATGAACGTAAACACGACGTACTCGCGCCTCACGAAGCAGAGTCGTCGTGGCGGGGAGCGACAGCGACGGCGACGGCGACGGCGGCGCCACGTGTCGCGCTCGCGATTCCTCGCGCGCGAGAGATCGATCTCTGCCGCCTCGCGCGATCGTCGAGAGAGTCAACCCTGAGAGAGAGTGAGGCGCGCGCCGGACGCGGGAGCGGAGGCGGATAATCGGCCGTTCGTTCTCTGCCTTCCTTCATTTCGTCTGCGGTTAACGGCCGCACGGTTTTGTCGCGGCTTCTTCAGCCTGTCGCGCCGCCACCCTCCGGCCTCCCCCTCGCCCTCTGTTGCCGCGGCCAAGTTTTCGCCCGAAGAAATTTCATTAGCGCCGGAAAGTTTCCGGCCTCGCGGCCGCACGGCCGCGCGCGCTTCCGGCCTCGAGAAAGTCGGGCCGCGAAAATCTCCGCGCCGGTGAGTGAAATACACTTTTTTTTTTGCTATCACTGTTTCTTCTTATTGTTATTATTAAATCAATTTAAGGCGGTCTGAGGCGGGATCGATCGGGTTGCATTATTATTATCCAATTCGCGGGGAGAATGTAAATAAATTATGGACACGTGGCGGACCCCTCGCGGATTCTTTCTCCCTCGGTCTCTCTCTTTCTCTCAAGGCCGCTCTTGATATTTATACCGTCTCAGCGGACGGCGGGCATCGGGTACACGATAAATGAATTGATTAGCTTCCGCGAAAAAGTTTCGCTCGCGTTATAGCCCGACGGGGCGCTCTATCACACTTGAATTTACATAATGATCGTTGTGAGGGTACATTAGCTTCGGGGGGAGGGGGAGGGGTAATGGCGCAACCCCCGGCCTTCCCTTTCTCCCCCCGCTCGCTGCGGGGTCTGGCGAAAGTTACGGCGCGAGGATACGGACGCGAGCGCGCGGGACGCGCGGGCGAAAAGTAAATTCGAATAAGGCGGTCAAATTGTTTCGTTCCCGCTGCGCGCCGCGCGCTTTTTGCCGCGGGGGAGCCGAGGCAGCAAACTCCGGCGATAATTCAGCTACAGCTGCGTGGCGCTTTAATAAACTCGGCGGGGAAGACGTCCGCGGAAGAGCGTAACTTGTTTCGACTCTTCCGCCGTATGGAAGAGAAATCGCACTCGCGACGACCGCCCTTCGATTACAAAAAACGTGTCAATACGTCCTTTTCTTCGAGTTTTCTACACTGAAAAAGATTCTGGTTAAAAACGGAAGAAGAAAAATCTTGTAAGATTGATCAAATATTCTGGTTATTATAATAAAAATTCTGATTATTATAAGTTATAAAGTATTGAATTTTATTATAAGGGCCAGGATTTTTATTATAATAACCAAAATATTTGATCAATTCTACAAGATTTTCCGACTCGTTCGTTTTTACTAGAATTTTTTTTCAGTGTATTATTAACCTTTTGAGGACCAGGGTCTCTAAAGAGTCAAGGCCTTTACTTTATTAAACTTTCGTATTTTATTAAAAAAGAAACATTATATTTGAGACTATAATTCATTGCAATAAAATTTTTTTTCTCTTGACGTAAAAAGCTGGTACTTAAAGGTTAATAATATTACATCCTATATAACTTGTTAATATAATTTTAATATAATGTCGGTTAACTTTCCTTTTTTTATTTGCCTTGATAGCGAAACTAAAATGCTTGATATTAAAAATATTTTACCGAATATTAGATTATTATCTCTGTACCTCTCAAGACGTTAATACATTGTGTATGTGTATGTATAAGGATATTGATTGCCACGTGTCGTTTTATTATAGAAACGACATCCAGTTTCATGAAGAAACAGGAAGCCAAATATAATTTTTCTCTTTCATATCCATTTACTCTTTTTTATATCAGAGATTTTTTTACAAAATTTTTACAGAATTATTAGAAATTTAGTATTATTACGCTGCAATTTGGATAATGGGGCGCTCGCGGAAGTAAAAAATATTATTTATATACGAATGCTACGTACGAAGTAGCAGAGTCTCAATAAAAAAAGAAAAAAATACAGAGAAGAATACTTTGTTTTTGATATTCAGCCCAACATCTTGATGCGTCAAAAAGAGAAAAAGATTCAATTATTCTATTTTAACCGCTAGATCCTTTCTGATCCAAACGATTTTCCTTCCATTTTGCACTATAAACAGAAACGTTGATAATAACCAATGATCGATTATCGTTGCGTGTCTTCGAGCCCTAAATTTTTTTTACAACTTTTACACGAGCCTCGCGAAAAATTTCACGGCCACGAGCAGTGACGAGACGTCTCTACTCTCTAGGCTAAGAATGCGATAGCCTTCTGTTTTTGTCTCGATCTCCGAGTCGGTGCCACGAGAGCCTCAGCATGACCGATCGTTAAACGTCACGGGCAAGATAATATCGCCGCCGTTGCGTTCTGCTCCTTCGAAATGAAATCTGTGCCGGCGGATTCACCGGTCCCCGCCGCGCCCACCCCCGTCGCTCGGTCCTCGCCCCCGATCCTCCCATCCACGGGAGATCTGGGAGCAATGTTGCTAATTACTACATACCACCGAATGCGGCATAACCCGCGACCCATGAATTCCACCGCGCTGTAGCCGATGGTGTACAGTCGCAAGAGTCAGTTTTCATCCGTGTAATTTGTGGAAATTGCGGTTTCCTATGAGCGCGAGAGGCGAACTGATAATGCACTACCGAACCGTCAGCTCGGTGCCACACTTACACATTCCCTAGTATTATACGCGCGCACATGCACGCGCGCGCGATAATCTTGCTGGCTTTTTTATCCCCGTGGATTCACAAATTAGTCGGTAAAATCCGGATTACGTCGCGGCTACGAGAGAGGCGATCTCTTTCTTTCGGTGTACCTTGAAACTTCCGTAATGGTTTGCAAATCATCGTTATTCACCAGCTGAGACACTATCCAATTTAATTTAATTTAACGGTTACCATTGTCGTAGCTCTTTAACCGAGATCGATGTTTCAGGAAGTAAGAAAGTATTGCATTTTCGCTCTTCTGGTATTCCTCATGCCAACGTAGGAGTACTTTATTTTTTCTTTATGAGAAAATAATGTTCCCTGTTTCCTGTTATTTTAATGACACCTGACACGTCATCGTCACGATCTTATGAACCTCCGCGCGAAATTGATTAACACGGTAGGTAGGGCAATACGGAAGGGATTATTACATGTAGGACAAAGTCGTAAATACGAGGGCCACGTGGCCAGCGCTACTTCTTGAAATGAAGAAAACCTGCAACGAGAACGACGCATGTGAGGGAATCGAGCTGTAAAAAAATGTTAGTTATTTAATTAATGTTAAAACAATATTAATATCAAATTGCCAAATAGTAATTTTTAAGCTTTTTCAAGTCTTGTTATACATAAGTGGCAACATATATAAATAATATATAAAACAGTTAATATAAAGAATTATATAAGAAATCTTTCTATTATAATTAAAAATTTAATTAAGGATTAATTTCTTAATATAACATTTTTGTTGCAAGTTTTCGTAATTTATTTAAATTAATTGATAAATTTGACAAGAGATGTAATAAATATAAATTAGTCATACGGTTACTACTTTTATAATATGAATGTATAATAACAAAATTAGAAAGGGCTCATATTTACTCCTTTCTCTCTCCTTTTAAAGAGAGTTTTCTTTCGAAACGTGTAATCCCTGCTGGATGACGGTAAGAATCAGCCGTATGCATTTTTACGATGTTGCAACAATATTTCTTCGTGCCGGCGGAAAGTTTCCAACGGACGTTATATTCTACGTCATGCCGAAGGTATATTCCAAAGGGCATAATTTAAAGAAGTTTCTCTTGGGGTTGTCGCGAACCAGCGCAGCAGCCAAACGAAAACCTAGTTTGAATGTAAGAGTATGTAAATGATAGGAGCTGCCAGGAGAGAGTTCATTATAACCAGCATGGTGCGACCACAAAATTGTTCGCGGAAACTTTTGTGAATGGCAGTTAATTATAATTAATTCCGTATTGTCTACTCGACAGCTCGTGCTAATTCCTCGCCGCCGACGAATCGCACGCGAACGCGAACCACGGAGTTTCAGTTAGCACCCTCTCGCGCAGACAAATTATTACGAATGTTCAATTAAATCGTGCGTTTTCAAACTAACTTCCGCACGGCAGTCTTTTCGGCAAATTTTGCATTTTCTCGGCCATTGTGTCGTGCGCCCGTCTAGGAACTTGAGGAATGCTCTATTTTCCTGCATTCCACGTATACATCCAGAAATGCAAACTCGTAATTTCATAATTAAGAAAAACTAATTTCTCGTAAAACTAATCGGCCATAATTTCATACCATAATGAATTTTGCAAGTCAAGGTTTAATTATGAGGAAGCTGTCAAAATTGAGTAAGGTTCATTCATTTGTATTTTGTATTTTCTCCTGGCACGTCATGCGGAATATATCTGATAAAATGATATGTTTTCTATCGGTTGTAAATTAACGCGATCGTAATCACGATGTTTGGCATAAATGCAATTTAATGGCCGTGTAATGGAAATTGAACAGTGATTAATTCAATCGTAGTATTACATCGTTAAAAGTACAATGCAACTCGGTTCGATGCAAGTGCCCCGATGCTCTGTATCCGCAATTAGAACGATTTCGCGAGTTTAATTCCGCAGAATTAGGAGTGCGGAACTGGTTCTTCTCATCCGGGCAACTCTCGGAAATTTCAAGAGTTTATCCCGACGGAGCGAGGGTGGGATTACAAGAGAAAAAGGGGTAACAGAAAAGGATGGCCCGGCACGAAAGAAAAGGGAAAAAAGAAAGATGAACTTTGTCTTTAGAATAGCTGAAACCTCCTATTCTTTTCCGGCGACAAGTTTCGGCAATGATTTTCAAAATTGAAAGAACACAGCGACTAATTCAGTATACGATAAACTACTTTGTTTGGCATCGTTTCTAGCTGTCTCTAACAAAAATTCTCTAAACTCTCGGTACGATTTTTCTTCATAGAAGCAGCTTTCTTAACTTGTAAGTGGAAGAAGAGATAAATAAATTATTTTATTATTTTATTTTCATTTATAAAATTTGAATTTATAACAAACATGTCGAATATATAATAACAGACAATATGATATAATTATATCAGTAAACATATACGTAAAGAGTATTCTAATTTCTTATTTTATTTACATTATATATTATTATATGAGATATAGTATATCTCATACAACATACTTGTTTATTATACGTAACATACTCATAATATATAATATATGAAATGTATAGGAAGATATATAAATGTATATAATGTACATATAAAAGTAATATACAGGCTGTCCCAAAAAGATCGCATGTCCTTACAATGACAAATTCTATGGAAAATTCTAAGTCAAAAATTCTTACGCAAAAATGTCGAGGCTATAATAGATTTTAAATGGGAAGCATTCAAATATAACCAGTCAGTTTGTGGCAAATTGGCGCGCTTAAGCATGACACATCGTACAGTAATAAAGATGCCCTTGTATGAAGTACGTCACAAATCGGCGAGTGACTTTTCTTGTATACTAATGGTGCGTTCGAGGAGACGCTATTAGCACTATCAGCATCAGTCTATGTTTGTTCTATTTTTAGTGAGTAATGAAGATAGACTAATGCTGATAGCGCTCCCGTCCCGCGAACAGCGTCTCCCCGAACGCACCCTAAGCATATTCAAATTATGCCAATTAATAAAATGTTTTTTTTATATTAAACCAAAGAAGCGACTACCATAATAATACTGTAGTTTTTTTACATCAATAATTTTATAAAGTAGAATATGTAAAATCAGTAAAATATTTCAACAAATATTTAATACAGAGGCACTTTTACTATTATACGATGTGAGCGCGCCAAAATTCCGCAAACTGACTGATTAATTTTAAGTGCCACCCATTTAAAAATTATTATAGCCTCGACCTTTTTGCATAAAAGTTTTCGATTTAGACTGTTCCATAGAATCTGTCAATGAAAGGACATGCGATCTTTTTGGTCCCCTGTACATCGAATAACAATTTTCCTCGTATTATGAGAAATCGACTCTTCATATAGAATCAGATTAAAATAATGTTCATCACGTGGCCGTAAGTGGTAATAACGTAGAACGGCAAATTAAACTTCAACGTTGATATCTGCTTACGCGACGGTCGAAAAGATTTAACCTTAATGGAAGTTGGGAGTATATTGTGGAACGGAAATGTGCGGTGTATAGGCCCAACGAATCGCCGCGGTGGTGTGTGCGAAATAATAGGGTAATTGTTATGCTACGGCACGGTAGGCGGAGGATCTGAGCTCCGTGTCTTCGATAAGACACGGCTCTGAGCATACTTAACGAACTTAACTTTCCGCGATCGTATGGGCATCTAGTTTTCGGCGGCACGATATCGGATATAATGAGGAAAACGTAATAAAATCGTCTGACAAGCTGATTTTATTATATCAGATAGGAGATGATATTGTCGTAATACTTTTCAGAATGTAAAGTCATACTGTAAAGTTGGAAATATTGTAAAATGTGTTCTTGTTTAATCAACTTTTCGTTATGACAAATAAAATTGAGCGGCCGATAATGTTAGAAATCTCTCACTTTTCATAAGTATCGGTTTTGATTCTACTTCTAATGAGCGAATAATCGTATTTCCACAGTAAAACAAAAAATTACCGTGGACAGTCAGTTTTGTGAGAAGTTTTTATAAAAGCTTTGAAGCTCCATTTAGAGATGTCCTGTTACTGATTCGATTTATCAAATGGTACAGATTTTGTAAAAGTTCCGTCTGTTTTCATACTCCTTGTGTGACATGGCTCTTCAAATGCTCTAATTGGCTTCGTTAATTTGATAAATTTATTATACGGACATAATATTTCGCAGCCAGGAATAGTAAGTTCTATTGTTTCTGCTGGAATACCTAAGTAATATAACACCTGCAAAAAGTGACCGTTATCCACTGTTATTTATTAAAGTGATAAATGTTGTTTATGTCGTCATGTAAATGGAAATGACACACTTACTTTGACAAAATATGTTTCGTCTTTTTCATGTAATTCTATGATAACGCTACTTGTATATGCCGGATAATAATGTACGGCTATATTTAGAGCGTGTAACATTCCAACCACATTTACATCATGTGCGGAGAAAAGATTAATCTTTCGATCTTCCAGAGTTCCATTGATAACTTTATCCATGTCATCAATTATTCTATTCACTAATACACCTACAAAAAATCATATAGATATTTTATGAAAATATATAAAAGCATTGTTTATAAATGATAAACAATATAGGTATTAAATTATTATAGTATTATAGGTATTAAATATAAATGATTCGCTCTTTATAATATTAATAATTAGAGGAAAATTAATTATTTTCCAGTAATTGGGACAATTCACTTCCATTCTTGGTAGTCAGAATTATTTGTGTTAGATTTAACATGATAAATAACTTGTATAGCTATTGATAACAATGAGAGTTTGTACATGTTTGTACATGCTTTAAAAATGTTGCAGTAAAAATAAAATTTTACGAACTTTTAATTCTTTTTTAGTCGCATTATCCCAAAAACATAATAAAAAAAGAATAATATTTAAATTTATAATTAAAAATGTATAATATTTATGCATGTTACCAACCTGGGTAACATGTATAAAAATAAATTAAGAAATAAATTAATGGTATTATAACCTAATGAGCCTTTTGATTTAGACTTCCTTTTCAGACTTCTTAACAGATTAATTTGAGATTATTTCTTAATAATTAGATAACTTATAGCTTATATACATACATATTTGATTTAAACATACTTACCTCCATTGAGAGTATTTAACTTGTTGTTACCAAGTAGGTCTAAGAATGAAATAGTCGCATTCAGAAGTGCACCATTCGGAAATATATCTTGCGTCCACTCGGGCAAAGTAAAATTCATATGAAATTCCGAATATAAAGTAGCATACAAAGCAGCGAGGTGCCCGAGATTTGTGATATTAAGTCCTGTATAGTTTGACGCCAATTCTATCAAATCATTAAACTTTTTTGTTTCTTCTTTTACTTCTGGACTGTGTAGCAGATTAACGAAAATTTTTAGGTATCTATTAAAAAGGAATAAATACAAAATATTTTTATGTATAATAGATTAATTGTATTAATTATATAATTGCTTTAATCGCTCATAAAGAAAACAAAAATAATCGACAAATCGTTTGAGTCGTGAAATATTCTTGTGAACGCAATCAAATTATTATTGCATCCAATCATATGACTTATAATTATTCGTGAAAAAAGAGGTTTGCTTACGTATCACATCCAAATGGATATAGCAAGTCATCCGGTGAAACATAAATCAAATCTATCGGTTGCCAAGAAAGCTCTGAGTGCCACTTTTGAATGTCAATAGGCGGGTAAAGCGCCGCAAGAACTAATTGTAGGGTCATCTTGCATCGAGTTATCTCCGTGCTACGTGCATAGATATTCGGTGGATAATATACATCTCCGAGAAAACTATTGTATCTGTTTCTTAGCTGCAGCCCAAAGTCATACGCTCTTTTCTTGCCGACCTTGAAAGTCGTTAATAAAGATATAAAAGTGGAAGGAGATACAGCGACCGCATTAATATTTCTTACAAGAAGATAGCGCAAACTTGAAAATAAAGGGGCAATGTATTCCACGCGAAGAAATGAGAAAAATGTCAATCTTTCCGTTGTCGCAGGCGTGCACTTACTTGCGCGGCAAGTCCGTGTATTCGCTATGATACACCACGAAAAGCTTTACGAAGAACTGAAGACGCAATGTGCATGCATTAATATTAATTTATATATACAGAATATTTCACTTCTCGCGTACTATATTTCGAACGACGGATTTTTTTAAATAGATTCTTTTGTAAATGACAATGTCGAGATATATTTATAATTTTCGAATTACAAATATAATTGAAAGAAAAATTTTCAAAACTAAGCTTCAAATAAATTAAAAGGTTACATTTCTCAAGCAATTTCAAAGGAATTTCGAATGGAATTAAAATTTAAGGTTCAATTAAAATACATACGATGTTGAAAATTGTAAAATTATAGAAAATTATAATTTCTCTTAGGCTCGGTTACACCAACGTTATTTTGGCTTTGAGCGAGACTTAAACATGTATCTATCTTCTTTCTAAATAAATAAAAACATACATCTTACTTAAAGCCGAAATAAAAACGTTGATGCAATCGAACCTTAATGTCCTTTTACCATGAAAAAATTAACTAAAAAATTGATAAGAAATCTTTTGTTAAAAAAATATATGACGAATGAATCAAGCTAGATATAATTTTTAAAGATTGCTTCTGCAATGATGCATCACGCCATAGATGGTCTTATACAGCGATAAAAGAATTAACGAAACGGCGTAATATATCTATAATTTAAACTAGATCTTACTTTAGTTAACTGTCCGTCGCCATCTGGATAGAAATTGTGACTTTTATATGGATCATTTGGATAAGATTCTAGATTCTTCCTCTCTAATGTGCGATCGCCGTGTCTAAACACCTGAAAATTCCAAATTTCAATTGTATTAGTTTTGCACTCGGGAAAGTATATCTTTCATGAAAAACACTGTGATTTTCACACATTATTACCGTGCTCACTAATCGTAACTTCGAATAATCATCTTCTTGATGAATAATTTCCGGCTCTTTGAAGAAATCCGGTGTCCCTGATGTCGTTAATAAACAGGAATAAAATATTAAAGCGACGTCTACGAGACGTTGAAATTTCACCATCTTCTCGACTAAATGACGTGAACAAGCTCAGATATTCCGAGATGACAAATCTACAATAAGAATTGTTCTTGGCACTTATATTTCCGATAATTGTAATATAGGTTGCAGAAGTAATGCTGGACGTTGGCTTTGCTTGAACTGAACGCTTATCGGATTTTGAAACGTATAAACATGTACCTACTAAATGGTTCACCTTCCATTCTGTTTTTGCGCGAATATTTATTATTTAGCATCGTGTTTTTCATGCACATACACATTTGTATTTTTCATGTACATACACATTTGTGTGCGCTAAAAATTCTCCCAAGTATTTAGTAATCTGTTTAGATTAGCATTTAAATTTTTAATAAATTTTACAAAAGACGGCAAAGGGGAATCCTTTTAGTTTAATTACGTCAGCATACTTCCTTACAAATTGTTATATGTTTAATAATGTTTAATAATGTTACTAATGGGAGATAAACCATGACCTCGAAATAAACTGACAAACTTAGATAAAATGTTTGTTATATAATGTATTGCAGAGAAAATAATAATAGAAAATACAATCAGAGGAATAAAATTTTTACATTTATGTAAATGTATTTCTAAAACCATGTACGAGTTGCGGATTAATCAAAGTCAATGCAATATTCTCATCTCAATAAGAGATTTGTCCACTAATGTAATTACATTTTTAATTATAATGTAAAATGTAAAAATTATAATGCAGCTATATATAATTACTAATGTTTGTAAGAATTAATATGTAAGTATTAATTACGCGTGTGATTTTTTAATGTATAATAAAATTTTTTTTTTTTAAGAATCACTGTTGCTGAGTACATTGAAGAGTTACTTTTGTAGAATTACTATTTTGTCGGACATAATCTACATATTAATTAATATAATGTACTTAATAATCTTCTCTGATGAATTTGTCAACAAGGCAGTCTTATTGACATTTATAAGTTATTCTTGTTTGATATCTATAAAGATATCTGTTTAGCATTAGACAATCGGAGCAAGGTATTATCGTATGAGATAACGCACTTAATCCTATGCTATTTTAAAAGATCAAAAATATCTTGAACATTAAAGATATACTCTATTTTCTAGGTTAGTATATTATCTAATCTTATGCAATTGAACATAGCATATAAGAAAGATGTTACATTGATCATACAAACAGATTCGTCCATGATAAACTAAATACACAGTTGTAACATTTCGAGATATTTTACAATATTTCACAATAACGTTGTCTATGATAAAATTATTATTATCGCGAGAAGAATTATATTATGATATAACGAGATTTCTTTTGTGATTTTGAGACTATGCATTTTCTACTAAAGCAATTCTCGAAAAAAGTTACTCGCGGATTAGATTTATTTAATAAAAACAAAACAAATAATGCAAAACTTAATAATTCCTCTAGATTATTAATAATGCACATATTTTATCTGCCATTTTATCGTCTTGGATCATTATTATAAATATTTCGACAATCGGAGAAAAAGAAAAGAGTATTTAAATTTTGTAAAGTTGTTTTGAAGAAATACTTAGATTTGATGTATGCACGAATTGTTATAATAGAAAATTAAAGCCATTATTAGTAGAGCGACAACTTAAAAACGATATTTTACAATTGAGGTCACACTATTGGCAGCGACAACGTAACAGTCCTTCGGATAACTTTTTAAGCGTATAATGTTCGAAAGAGTAAAAAGAATCGAACTTAAATTCAATGAATTTAAAATATATCACCTCTCATTAGAAGAACTTACCGTGTAAGGAGTTTAAAAGCGAATGAGGAAAAGTATAAAGTAGTTTCGGACCGCACAGTCGCTAACTTTCCTTCTAAGTTTAATACTGATGAACTACGCGAATGCCCGAATAAGAATATGAATATCAAATAAATGGATGAACATGTACTTGCAATAAGGTTTTAAAAAATATAAAAAGTAATAATAATTATACGCGATGATCGAAATTGCAAAAAAATTGATATCGTTGTCTCTTTTATACGTTAGATAATAAAATCAACTGTTTTTAATTAAAGCTCTTTCGTTATTTGGACTATTTTTGTCGTCTTTTTGAAAACGTTTTAACGTTCTAGTGAAAGTAAAATACATGTTAATCATTTCTCTTAACCATTTTATTAATTTATCATTGGAAAATCTCTGCGTGATTCATTTAACTTTAAGAGTTTAAAAATCTTGAATCTTTTTATATTTTATTTACTACTTATTAATTAAGTTATTATTTTTATAAAACAAAAATTTCAGTATTAGACAGATAAATCGATGTTAGTAATTATACTTGTTATCTTTTTATTTATTAATTAATTATCATTATGTCTTTATATAATAATCTCATTTATCGTGTTAGTTTTTACTAATACGCAGATATTTTTCAATTAATTGAATTCATTGAAAAATAATATGATAGGAATAAAAGATGCTTAAGATATTCACAAAATGTTATATTATTTTACTATTACTTAGACTATTACTTAGCCTAATATTTAAATTATATTTTGCAATTTTTAATTATACTTGCTTGCAATATTAAATTTTTACTTTTGTAATATTCAGAAAATAATTAATAATTTCTATAATAATTTATTTTTTATAAAAATATTTGCTCTATCGTCATTTTAACGACAGAGAATCGAAAGACGAACTTGAATTTTCTTTAACGTGATACAACTACTTGTTTGCAACGAATTAACTGTCGCACTTTTACAATACACGAGTTTCTTAAGACCCTGCAGACGTTCGACTGACTTGAGTAGCTAAAAAGCTGAGAGATAAAAATGAGAAATGTATGATAAAAGCGAGAAAAAATAGTGAGTTGTACTCACAAACGTAAGATTTAAAAATGTCCTCTCCTTCGAAATAAAACGCGGAATGAAATGCGATGCGGAAAGAAAAGATTTTGCTGTCGTAGAAAAATCATTAATGCTTTATTGTATAGCTTAATATGAAAGCACTCGAATATCATTACTGTAATCAATTATATTATATATGTTATGTATTATATTTTTGATAAAACAAGTGTTATACAGTAACATTTGTTTTATCAAAAAAATCTTGTTGAATAAATCTATATTTACAAAAATTTGAATTTGCTGCTAAGACAAATCTAATTCGCCGCTAAATAATTCATTCATGATAGAATCTTGCAAAATTATTTTCAGGAAATGAAATTAAAATTCTTAACAAATCTGTCTGTGTAAAATCTGACGATACTTGTTACGATGGCATAAAATATGCGAAAGAAACCAGCGAAATCTTTTCTTTTTGTATACATCAAACAAAACGATCAAGTCACTTAGATGTCTTTTTAATCTTTACCTTTAAAATTCTGAAGAGAATTGAAGAAAGATTAGTACTGGTGAGGTCCAAAGTTGTGACCGTGAGTTCTTACACTTTTCATGTAACAAGACAGAAGATTTCTTTGACAGTTATGCACTATCAATTCAGTATATATATCGCATTATATATGTCACCTTTTCTAACTTCCATGCATTTCTCTTCCTCCCCCGTATAATCTTCCTTCGCCTCCGCCTCAATACGTCACAAGTTTAAATAGACTATTTTATCTCTGATAAATTCTATCTTCATCGTTTTCCCGAGAATTCGTATTTTCTTGTAATTACAATAGAATTCTCAAGAATTTCTAACTCCGTCATCCGTAAAATTCTAGCCACTACGTCGCAGACGGCTTTTCAATTATTTGTGATATTCTTAATTTTTTATTGAATCGATTATGAAACAAAAATTTATATAAAATCTTTACAATCTATTTAAATGTATTAATATGTACGATTTAAAAATATTTGTACCTTTGTATAGCACGTACATGTACGTTTTATATTATAAATGAATTAAACTTTTAGAATAAAATTTAATTATTTATAGCTTGAAAGATTTGAAAGATTTCTATTTTGATACAAGTTATATTTTAGTGATTTGATAGACATTCTATCACAATAAGCTTTGTCTCCGACATCTTATTTACATCGTACCTCACTCTCTTAAATACGTTGAATTTTCACTCAGTATTATGTCGGATTATAATATAATCGTCGTACAATGTCTTCAAATTCTAGGAAAGATAAATGTTGCAAATAACTTCTGCATTGATGTTGTAAATTTTATAGTTGATTATCTGTACAATCATAAATCGCACGGGCATACATATGGCATTAATTGATATCAAGAATGCGAAATTACATTATTTTGAAAGTTTAAGATAATAAAGTTAAGATATTTATTCACGTGACTCGATCGCGTATAGCTCGAATCTTTCCACACGCTGAATGAACACGTGTACATGACGTGTACATACATTGCGATCTGTCTCTCTTTAAAATACCCGAGTAGAATAATGGCGCAAGTAGAGCAAGCCTTCAAAAATTCACCGAGTTTGATTACGGTATCGCCTCTCTTTGCCTGCACACATGGGCATGATTCTATGCGGGTGTATCTACCCAAGTATTTTCTCATTTTCGTGGACGGAATCTACGTCACGTATATAAATAGTGGCTATTTCGGCATCATAGCTCTGCAATTTTCATTCCGACTCGCGAGAATATGCCGGTTTTTATCCTCTATGAAGATCAAGCGCAACGTCAAGTCGGAGAAAATTTAAAAAAGCGCCGGCTTATCAACTCTTTTACGTGGTACACTGTATATGATACATAACTTCAATTAGCGTTACAGTCTGTACATGCAGACTTTTCATCATATCTTCCATTTCCATTTCACATCAGGAAATTAATCTGAATATCGTAATTTGATACTTTTACTGTTAAAGAAGAAAAATGTATCATTTTTATCTCTCATTAATCACTATTTAACACAAGACAAAGTCCTATAACAATTTTTATCGGAAAAAAATTTATCGATGACAGACGAAAGAATTAAGGATCAAATGCTCAAAGCTACGAAAAAAAAAATAATATTTTCATATAGAGATTGGTTTTTCACTGTACATACAAAATAATTTATCGTCAATGATTTTTTGTTTCAAAAGTCAGAATTGTTATTTAGTAAAAACATCAAGAAGGAATTGCGATTTTCCAATTGCACTGTGATAATACTTTTCTCATTTCAAATTACAAATTATTAAATCAAGTTACGAAAATAAAAAACAAGAAATGGTAGAATCTTTCCGTTTTCATTACTTTGGAATTCATTTTGGAAAAAAATTATTCATCTCCACCATTGGAAAACATGCTATTGGAAATCATCCTCTTGATTTTACGGTCAAAGACTACATTAATTTCAGAGTTAAAAGGAGTTGTTACGTGTCGTTAACAAAAGAGTAATACATCATGAGAGAGCACATCACGGCGAACGCGATGCGACGCGACACGACGCGAGGCGTCGAGGTACAGGGATACGGCGACAAGGATCGAAGGTAAGTAATTAAAATGGAATCCGACCGCATCGTAACCGCCCGCGGAGGCAGGGACGGTGGGTCGAAGGGGTGACTACGACGTGCGTAGAACATCCCTCGATCGAATGGAACTGCGATTACAATTCGAGAATGTTGCCGAACCCGGTCGAAAACCAGTTATATCCGCTCGCACGCGGGTCAACTACTAGCACGAGAGAGAGAGAGAGAGCCAGCCCCGTTTACTTCTCCGCTCCTCTATCCGTTTGCTCTGGCGCCGTATCCTACCTTACTCCAATATCCCGTGCCTTCCCCTTTCCGCGACTTCATCCCTGTCCGGCTCCCTTCCCGCTTCTCTGTCTCTCTTATTCATCCCCCCGTCGCCCGGCTACGGCAATGGAATTCGAATTGTAATTTCTAACCGCGCGACTACGCACGAGCCATTACCTTGCCCCGTTCGAAATTCGTAAACGGATTGCGGATTCCCGGACTTCCACGCGGCTCGCACTAAGAATCCATCCCATCGGGGCTTTCGTGCCGAATATGCATGATACGTGCCGCCCGGGGGGGAACCGGGGCTTTTCGTTCGGCTCGCCTTGTGTCATATTTCGAGTTGTATCGATACGGCATTTCGTATTTGCGTCATTGCTCCCGTCGAAATGCTTCCGCGGCTGCATCGCCGTATTTGAATCGTTCCCCAGTCGTGAATACGTCCTTCGCCGATATGATGTAGCTATTTGCCATCATCACACTAATGGCACTCCTATTATTTAATACCGTTCATTATACTCACGTTTCATCAGAGTTACAGTCAAAGCCAGCACCTTGGCTAGCACTTTAGTAATTGTATCAAGAATACTCACTAAAATGAGTGTTTAAAAAAATTCTTTTGTAATACTAATTTTCTCATTCAAAGATTATGGATAGATCTTCTAGGAAATACAAATATTTATTTATTTTATAATGTTTTCTTTAAACAATCTATATGTATAATCTACGACAAAAATTTATTTCTAATTTAAGAAGACTATTCCGCTATATTAGGCCGTTCTTGTTCACTCAGCGGTGATTGCTACATCATTAGGAATAACTTGTTCGTTGTCCCGGAAAGTAAATGTAGACTACCCGTATGGAATGGCGCGCTAACTTCTTCTGGCTATATCAAATATAGCCGAGTATATGAAACTTTCGGTCGTCCAGTAAAGACATTTTCTTTCCCTGTGCTATAATCGAGATAACGAATCCTCGTTGAGGGAGCACGATTATATCGATCATTTCATCGTACGTGACATACGGTAACTTCGTGTCTTGTGCACCCTGCCCCTTCATCTCTTCTGTTTCTTCTTCATCCGTTAGCTTTTATCAGAAAAATCTAACGCTCATCCATCTTTAAGAGTAATTAACAAAGCAAAGTTTTACAGAAAAATATTTTTTATCTTCCTTTTATCTTTATATGATATAATAAAAAGCGCTGAATTTTCTTTTTTTAGTATTTAATTTCTTACCGATGTAATTAAGACTATAAATATTCTGTAATAAAGATTTTGTTGTATATTTGATAAAAGGATTAAAAAATTTTAGTCTAAGATTATATACTTGCTAACAGGAAGATACGGTTTTTCTGGGAAATTAATTAAAATTTACCGGGTTAATTCATACTTATTCATTTCGTGATACGACGAGTACTTCCCGGCGATTCTCTCAAGGAGAAAAGAACACCCTGACAATGCGGCTGAACGAAAGAGAAGCAAGCCGTTGGGGGGAAAGAGAAGCACGAATGAATGGCCGACGAAAATGCCCTGGCGAGGCGGCCGCTCGCCATGGTTATTACGAAGTAACGTAAAAGAGACTAAAGAGAGAGAGAATGAGAAAGTACAAATTGAGAGTGAATTTAATTCATAATCTACTGCAATGCCTACTTGCCGGCAACTCAGCTCATCAAGATTTCAGAATGTCTTTCTCTTTTTCCTTCTCGACCGTGACAAGCTTGCCCTCTGAATATCTTATAGACTTTCAACTTCACCTCGTTGTGCCAATCGATGTGACAATCAGTCTATTTTGTAAAACTGCCATATATCTCATGACGCTATCATCTTTATAATAATTTTTTTATTAATATAGTCTTTCTCTCTTTCTCAATAAAAATAAAATCATACTATAATATTTAAATGATTGTGTAAGATAAATATTGTCAGCTTGTTCTTCGTCTCAACATTAAGACATATTACGATAATTATTGAGAGAATTAGACCTGCGTTCTGATAATGACATATATGATGCTTTCGTATTAACATTAGACTATTAGGATGTTTGCAGTTGAATCAATACTCTCGCAAATACTATCTACATCTACGATATATAATCATAAAATGACGGATGTAGGAAGGGCGTGCATAATACGTGGCGCGTGTGGCAAGGATTCCGGGATATTGAAGTCGAACAAAACGAACGGTGCCCGATTAAGCGCCGCTAAACTTCGTCGCCGTCCCGTCCCAATTCTCGGACGGAATAGCGTGGTTTTAATTAGCGGCTGCCGAGCGAGCTTACGGGCTTATAAACTGATAGTAACTTGTCGGCGGGGGAAACGTCGTGTTACGCGTAAAATGATTCCGCAAGCCACCTTGGGCTGCACGCGTAATTAATCCCCCGGTTAGTATGCCGACCGGCGAGTCGCGGCTTGTTACAACATTCGCGACAATAAACGGCGAAATATTGTGCAAAGGTTGACATATTCCCCGCACGCTCCCACCGATCCCCTTCATACAGCGCGACGTGTATCCGCTATCTTCGCTCTACCGACGTATCCGACGTTGTTGAACTTTCATACCATCCCCCTACGGAGCTGCCGCATAAACACATAGTCGGCCTGATTTAATCCGTCGATCGTAGATAGCGTCTCACTTCGCGGATTCACCACGCGACCCGAATGTTACGAGCACCCGGTACCTTTTCCTCAACACCTCACTGGATGGCTCTCCTCCTCCTCCTTCTCCTCCTTCTCACCCACCGACCCCTCTATTTAGCTTACCCATAGCAAACAGAATCATGCGTCGGGGGATGAAACGTTTGCGGAGTTCCCCCGTAATCCGTTGCGTTTCAACCTGTGGTTGGTTGCAGAGTTGGCTGCTTAACCAGAATAGGAAAGTAAAATTGTTACGATAAATTAATTATTTATTGTCGATTGTTAGTAACAAACGAATCAATTCATTTAGGAAGAGCTGTCTCACGTTTCTACCAAAAGTTGCAGAAAGTGGCGCTTCGTTCTTTGTTTTTCTCCACCGCGACATTCAATATATTTATCTTTCACTTATGTGAATATCCATATCGAGCACACGCAACGGCGTGAAACGGACTTGATATTTTTAGCAAATATGTAATTTACCTTGTAATTATTTCCTGTCGGTTATGTTGAATGGATATTCAGCCAGAAAATTTTTGATGTCGATTTATATTTATGAGTCTGATTACAACATGTTTATAGAGAGAAAGGATGTATTAAAGATCGAAGAAAGCTGAGGAAGAGGAATAACTGGATAAGAAGACAATCGCGATTCATAGAGTTCTTACGTAACCCTTCTTTTATTACATATGTCGAGCATATTCACAAGAATGTCTCGATTCTTTTGGTTTTCTTGTAAATAACAACATTCAAATCAACGTCGCAAAGCATAAATATTATAATAATATATATATTATATAACATATATATATTTATGTATGTATACCCAATATAGTCCCCCGTAATTCGTATATTTATATATTTGTATTTTCATATTTATAATTTGCGTTATGTATACATATATACCTTCGCGTTTAATACGTCTCATCACGCACTTACAACGCTAAGACGACGAGTTTCTTTCTCCGTTTTCTTTTTCTCACGTCGATCCGCATTTTTACTTTTAGAGGCTACGATCAAAATATCTCTCGCTAAGATTTACCCTTCTTGCGCGTTTCTCCGCGCGTGAGAAACGACGGCGAAAGTACGAAAGAACTGAAAAGCGGAAATTCGCGAAACGGAAAAACGAATTAATGATACCGGTGTACGTGACACGTCGTACACTATCATCGTCGGCTGAGAAGCTTACTCTACGTGCGATTCTTATCACTGGTGTACTTCTATTTACAGGGTTCGCCAATGACGGGTCAACGTTCGAGCATCCTTAGACCGATAATTCGAATAATTCGCGTCACCATTTTCCCTTAGCCGTTTACAAATCTCATTAAAATCGTTTGATTATAGCAAGAGTTTGGAGGTAACTCTCTCGAATACTATTTCTTTTTTGTTTACATACCTTCCTAGATTAATCCACTGTCTCTCAATTTCACTGTTTCCGCGTGTGATTCGTGAGTCCGATAGCATGGTTTTTCGTTTTTAAATTCATGGGATTTAAATTGAGATTTAAAAGAATTGAAAATGAATTCTATATCACCACTATGGATGCTAACGGAAAATGGCACTACGCACCAGTATTACAAACAAGAAGTCACTGTCGTTTCACGTGCAGTCACATACACGTATCATGTACAGACACATGTGCGATATAGATTCTATATGTGTTATGGGCAGTATCGGTACTTAATAGGCGGTAACTTCAAAGTTTGAGCATGCCTGAAAAAAAATATATCTTCATTTTGTTGAATCTGAATTTTTAACGAAACAATTTGAGATAAAACAATTCTTCTGAATCTTCAAGTTTTACATAAAATTGCAAAATATAATGCTAATTAAAACCATTACATAATAAAACTTTTAAACGTTATTTAATCAGAACGTGCCTATTAGTGCTACAATAAAGATTCACTGTACCAGGATAATAGATAAATTCATCTTTACGTTTGCGAGAGGAAAGCGTTTGCATTTATCTCTCTGCAAAATTATATAAAATTAATAAACAGAACGTTGTATGATGAGGTTAAATCACTCTCTTCTATGCTAAAGAAAGTCAGTGATAATTAATAATAATATTAAGAGAAACTTTAGAGCATTTACGTAAAAATAATTCTGATAGCCAATATCAGTATTGGGTCTAAAAATTCATTTAAACATCGACATATCGAATGCAACCGATATATTGCCACGCAATATATTGCATTTAATTGCTTTTTTTAATACATTTTTTCTCAATTTTACTTTTACCAAACAGAAACTGTTTATAAAGTATCTATGAAAATGCTTTTTAATGAGAAATATTGGCTAATCGTTCGTGCGTAAATGCGGGCAATAAATACGCTTTAATCGACAAGCCGAGAAACAATCGTTCTCGTAGCGTTGACCAGATTGGGATTTGAATTCGTTGCAAGTAATCTCTACAGATTGCAAACGCTGCGATGCTCCAAAGGCGCGTGATCCCCTCATGTTAAATGCTTATGACTTTTAAGATCGCTAGTCTCGCGAATGATACGATTACAGACCTCATCAGAGTAAGTCTGCGTAATCCCTAAGTCGACCCGTTCCCTTCTTTAATCCATGGCGGGCATTAACTCCTTTGCGCGCCGAGTGCAGGGACTCTCTCGAACCTGTTGCTTTAAACAAGATGTACGCTGAATAATGGATATTCCTAAGTAGTTAGAAGTCCGCTTAAAACCCGGTACGGCCGGGCCGGCCTCTCGCGACCGCTCACGAATAAATCCCAATTTGATCAATTAACACGTAAACAAATCGACCGCGCGACGCAACGGCCCGATGAAACAGGCCCGATATTTTTAGCAAATATGTAATTTACCTTGCAATTATTTTCGGTCGATTTTGTCGACTGGATATTCAGCCAGAAAATTTTTGATACCGATTTATGAATCTGATTATGAAATGAAAACACGTCGATGTTTCGCTAAGTCTGGTGGAAAGTTAGAGCGCACATTTCTTTCCGTTTGTATAAATTGCTTATCGTTAACGCTTATAAAATAATAAAAACTAACAGATATAAACTAAAGGTAAATGTTTCAATGATATGCTTAAAGCTTCTGATCACCGCTGCCGTCTGGGATTATGATGTCAGAAGTGCGAGAAATTTAAATCGCACTTACATCAAAATATAGATTATTTTCTACATACGCCATTTTTTTCACAAAAATTACCACAGCATTACTGGATAACGTAGATTAATAGTAAAATATGAAAACTTCCTTTTGCAATGGCATAATTAAATATAATTTTATCTACGCGCGTTCTAAATTTTGAGAGAAAATGGATTTTACAACAGTTGATCCAGATTTAGCACTATTTGTTAATTCACAGGTCGAAAACAGTGTTTTCGGCACATAAATATTTTCTAGTCAAGATGAGTTTCAACGTAGAAAAAAATTAATTTATATCGTACAGTATCAAAAGGAAGATAAATTTAAACCTCCATTTCTGGTCAATATGATTACGCACAAAGTGATTGAAATTATAATTAAATAAAAGAAAGACACGCCTGCATATAATGTGAAAGAAGGATTGCGGCATTCTCAGAATACCGGAGCAGAATGTCGGATTGATTCGAAAACGTTTGCACCTAAGTAGTATTCGATTTCTTGTTACGATACATCTCCGTTTCTTTCGCTGCCGCAAATTTTCCATTTTCTTCTTTCTCCTTTTCTCCTGCTCGTACTTTCTTCGACTACCTCTCCAGATGAGAGCAACTCCTCCGTACTAAATCTGACGTTTTAATCTCGAGTATCCAGATGGGATCCATGATTTCGTACATAAGGAGGTAAGGGTAGGAACGAGATGGAAAGAATCGAAGGATTTAAGATGTACTTGGCAGAACGGGGAAGTTTGCCGCGGAGTAAAGAAGTGGAATCGATGCTGGAGATAATACACGCACTTTTTTTCGCACTTATGCATTTAAATTAAAGAGGAAGGAAACGGCTGATGCTTAAGGGCTGTCGAAACTGAGATGAGTGACTACGTCCATGGAATAGAATCTGATTCAGATGTCGATGGAGAATTAACTTTGCTCGAAGCGTGACTAACACTCACGACTAACACTCCTCGAGAGACGTATCGTCATGACGAATCTCCGAGCTCGAGCGTTTTTTACGTTGTTGACGAAATTGAGAACCCTCATGCATCGATCGTACGAACGAGGGAAGAAAACTATTTTGTGAAAGAGGAGGGGGGGGGAGGGGGGGGAGGATGCAAGTTTAAAAAATGTTGAAAAACTAGCTGGCTCGGTGAAACTTTAATTCAGTATTAAGCTCGAACGATTTCGTTTTTTGATATTCCGGAAATGTCAGTTAGTTGCGCGACTAAAATACTCCCGTATAATATAGTTTAAAAAACATAACGACTCACTCTCACAAACGTTCGGGATCACACTCGCTCGCGGAGACGAGATCACTGGTATTTGTTGTGTTTGCGTCATTGTTAACGGCGTTATACAATATATTACACTGAAAGCGATAGTCGTTGCACTTTGTTAATACCCTTTTCTCTCGTTTCCGTTGCTCCACCGCCCGGTGGTGCGTGTCTCACCCCTCGTTCTCGGGTCGTTCGACGCACGATCGTTGAAGGGGAGATTCGGTGAGGATTCGTTCGCTCCTTTAATTCCACTTGGCCACTCGTGGACTGTCGTCTCGCTACACTAACTTGGCACGCGTAAATTACTCTCCGTCATTTAATACGGACGCTAACTACTCCAGTCAGTCTTTGTGTTACTTCTGTGTGTAATTGTGGTGTGGGCGCGGGTGCGCGCAGGTGTAACTGTGTGTGAGTGTGTCTATTCATGTCGTTTGACTTCTAATTTTCATCCTTTTATTTTCCTTTTAATTGAGTCTGTTAATTAGGGAAACCAACACCGATGGTGTATCAATGACGAGGTCGTCGTTCGCTTTCTTTTTCTTTTCGGATCTTGCTTATCGAATTATCGTTATGGCCAGAGCAATTAGTAATAGCGTCACGGTCGTCATCACGCCCGTTGCTGAATCTGAAATTAGACAAAATATTTCACTGTTTAAGATTGACACGTCGATCAATACGAGGATTTTTTTATAAAATCTACATTCTTAGTTTAGATATACCAAAATAAGAATTGACAATCTTATTGACATATTTATAGATATTGTCTTTGCTCCATTTTTAAACTAAACATCGTAAAAGTTTTGACATTTACATAAATAAATCTCCATGTACACAAATTGTTCAAAATCTTTCTAAATAACTTGGCTATATTGGAAATATCTTTAGAATATAATATGCTGTCAGATTCTAATATCTTGAAAAAATCATAGCACGATGCTACGGGACAAAAAGGGTTCTCTCGGCAATCTCGAGAGGTCGATGCACAATCAAGGTTTTGGGACGAGGAGAATCTGTCGTTACTCCGTTGTAGAAAGGTTGCCACGGAAGAATCCTTCTCCCTCTAAGGGAGGATATGCTGAGAAAACGGAGACGGGTGCAAAGGGGTGAGTGCCGATTAGTCGACGGCCCAAGCGAAGTAGGTACAGAAGGAAGAAATAAGGATGGACGAGTAGGAGAGAAGAGAAGGGAGGAAAAAAGAAAAGAGAGAGAGAGAGAGAGAACCGGGGAAAAAAAATGGGAAGTCAGTTATTCTTCCGGTTGGCTTGCACCGTACCGTTAGCTATTACTCGCTTGGAGAGAAATGTGTTCTCCGGCCTTTTCCTGGCCTCACTCATCTCTAATTACGAATCAGAAACAACCCGGTGGGCCGTCGCCTCCTCTGGCCGGATAGCTCCTTTTTCCCTTTCCTCGTCTCCCTTTTCTGTTCTCTGCGGCCCTTTCTAGAGTCTTCTCGAGTCTCATCCAAAGGCTCGCAGGCAGTAACTTGCCTCCCTGACCCCCTTTCCTCCCTTTCTTTTATCCAGTCTCTGGCGCTGCCCCGGGAGAATTCTCCGCTTCGCTACTTTTGTGCGATCTTACCTTCCTTCAATTCGCGATTTCTCGCTCTATCCCATCCTTCTTCCCCTCTCCCTTTTTCCCTTCCTTTCCTCTCCTCTCTCCTCTTCTTCGCCTCATCTCCGCGAGAGGGAAACGCGTTATGTATTTATAGTCGATATTTATATTTCATTGCCGCGCGCGAAAACGCGAGAATTGTAAATTACTGTGTCTCGTCTCATTAGATTTGTAACTGGAGAATCAAACTCGCTCCAGTACTCCAGATTTACGCTCTCCAAACTCTGGGAGATATTGCGTCTATGCTTATTCGATGTGATGAAAAATTGACACGTGATATGTGACGTGAAGTTTCTTGTATTATTTCGGTGTCGAAAATAACATCGGGCCATTGAACTCATCGCGATCGCATCGCTATCTCTCGCCGGACAATTCCTATTAGCAATTTAGACGTTAATCTTATAGCAGAACTTTCCGTAGAACGTCCGATATTTCTGGCATTCTTTCCATCGTACTTACGTGTGGCAGCTTGCAACGCAGTTTCCCTCGTTACTGGTTCAACCCGCCTTTTTCCATGCGAAATTACCTCACTTGCCCGAGACTATCGCGATCGTCCCCGCGGAGAAAACGGATTTTCACACTACGCCATTATGCAAATTCCTCTTAAAAGTAACCGCGGTCGAGCGAGATATTGAGAGACGGTAGCGCAGAAGCATAGAAGGGGGCAGGCCGAGAGACAGGGAGATCGAATTACGGAAGAGACGCGGGGGTGGAAGACGGACTGTGGAAGGAGGAAAAAATGCGAGGGTGGAAAAGAATTATCCGATAATGCTGAAGGCTCAGCGGAATTATGAAAGGTGCTACACACCTGGCCGGCTGGCTCAGAAATGCGGTAGACGCGACCGCTCAAATGCCACGGCGGCGCCGCGAAATGCCGGATAAACCGCACCTTCGTTCGAGAAAACTCGTCCCTCCGCGTTTTCCCTCTTACATCGCGGGACCCGTTCGCCCTCCGCGACGAGGGGCACATCGAAGCTGGATCTCAAATTGATAAAGTAATGGACAGCCTTCGCTTGTTGTTCAACGTATATCCGTTGAACTACATACTGACATTTTATTTCGCGTAATCGGCCGTCGCTTAATCGGCCGCATTACACGAACATATGACATTACAGCGGAATATTTTTCTCCGCTACATTATGCGAAATGTTCTATCGATGTCGTATAAAAAGATATGTGGCAAAAAAACGCAACTGACAATGCGATTGACTAGATGAATTATTTCATAAAAAAAGGAACATTTTGTTCTATATGGAAAAACCGTGTATGCACATTTATCGAAAAATATAACACTCTCATTCCATTCTAAATGTATGCCATATTCATATATCTCAATTGTTTTATTCTTCTGCAGACTTTAGAATTTAAAATAAAATGCTTATTTACCTATCTAGATTTATCTATACAAATATAAAACTTCAATTTTATGTCACACTCACCCTTATCAGGAGGCCAGTTGTAATTTCTTTTTCTGTCCAGTTCAGATGATTTCTGCTCTGATTTTCCGATTTCGTTCAGGTTCGACTGAAACTTGGTACCTTGAGAGAAAAACAGAGAAACGAATAATGTTTATGAAAAACATTACGTATATCGGCATAAAGCTAGACTAGATGGTTAATAATAAATTAAATATACAAGGATATTCCCAAGAAAAATATCTTTCCGCGTTGAAAAGTCCACCGCGGACTGGCGACAATTTGTTTCCCGGATGTTATGGGAATGAATCCCGGACGTTATGGGAATAAATTAAAAATTCAATCTTGCTTCGAGACATTATAGCGCAAAGCCGTCGGTGAGACAGAGGAGATGAGATCTGAGAGAACAGAAGGAGCGAAAGGAGAGACTTGCGTGGTTCGCATAGCGGAACCACGGACAAAGGGACGTACAACGAGTGGCCCTCTCGACTGAAGATGTTTACGAGCCTGTTACGCATAAAGTGGGTGGCAAACGCGTTAACTAGTATGCAAACTCCGAGTAAACACAATTCCCTTATCCACGCCAAGTAGATTCTATCCGTGTCACGACACACGCTTGTCGCAAGCCCGCCGCGTTTTGGATTACATTCTTGCAACGAAACAGCTCGTGATGAGTATATATTTTGATAAAATTACACAACCAGACCTTATGTATGTTGGTTTATCATGTTATAGCATGTATAATGTACGTGTTTGTATGAAGCGCATCATAACATAATAAATAGACATTTCATTGCTTGAATACACGGTTTTACTTTTTTATCTATTAAAATATATATTAATGTGCAAACGTGACAAATAAAATTTTTCTTTATGATTTTGACAAGCTTTAATAAATTTTCGTTTCTCCGTATTGAACTATTAACAACTTTTCGTTTATTTATTTCTCTTAGTTGAAAAGCCATCGTCTAGTCTATTCTAGCTGATAAAAATATTTAATTTACAGATTTATTTAAAGTCACGCAGTCAAATTGAATTCTTTATACTAATATTTGGCAGTAGCACATTATATTACCATTTATAAATTGTTACATATCAGAGTTCTATAATTTTTTCAAATTCATTCATATTCTGTATACAAACAGATATGAATAGAATCGCGTATTTCTTATTATTTATCGCAAAATCTAATTAATTATCCGCGTGCATTCTATTTGCATTTTTCTTAAGATCGCATAAATGCGTGCAAGTTTCGCAGATAGTACATCAAGTTGGCTAAAGTGGTACTGATAAACGCAGCTTTGCTGACATGTAGGAGAACTAGTAGGTAACAGGAGCCGCAGAAGCCTGGCAACCTGCACTTACGGCTTAATTTTGGGATACCCACGGAGCAAGACGCTTGTGAATATCGCTTTGTGTGTCTTCGTTCCCTCGCGATTAGATTTGTAAGTTCGTGGCCCCGAGGCAGTGCCAGTCAGTTTGGGTAAGGGACAAGGCGAGGGTTGAGCCAGCGCAAGGGAAGCACACGATCTTGGCACGATAGCCTATTTCGGGTAAGGTAATGGGTGATCATGACGGCGTACGCGCGCGCTTGCGTAGGCCGCTTGTACGCTCGTGTGTATAATACCAAGCTGATAGTACAGAGGAAGGTCGCTGCCGCCGCCGCCGCCGCCGCCACCTCGTCGGATACACCCTCGGACAACGAGGTGAGACAACCGTTGTACGGCGTCGCAATGGATAGGCTAGACAGACGTATGCAAATCTCGACCAAACATTAGCAGTGACAATGTGTAACGTCCGCTATACGTATATCCGTGCGCACCGGGCCAGTTCTATAGTTTCCTATATGAGAGAATCTCTATCGCGATGCGGCTGTTTCTGTAGCTATGCGTGGGCGACGACGTGTTTAGGGAACCAGACGTATAGCCACCTTCATCGCGAGTATGGACGCGTATAAGCTCCACGGGAGCGTGTAAGCTTCGTTATCTGTAATAGTTCAGGATTTCGTTGCGGAGCAACGAGCAAGAGTTAGTCGCGACAAAATCGTGCGCGAGTAAATTTCCGAAAAAGAAAGAAAAAGATTGAAGATAGAAAAAAAGGGAGAGAGAGAAGCACAGCGTGGTTAAAACGCTGGAAATGCAGGCGTCAATAAAACTGAAATAGCAATGAAACTTATGCTTAATTTGCATCTGACATCATTGGTCCGTGCGAACGATCGGAGCAAATTAAAATTAACTCGCAAAACTCGTCCCATCATTAATTGTCCAGGAAAAATTAATGTGTTCGAACATACGTAACTATTTGGAAATCGATCAATATGTGATAGCTATTAAGCTAGCCGCTAGCGTGAAAATCCGATATTCTTGCGCAATTGGAATAAGAGAAGATAAATACTGATAAATGCTTTTCGATATTCTGAAAAAACTTCGTTTATCGTAAAAATACGTATCATAAAATTTCAATAGCATTAGATTCATTTGCAGCAGTCCTTTTAAAATATGGATTTTGAAATATCTAAATGAGAAAAATATGAATCGCATTTTGAGAAGATTAATTTAATTTATTAATTCTTAATTTGTTCAATATTATGTAGTATCATGTATATAGTATCAATATTTGTTAATCAATATTGGGTATTTCAATATCGAGCATAAATCGTTATTTACGAAACGATGAAAAGGGTGAGCGAAATATTTAATAAGATTGCCATGACTAAACATTTCGAGTGTCAGTAAAATATTGCAGAACAATTGTACAAAAAATGTTTTGTTCAGTATAGTCCTTCACTCGAGACTGAATCGTGCGTGCAAAAGGTATTGTATTGATTAAAAAAAAAAAGAAAAGTAGAATAAAGCTTCGTGCCCACGCATTGATTCGACGTCCCGTTTGGATTTGATAATCCTGGATTCTCGCTACTCCGCTGTCAGGAAGAAACTATTGTCGACACAAATAAGTCCTCCTAAAAAGTTACTGTTTTGCGCAGTTACATTGATTTTACGTCCAATGGGTCGCGATATTCCTGCTCACACGTTTGTGCGGTTTGAGACCGACAGGACCAGTGCAGACGCGTTTAACTATTTTCGCTGAGATTGTGGATTTAGCTCTCCGTTCTGCATTCGGCGAATGTCAAACTGTCTCGGTGTTAGCGCGCCCTGGCGTATCCTACGTTTACCTCGCGATATCATGGGGACTGATGTTTGCCGTACACGCGACAAAGTCAATGATACGTCCTTGTCCCAGGTGGCCGGGGCTAACTGTGCCTCAAGAAAATTAACAGAGGTTCTAAGGTTTCTCGCATGCTCCGAGATCTAAACTCATACGGCCGTGTCACGCGGCGCGCAATATTGTCACGACGTCACACGAGCGTGTTCTAATTAATGCGCCTTGACGATGTTAATTTGGGTCGTAAATAATTTCGACGTGGAAAGCGACGGCGCACGCGACATGCGGCCATCGCCGCCGAATAAACGGTGATAAAATGATATTCGACTCGGCGACTTGATGAAGCGATTTGATCTCCGCTTTATGTACGAGCAACAGGAGCAACAAGAGCTGCGCTGTTGAAGCGGCGCTCCTACGCGCCTCCACTCCTACTCTGTGCGCGCGTACGGTAGAATAGGGGGACGTGTTAATCGTACGAAAGCACGCAGCCAAACCAATCGCTATACACACTCGCCCCGAATTACAGGCGGACAACGCTGCCCCGGGGAATTAAGCGACACCTAAGAGCATATGTGCTCCGGGAGATGTCACGATATCGCGACAATACTTGCCCGCGTTTCCCATCGGAACCTCAAAGTGACTTATAGCCTGTAGGCCGCGTGTACCGTGGCTGCTATATATAATTTGCGAAGTGCGACTTATGGGCGAAACGGAAATAGACAAATGCCTGCAATGACAATTATACGGCGGGTTAACATCGGCACACGAGAATTTGCGACAATCATACAATAGCCACGCTGAAAGAAAAAGAAGAAAAGAAAGAAGCTCTCAGAATATTTTTTTATCTTCAATAAATGCGAATTGATATAACTTTTAATATGTTAAAAATATATTTTTCTTTTTTTGTTGATTTATATTGCAATATAACAAGCAAAGTCTGCCTTTTCATATAACGAATAACATCATCTTATACCAGAGGAAGTTAAAACATACCGCGTTATGTTTAGGTATTCTCGACAACAGATTGTCGTAAGTTACTGCGAGCAAATAAGGCCTGTTTATGCTTGGGTTTCCGTCCGCATGAAGGAAACTCAAGCAAATCTTCTGTTTAATCTTAAGCGCACACTTGCGCCCTTGAATTTTCAACGATACGAATAACGAGAAACAACCGCGCAAATAGGCGGCGACCGCTAGATTGTTTAAAGAGGGCATTACAAAAAGACGGCAAGGTAGCGAGGCGGAGGACTAAGATAAATTATCTGGGGAAAAAATGTACTGCGAAATACGAGAGAGCTGTTAGAATCGTAACGAGCGTAACGTAGGTATAAAACGAGACGCTGGCAGACTAAAAGGGAATAAGTCAAACAGATATGTTAAGAAAAGAAGATGACATAAAAATAAAGTGCTTAAAAGAACTGGGAGAAATGGAAGCAGACACAGTTAAATGTAACTAGGATAAGGATAGGAGAGAAAAAGAAACAGGGCGATAAGGGAAAAAGACGATTCTTTCCGCGGAAAGAATCCGCCGCGCCGCGCCGCGCCGGCGAGATCGAGGGGAGAAAACGTAGGAGAGGCACAGCGGAGAGATGAGGGCGAGAGAGCACGAAGGGAGCAAACATTAATGCCACCTTGCAGACCGCAGATGTTGCACCAATTACAAACCTCATCCTTCCTTCGCAGCCCGTCCTTTCCTTCCTCCCGGCCTTCGCAAATAGAGAAGGAGAGACAAGGAGACATATGCCGTATTCAAACTTACCACATCCCGTTGCATTCACCGTCTCTTCCTCCCATCTCCTACCCCTCGGCCCTCAGCTTTTCACTCTCACCTTTCCGCCGTCTCGCAACCCGCCCCCGGGGCGATGACATTGGTTATACGTAGAAGAAAGGAAGGGAGGAGACACACGGTAGACACGGTAGAGACGGCGGAGCTCAACGAGACACGAATTTTCGATTAAATTTAACACAGGACGCAAAAGGACGCTAGGGCGCTGCACGTTGCTGTTTTAGGTGATAGAGCAAAGCGGAGGACAAAGAAAGAAATAGAGGGGTAAGGAGGGAAAGGCCGTAGATAGGGACGGAGAACACAGTCTACACAGCGGCGGCTGATATTATTCTTGGGTCTTCCTCGCTGGAGCATTATTAGTTCCGGCGTGTTAGCATACATGAAATATTGATGTTACACGGATCTCTTCTACCCCAGTCAACCCTGTACCCGGCTCTCTCTCTCTCTCTCTCTCTCTCCCCCCTTCTCTATCTCTCTTTCTCTTTCCTGCTTCTATCTATTCATCTATCCTTTCCACTCTTTCACGTAACCACCACTCATGTGTTCCTGTTACGAACATCACTTCAATTGCCTCTCTGTTACCTTTATGTTTATTCTTCCATTCCTTTTTATTCACCACATTCGTTCTACCTGAGCTTTTTCGACAGTTATGTTTTGATTTCCTAAGTAAACGCCTCCAAAACGCGATATATCAAATTAAAAGCGTTCTTCACGTTTCAATTAAAATCTATATAGAATTTATTGCGATTCTTTCTTTGGAGATTATGAATGTTTTTTATAATTATGTATACGATAATGGGTGTATGTTATTTAATGTAATTCATTGTACGATTTAAAACAGCAGTATCTATTTTTCGATAATTTTATATTGCAAAAGAAAGGTTCGCCTTTGGAAAATTCCAATTGTTATCCTGTTACAGACCTCATTTCCGCGGTTTTCTTTCGCCCTTCATAGAGAGCTTTAAAGCGAGTTGCTTACCCTTCTTCAACCACTCTTAAAGCCGCAATCGATTCTCGGGATACCCTGGTGGGTCCCCTGGCTCTAGTTAACATCGAAGTTAATCGCGCCGGAGATTCAAAGTATGTTGCTGGAAAATCCAGTTATGGGATGGCATTTGACTATACGTGATGCTAGATTGAATATGTAAATCCGCTCTAGCTAGATTGAGATTTTACTAACATGTAGAGTATATACAAGTTGCAATTGAAACTTTCGAATTTTTTTCATATATTCGCCAAGAATATTTCATAATGATGCTAATCGATGTATAAATATAACTGAAAATTTCTGATTTAATGTTTCGTAAATTAATATTTCTTCAAAACACGTGTGAAATATTCGATTTAATAGATTTCTCCCTTTATTACTTCTGACATTATCATTCAAAATTCTATTTCGTATCTTATTACTTCTGTCTTTTTTTTTCAAACGTGTGAGAAAGATTTAAATGATTGATGTGTTTTCTTTCAGATAGAGATATATAAAGATCTAAGAAAATACTTCTTCCAAATATCTCTCAAGTGCTTGTTACTCTTCGTATATACTTATTCGCGTGACAGCCGACGACTGCATCACGTCGAACGAAATGCGAAGTTGCGGAATCAATCCCATAATTCACGAAATTGCGATGATGTACGTTAGAAATTACGTAAAAAGAAGATATACCGCTTCGAGTGCTCACCTGTCTTGATATTCTTCTCATTTTGAATTGTCAGTGAACTTGGATTTCCGTAAACAGAATTATTCATCTCCGCCATGAATTCCCAATCTGCAAAAGTAAACGCGAGTTGGAAAATTAGATTCAAGCTTGCGAATACGAGGATAATATGGATAATATCGATTGTGGTATATATGGAAGCATTTATAACTTTATGACCGTAATTCTAACAGCTCGATATGCAATGCAATATGTAATTATTATACATATATAGCATAACTGTCCCAGATAGAACAAGAAGTCACAAAGATGTCAAAATGACATTTTATCACTTATTTTGATGTCAATATAATTTTTTTCTAATTAAATTTTTGGTTTACTTGGAGTCACGAAGGATCTGTCTCTAATATCTTACCTTTTTTAGGAAGCTCCGTGGTAGACGGGCTGGGACTGGTGCTCGGCGGTGCGGACACTGTAACAAAAGAAATTTCCATCTTTAAAAATCGGATCTGCGTTGATGTCGCATATTTCACGTAAAATTAATTGTAACGCTTCGTGGCAAAATATTCCCCAATATATTTCCCCAGTATGTTTCCCAATCGTACAAAGAGGCTCAGTCTTTCCTCATCCATCATTTTTTTCACAATTTTTGTGAAAAAAACACAATTATTTTCAGTGTTTCCGTGAGGGACGTGCTCTCTCAAACTCTCAACCTCGTTTCCAATCTTTCGCCCCGCTCGTATTTCTTTTTGTTTTCATTTCTATTGTTACCAGGCTCGCTTGCGATTGCTTACATTTTTTATGTGAATCTGGAAAAGGTACAGTGACATGCAGCATTTTGAATCCACGTGTACTCTCGGGATAATCCGAGCAATTACATGAAACAAACGCGAAATTAAAATGAAAATGGGCCATGTAGAATTACGTGTTACGCTTATATATAATATTTACACGCAACCAGACAAAATACTTTTGTCCTCCCAGATTGGGCAAATTCTACACGGCGCGATATTATGGATCGCGCCACCTGTTACTAACTTCTCTCCCGGAACGTATTAGCCGCCGTAGCGCCGGCCAAACCGGCCAAACTCTACATCATATTTTACTCCGGTACGTACTACCGACATCCGCGCCTTCCACTCCTACACGCGCCTTCACGTGTAACTTATCCGGAGGGGAGGGAGGTATATACCTGAATAATTATTCGTAATTTCATCATTTGTCTTTAGCGAACGCGTCGTCGGTCAGATTTATTACTTGCTGCGGCTGTCCGCGGCTGGATGGAACTCACCGCGGAAATCTCTGCTAAAAATTTCGCAGGACACAACATTAATTAAAATTAGTTAGTACTACTCTTGATGACTTCATAATTGTTTATCGCTGGAAAGATCAGTGTCGCATTAATAGTATTGTAATTATTTTATACGATCCTAGTACTGGGAAATTTATTTGAATTGCACTGTTAGTCTGCAGTTTTATTCTTTTATATATATTCTTTCTATAGGCATTTTCAATATCATCAATTTGCCGTTTCTAATTAAATTTTTGCGGAATATAAAAAGCTAAGGCATGCTAAAACATATTGTACGTTTCAATTCGAACGTATTCGAGGTATGTATGTGCACAATAGAGAATAGAACAAAAGGATTAAAAACTAAATTTTGCATGAGAAATATGTTCTCTTATTATGAATAAAAAAAATTTAGATTAAATACCGTTCATAGAATTAAATAGCTTATCCATCCCGCAGCGTTCTTATCGTTATTTCTTATTGTTGCGTCCAACGGCATAATTTTAAAGGGTAATATTTATTGATAGCCTCAATGTGTGGAGAATGTGGCCGCAGCGAAGGAGGTCATTGCTATTTGTCACAAGCACCTGAGCGATTACTAAGTGGCAAGGTTGTAGAGAGGGTTGCACGCGATGCACACTGTGGAGGTGCGTTCTCTCCCCAAGGTAAATAAGATGGGATGACAAAGTATGCGCCTCAGCAGACGTGTTTACACACGCGAACGTAATGCAAATATGTAGCCGCCGTCTTTTCCGTAAGATAATACCTAAATGACTTTCAACTCCGCCCCTCTCCCCATTTCGTTTTACTCGGCCGTGCGGTAATGTGTAATGTTTGCCGCAAAAATTACAACAACGACATCCCGACGTGCAACTTTATCTCGCAACGTTTGTCACCGTACACACGCGCGCGAGACCGGCGGTGCGAATGTGAATCAATAAAACTTCTATTGTCGCAAATTGGATGGCGAGACGTTGAATTTGCGACTGTCATCCATAAGCTTTTCTACGCGTAAAGATCAATATTTCGATATCTGTGCGAACAAATTACGAATGTTATCGTCAAAAATTGTCATCGTCCGTCATCGCGGTCATTACGGGGCTACTATCCAGTTTTATAGATATAAATATGGCACGCGCGATGGATGAAATTCATTTATCACTTTTGCAAGTCACCAATGGAAGGCGGAGAGATTAAAGCTGAGAGCGCAATGAGGAAAAAGCGAGATGGTAGAAGAAAGTGAGAAAGAAAGAAAGATAGAGGAACGGAGGGGGAGGGAGAGAGAGAGAGAGAGAAAGAGGAAGATGAAAAAAGGGCAAGAGGAAAAAAGAGAGAAAGTAAGGCAGCGACTTTTCACCTTTGATTTATCGCGCTAACTTTTATTTTCCTCAGGAGATATTAAAACCCGTTGTCCTGACCATTTAGCTTCACTGGGCTGATTGATGATTGGACCAGTTAACGTGCCGGCCGACGAATCAACTCTTTCATTATGCCCGATTAATATGCGTTTGTAGCAAACAGAAATCTGGAGATTTGCTAGCCGACCTGATCAAAGCGTAATTTAAAGACAGATTGCTGCAACTTTGCAAGAAAATTCGCTAATCATCAATAATTATAAAAACTTATTACGAAAGTTTATCGTGAATAAAAGATTAGATATTTAAATGTAGATACAGATATTGAGATACTTTTAATTTACTTATTTTATCGATAAAGAAAGACATGTCGCGATTTATCGCAAGCAAAATTTATACGTTTCAAAACGTATCGATTTAGCTTTATCGTCGATGAGCGAGGAGAACTCATTAAAATCTTAAAACGCCTTAATTAATCTAATAGCATCATCCCTTTTCATTGGTACGTCACTAAACAATCTGTTTCTCCCATTCGCTCATTTACCTTCCATCCAATTTCTCCTTCCACCGTACGATGAATACGCAAGATGTTCAGATATTGTCTAGTGTAAATGTTATTCACTGCGCAAGTAATTGTTAGGTTAGCGTATCCAAGCACAGTATGAATTACATACAATCAGAAAACCAAATGAATCTATTTGTAGAACATCAGATATGTCAAGGCATGCAATAAGTTTAAGGTATCAAAGTTGATTCAGAGGAGTAAGACTTGCATTAGAAAATTGGAAATTAAATAATGATAGCGAATTTCAATGAAATATTATTCAAAGCACTGTAAGGACGAATACTTTCAACAAGGTGAGGTTTAAATTATAAAATGTTCAATATGTGCAACATTGTTCTAAAATACAGTGTTCAGAAAAAAAAAATACTTGGAACATCTTTTTCAATAGCTTCTTTAGCTCATTTAAAAGTTATTTCGGCGAAAAAATTGTGTGATTATTTTGTATCTTTCTGATTTGCAATCTCGTATATATTTGAAAACAATTTAGCAATAAAGGTATATTTTTAATAAATATTTAATCGAAAATGAAGAATATGATTTCATTAATTATTTCCTTTCCCGAAAAATGTCTTTAAAATTTGTCAAAAGTTTTTCACATTTTCAATCGTTAACTCATAAAAAAATTATCGGATCTTAGATACTTGTACGAGAAGCAATCAATTCCAAATGCAAAGAATCGGTAATAAAAACGCTGGACGGTTTCGAATTTAGTGACCCATGCCGTATTGTACATTTTTTATCTTGCGTGTCGTAGCGCGTCGTAATTAAACTACGACGCGGTCTGAATTGTAAATCGTTGCCGGTATGCATTAGGCGACCAGGCCGACGGCCACCAATCGTCAATGCTGTCATTATTGCGGTCGGACCGCGATCATTAACTAAATCGACGACAGATCCGTAGGAAATAATTTGCCGTAGGCGTCATCGAATCTCAGCGCGACACGACAAGCAGGAAATTGCCAGGCTTCGTCGGGTTACGATCGCGTAACCCAATTCCGCGAAACAATGGTAGTAGCGAGCGCCAACCCGCTTTTGTCAGCAGCTGCCGCTACATGTCTGTAATTACTCGCGACGAAATCTCTCACTAACATATCGATCGAAGACGTTCGGCCGTTTGATTCAATTAGCGATTGCAGAGGCAGATATACAGGTTGTATTAGTAGCAGCCCTCCGGCCGATACATCTTCGATACTACCCCGTGCACCCTGCGCCTTTCGCAAACACGAAGTCAAAGCTCTCTTTGATAATTATATCGACCTACGGCTCGTCACATTAACGCGCCTTGTGACGCATCGATCCATTAATGCGCCGACCGGGCGAGTCTCAAGGCGGATGTTGCAACGATCCGCGCTGATATCCCGTGGGATTACCAATGTCGAGGACAACTCCCAACTAGCTTTGGCTTCCTACCGACATGTCGCCGCACGTAACAAAAGGGTAAAAAAAAAGGTGTTGCGGGTCGTGGGTTTTTCTCTTGACAGATCTCTTCGAACGACTCCGAGCAGTTTCTCCGCGAGATTATTTCACGGGTCCCCGCGTTCGCCGAGTCTCTAGTTAATAGAACCCATAACGATCGGGAAGGGTTACGGGGGTCGGTATAACGTAGTTATAATTCTATCAGAGCTGCCTTTGTTCGGGACCGTATTTCCAAACGGTGATCTCGATAAAGTAGCCAATGGTGTCCGCCGGAAGGCATTTCCTCGCGGAGCGGCGCGGTCGTCCGAACGGGAGGGCGTGGATGCGCGCGGTTAAGGGTGGCTAAAACAGCTCGTAGATGCTCGGGTGACGAGGTAGGGTGAGAGAGATGGAGAAAGACAGGCAGCGAGGGAGAACGAGAGAAAGAGACGGACCGGGGAAGGGTGAGGGAGGTGGGGAATTAGTATGCGGCGGATGTCACGGCGCCATCCCTCGACTGCGGCGCCTTCCTGCACCTTTTGCCCAACCCTGGACCACCCGGGCTAGACCGTTAATTTTCCATCCCGTGACTCCAATCAATCTTACCGCCGTCAGCGAGTCTCCCTTATGGCGATACCCCGTGGCCCTTTCTCTCTCCTTTGGCTCTCGATACGTTACCCGTCTGCCACCTCGGATTCCAGCCGCTGTCATTTCCGGCTTCCTGATTCCGATGTGCGACTACTAAATACACGCCGTCGTTTGCGCGAGAGGTCAGATGCACGCGGTAGCCGAGCGTCCGATTGAATTCAGACGGCCAGTAAATATTTCAGTCATAATTAGTCTAGGAAATTAATTTTCCCGCGATTTATAATGCGATTGTCCAAAGTAAAAAACCTCAAGTCTCTCTCTTGTTAGAGATCATTTACAAAAATTAGTTGCAAATAAATTGTACCTTTTTTATTATACCTTTTTTTATATATTTTTATATATTTATTATGTTTACCGCCGTGTGAGAGTTTCGCATTATTTTTATCATAATTATTATCAATCTATTATCTCATAATTATTTTTACATTGATAAATTTAATACTGTTAAAAATATGTTCATCCTTGCGAATAACAGTTTGTTTACATAAAAATTTTAAATTCCATGTAAATAAATATTGATTTAAAACAAATCTCTCTAAAGTTCTTTATTTTATTTATTTTAAACATAGAATATTTTTTTAAGCACTATCGTATTTAATTTATATATTTTATTACAAAATTAAATTATTCTTTTTTAATTGAATTTTAGTTTATTTCAACTAAAATTCAAATAATTCGACGTGGAATTACTTTCGTTATTTCAGTTAAGCAACCGTCCCCCATTCGAAATAACAACGGCGAGAGTTCTCTACCCGCGTATTGAGGATTATTATTGTCTGAGTTTCCTATCCATATTATCTGCTTTCGACACCAGCCTGAGGGCTGATCCTGTCGTGAACGAAGACTCGTGCAACACGTAGCATAATCGGCAAGAGCGTAAACGGAACGCTGACTTTAATGAAGTACGTCGGTGAGATGACTGATTTAACTACTGGGATCGCTATTCATCCCGACCATACCTAAACAGTTAGGTAGTTTCTTTGCTTACGCTGTTCGAATTCAATAAAGTTTTCACATGCCTCGTATCACAAATACGATGAACAACATCGCGTAGCGTTCTCAATATACAGCTTTGGAGGTACGAATTAACAATAATCTTATTACAATGACGTGTTAATAAACGTAAATAGATGGCTAGAAATTCGTCAGCTGACGTGTCATTATAATCTCAAAGTTTTCGAAAGACAAGCTCACAGTACTTCTCGCGAAGTACTCCTCTGGATGTGGGTCTATGGAGAAGTTATATATTTTACGACGGGATGAAATCGCGTTGACGTCTGAGACTGCGACAAACCGCAAGGACGGATTTCGGATTCCGGCGAATCCACCGAACGAGAACTAACATTGGCTTTCCCTCGAAGGCATCGTCTCCGCGGATTTTATGGAAATATTTTCTCCTCCTTCTCGGGGATTTTCTTTTTAACGCGCGTTCCGTTTTCTTCTTCTTCTCTCTCTCTCGCTCTCTCTCCCTCTCTTTCTTCTTCTTTTTCTCCTTCTCTCTCCTAGATCTCCCCCTTTAATCGCATTACCGTACGTAGATATATATATTTCCATTCGTCGAACTGTTCGACGCCGATTGAGGTGGTTCTTTTACCATCTTCGTAGCGTTTCATCTTCCGGTTGCTTACCTTCGCCGTTGCGAATGTTACTTGGTAATTGGAAACTTGTATCATTAAATGAGCGTGAAGGCAATTTCGCAGTAAATCTCCGATATATAACTAAATCGTTTGTATTAATTGTATACTTTATCTCGTTGACGCAATTCAAAGTGTATACTGTTGGAATATTTTGTTACACAAGTTCGGAATGTTAATGAAAAACAGCGGAGGCTTATCGTTAATTAATCGTTTAGATTGGTACTCTGGTTAATGATGATAAAATTAATGGTATCGCTGTTAAATTTTTAAACGGGGTTTTAAGAAGATTGCCCCAAATATTACATTACCGCGTGTTTTTACAAGGAGCTCTCGAATATTATGAAATTGGTTTAGAAACTTTCGAGAGGAGCGATTTACTCTTTCTCTCTCTCTCTCTCTCTCTCTCTCTCTCTCTCTCTCTCTCTCTCTCTCTCTCTCTCCCGTCTCACAAATCGAGTATTATTGTTTGTTCCTTAGTTCTCGACACCCAGAGAGATCTTCCTCCCGAATTAGCGCTCGCGCAGACGCATAAAAGCCCATCGGCACAGAGTAGGACAAAGTTACGGCGCATTAGTTTGTTTAAGAGACAGACGCCGGAGGGTGGGCGCAGTCGCCCAACGGACCGACGTTACTGGCCGTTTGAGGAACGACTTTCGGAATCGACTTTCCTGCTGGAGCGAAGAGAAGTTTGGCAATTTCCTTGGGCTAATCTGCTGGTCGGTCAGCATTGAGATGCTGCGGGGGTTACTATCGCAGGGAGACCGGACGGAGGAGGGGAGAGCGAGCGAGAGGCGCAGCGGCACGGCCGGGGTTGATCCATCGACCACGAACGCCGGGCGGTCCCATGAATTATACAAGCGACTCTCTATCGCTCTCTCATCTGGCGTCTCTTTCTCAGAGATATCCCCCGTGGTGCTGACGAGTAGTACGACGACGAAGCGGGAGCTGAAATCCTCCTCTACTCGATGAAGAAAAAAGAAGCCAAGGGGAGAGGAAGCCGAAGACGCAGACGCGTGCCACAGTGATCTGAGCTTACGCATCACCGCGGCTGCCTTGACGTGGCAACGAGTGACCGTCCAATAAAGGATGACAATTAAAGCTTGACACGGGCGGCGACACTTTTTCTTTCATTATCTCCGGCGCACGTTCGTTGGCGGCGCACACGACTGATAGAAGTCGCAGGATCCCTAGATTGATGAGTCTCGGCTTTTATAGGTATTAGCTTGCTTTACGCGGAACTCACTGCAATAGAACGTAAGTCCCGTTTTCTGTCATTATTTGTTTTTTCCTCCAGCCTGTCTGATCCAGCAATAGTATCATGCATCGTGTAAAAATTGTATATTTAATAGTATCTTAATTAGCTACGAATATCGTAGCTAATACCGAATTAACGTACCAACTTAACGATCGAAATAGCAAATTAGCAGATTCATTTTCGATTATTTAAATTATAAGATTTCAGAATCTGTTGTTACCATTATCAAAAGCGAAATCTCTTTAATAATTAAAAATAGAATACAATATGATATAGAATATTACAACAGATTGGTATTCTCTCTCTTTCTCCTCTCGTCCATGAATCATAATCAAAACGTAATATAATTATGATTCATAGATCATGAATCATAACATAATATCTATTACATTAGAGCATGAATTCTACTACATTTAACATAGTGTGAAATATACTCTTATATGTCAAATTTATATATAGTTATCAAATGCAAAAAGAATCAAGTTTTAATATTATAAAATTATAGAAACTGATCGCCAAATTTCGTCAAATTTTGTATAATTGCAGTAAATTAGCTTTAGCAATATCTCGATCGAAAAAAACATACATCAATCTTTCTTCTTTAATATATTTTAATAAAAAATATATGTACGCATTGAATATTTTATATTGTAAAGAATAATAACGTACAAACAATGTGCAGGCTAGATATCAGAAACAATGATGGCTTAACAAAAAAAAAGCAAGATATATGCGAAACACAACTAAATACGTATTGATACATTCAAGGCAATTGTTATTTTCCGAAGATATTTCCCGCCGATTTTTCCGCTGACCTACTTTCGCGACGGTTTTGCATGACGGTAAATCCGGGACGGTCTCTCATAAAAAGTACTTGTCGCCCGCTTCCACGCTTATACATACGCAAATATGTGTGCACGCATATTGTCCACGTGTACGGCGGGAGAACGAGACATTTAACGAATTTACCTTTCAGGAAGTAACGAAGCAGTGTCCGCTACTCCGCAATTAATTCAACCGTGCGGCCATTAAAAATACGCCACGCGAAATTTGCACAGTAAAGAGACAAAAATGTGTCGGGAAACGGCAACTCTTTCCGTCGCGTCGACATCGAGGCGTGAAGTTAATTACCCTTTCGCCGCGGTGCTCTAAGATTTTCTCACTTTTGGAAATACGCTACAAAGTTGCTATGAATATTCATGAGCACATTCTGAGAATGTGGAAAGTCGTTCGAGACGCACTAATAGATTTCGTGATTTTTATTTTTACGGGCGAAAGCTCATTCCGCGGCCGAACGTTTGCCCCCTGCTATTATGAGCGACAATCTGTATTTATAGAGATATATAGCTCGAAAGCTACACCGTAAGAGAAGACTCTTTCTTTTTTATTCCGCAATCAGAACGAAACACATGTAATGAATTTGGGTAACAAGGTCGCTGTCCATAATTATTCCATATATATGGAGAAATGTGCCCATTAAAAATGGACTCTCAATTTCCAGAGTACGCAGCAACGAGAACACACCGTACCGTAACAACGGTGCACATTATTCCCGATTATGCAACATTAGTGCGTTATGATAACGTGAAATTATTTTTCTGTCGTAATCTCTTGCGTAAATGAATTCATTTAGATTACATAATATATATTACACCATTACAAGCGCAAAACATTCCTTTCGCAGTCATTATCTCCGTATTTCAGAATACAGATTATTTTTAATGTGTATCTCGTTATCGCGTTTTTAAGCAGACAATTCATAGATCTTGAAAAGTTTTGACGAAAAAAATCTACTAAAATACTTCTGTGAAATAATGAATTATATTGTTATTGATTCGTCTTTAAACCTGCTTTTATGAAAGACACAAGAGGAAAGGAACGCACGCACGCATCAGTGTTGACCTAAAGAATATCGGTAAAGTTACGGTTACAGAGTTGCTGGAGAGAGCGACGCAGTTTCGTACCTCAGGTATAGTAAACGGGGGTGTAAGATTGCTCGTCCATTGCATCATAAATAATTTATTGAATCGGGGGTTACTAAGAATCGCGACTCAACGAGGAGGACAAAAGTTTCGAAGCGACCCCGAGGCTTTCCACGTTAAAGTTTCGGCCGTGCGGTACGAACTCATGCCCCAAGGTAGACAGCAGGGTCTCCATACAACCCGGTACAAAATTTTTACGCCTTCGCACGCTGACGAAGTTACAGAAAGGTGTGCCATCGGTGGGACGTCCCGTTTTGTGTCTGCCGAGTTTGCGGAAGTCTGATCAATTCATAATTAAAGCAGCCGAGGTAATAGAGAACTTCGCGATATCACGCCGTCGAAAAGTGCCCACTGAGCAAGCAGTTATGTTCGCTCGCCTCTCGAGATGAAGAATTCAACGGTGAGTTCTTCGACGTGAAATCTCACGCGATTTCTATTGTAAATTATACTGCAAGACCCATTTTGCGGAGAGGAAAATTGCAGTTTTAAATCTATGAATTTATAGTACACGATATGTACATACACAGGATTTCGCTTTGCTATCGCCCATTTTCATAAACGACGAATCTATAAAAAAAAAAGTAAAAACTGTATTACAAAAAGCAGATATCAGTTATATCATTAATTTTAATATTACAAATAAAATACTATATATAGCACTGTAATTGTTAAAAATTGTTCCATTCAAGAAAGAAATGATAAATTTCTTTCTTGCTTCACTTTTTTTCATGTATCCGTTACTTGTAAAAAAAACTTATAAGTGAGTAATAATAGCTCGAACATTTTATACGTCGCTGAAAAAGTCTTCAAAAGCATCTAATTAATACTGCAATAATATTGTAGAAATAGAGCGATTGATAATTACAGAGCAATTGTGATCTCTAATATTCATGATATTCCAAAATTATTCGAGAAATGGGAATACCAATATAGCTGGAAACCTGGAAATGAATATTTCTTCGGAGCACACCTCTCGGATAAGTTAAGAATATAACTTCGTGGAGATACTATCTGCGTGAATATCAGCGAGAAAATGCTTGCCGGCAACATTTCAAAATCTAAACGAGATTTTCGGTGAAATTCGTTTCTCCGTGTAACTCCAACGGCAAAATTGCTAAGTGCCGCTGCGTAACCGGGGTCCGGAATGCATGTGCAGAAAGAGTTTCACAACAAATTTATCAAAGTCACGCTGGGCCACGACTTCGTTTGCATCTTACGCTGAAGAATTCGTTAGTGAAATTCTCAAATCCAAATGAAAAGCTCGTAGAACTTTGCGAGCCGCGATACCACGCGACCGCGAAAGTTTTCAAAGTCCGACAACTCAGTATGGATTTGCAGGAGGAATTTGAGTACAACGAGAAGTTTTCCGTTTGCAAGAATTTCATCAAGAGCTTGTTAAGCGTTAAGAGATTTTTATCGTCGCGAATCGCATTATAATTGTCTTACGGGGAACATTTTACGGCATCGAGGTTTGTGATAGGTAAGAATGGTTTCGAGGATTAAACGCATCAGTCGCAAAAGAGATATATTTTGCCAAAAAGTACGATAATGAAATTAATTTAGATGTACACAATAATTAATTGGCGTTTGATAGAAACAATTAGATTGATGATCACGACAGAGAGTGATGAATATGACGCTACAATGTATTATAGCAACTCAATGATCCTTCTAAACTTGTATGAAGAAAAAGATAATAATTTAATATATATCATAAAATCAATAAGAAACAATAATTATCAATTGTTTAAAAAAAAGATTGTAGCATTATCCATTTTCGTATCCATCTAAGTATTACATTATTTACACTAATTTAGTGTTACACATTTTTCTCGACAAATCCCATATAAAAAAGGGTAATGTCCCATGCATAAGCAAGCATGTCCGAATTAAGGGGAGTGAAAAATGACATTATGGACGCCGACAAAGCAGCCGCGTAACGGCCGTTTATTAAATCCGCGTCTTAGCAGCGACAGAGAGCGGTTGAACCGGCGCTCGGTGGATGCGGCAGGGGTGGACGTTGCATTATGTATACGACGCTCGAGCTGAGGAAATCACAAGAAGGAGGGAGGGGAGAAGGGGCGAAGGAGAGGGAGACGAAGGACGAGACGAGGAGTCAAATGAATACGATATTGTTACTATCCGGGCGAACGCCGTAAGTTTTGCCCCGTACCACCTGTCACTCTTCGCGCGCTAAGCCCGCGCTTCAACGCCGCTACAAATAGCAGTGTGACTCGACCGCCGAATAAATTAGCCAGGAAATTCGAGCTTTTTCGAGTGGGGCGGGTAGAGATGGGGATGGATCTCCGTCGCGAAGGAAAAAAAAAGGGGGCCTCAAGAGGTAGGACACGAAACGCGCTCGGATATCAAGAAACAGGGGTACTTTGCCCCTTAGGCAGTCCTTAATAATAAATTCATATCTCGACCTCTTGTCTGTTTCCCCTATTCTTTACTGCCGCTGTAGACGAGCTCCGCAACCGAGGAATCGTCTTCGCCTCGCGGGACGACTTACCCCGCGAAGTAGGTGTTCCCCCTCCCCCCCGCCCCTCTCCTGTCTCGCGCTCGTTTCCTTCAGTCAGTCTACAAATCTCTTTTTTTATGCCGCTTAATAAAACTCGTCTGACATATCTCTAACTGCCGCCACTTAATTTCGAGCTGGCTCGACCTTCTTCAAGGAACGCGACGGATTCCGTTACTTCTCCGCCGGTTGTTACTGACTGTACCGAAGTAGGTTTGTTTGCTTCTCTCCCTTGGACCGTCGGGTACCTCCGCCAAGCCTTCGCGGGACCTTTTCGAAGTTATTTCTCCGCTTCCTCTTTGGAGGAGCTCCGAGAAATTCGAATTCCTTTCTGGTCTGACTTTTTTCTCGTATCTCTCATCCTCTCGCTCGTAGAAAGAACAATGGGATGGTCACAGTCGATTCTAAATCGACAATTTTAAATGGACGGGTCGAAAAGGTCGAACACCTCTCCTTATTTGTTGTTTATCTTCCCGCACAAGGCGGGAATATTAATCTTTGTCAAAATAGTTCAATTTATAAAATTTCAAGATATGTCAATTTATTAAATACTTTAAGATTTTTTTATTATTTATATAAGATTATCAAGAATATTTCTTTCATCTTAATTCCATCACGTTGCGATATATACCAACAAAGCAAAAAGAATGCATCGTTTGTGCATATCGTATAAGCAATTGTAGACACAAGTTAATATTGTTAGCCTTAAGCGTTTGCAATAATCAGTAATTACGCGTCTTAGAACGGAATATATAATGACGCTCTTACAATTCTGCATCGCATTTGATTGTGGAACATGACTCTTAGCGCGCGGTTAATCCCGCATCCCTTTCGGGGATACCAATAATTCAGCATTAGCCCCACGCCAATAGTCCAACGAGTCATCCGGCCGGAATATAGGATTCCGTCGTGAAAATGCTTTTCTCAATAATTTACCATCGTGATATATCGCAGTTAATTCTGTTGCGAGAAAGGAAAGAAAGAATGATTTTTCTTTCTTCTAAAAAAGACGTCGCTTATTATTTGCAAAGGTAAAAAGAGGTCGACAATTTTAATTTCGTCTGCACCACAATGTGAATAGTATGCACGGCACGCACGAATTTTGCAGCTATCCAGTCTTGCATAGCTATGGTTAAAAGTAACATCAATTACGATTTTAATACAAAGAGATCGTTTTAGCTAAAAGAGAGATATTTTTCAGATGTGTAATTAATTGAGAAGTATCTAGAAAATGTACGATACACGTTTTGATTCTGAAAATAACGGTTTTTTTCTCAATTTTAACCTTTCTTACGTAAACAATTTAAATTTTCAAGAAATTTCTAATTTACAAAATATTTACACGTAGAAGTTCGTAGCGAGATTGACAGCGAAAAAGAAAAATCCTATATATATATATATCGAACAATTTTCGCTCTTTGTTTTTTATCAAACTGGAAAGGTTTACATTTCACCACCTTTTCTCTTATCGGTAGTCTTTTATGCTAAATGTTCGCTTCATTTGAATATTGCTAATGCGAAAAACCGATCCATACTAATGGAGTGATCTCCCCGCATTCGTTTTCGTAAGCGCCGTCGATTCTATTTGCTCTCTACATATCCCGATTCATACTCTTTTTCATGAGGTACGTACGTTCGTACTTCGTCCCCATATTTCATCCATATCTCCAGTTTTATCATAGCTGTAAGCCGTAGATGAAATTCTTGATTGTATGCATTTTGCTCCCTCACCTCGCGCACGACGAAGGTAACGTAAAATGCGAAGGCTAACGAATCGAAAAGAAAAAAAAAAATGAGAAAAAGAGACGCGTGTCACATTAAAAACGTTGGGAATATCCGAGATGAGACCCAGTCAAGTATAACTCCAAGTAGTACATATATGTACGTAGAGCTGCTTTTTGTATTTACACAACCACGTTAAACTGTAGCCAACTAATGTTGCGATTTAATTCAACGAAAGTGCCACTGCGAATTGCGATCTGGTGGCAAATATTAGGCAGAGGTAATTAACGTAGGTATATTTGTCTAGGAGGAAGATCGCGTGACGCGCGAGACGTTCGCGGAGTTTAACCGTGTCAAACCGTGCACTGAACGCGCATTGCCCCGAAGAAACCACGATATCCGTCAGCGGGTGTACCGTAGAAATTACGTAGTTCGTTGAGAAACCGACCGTCTTCGTCGACTTCGTAAACAACCGGGGAATGACAGCACGACATAAACGCGCCAAACAGCTCGCGACGAACCGTCATTACCTTAGTAAACGGTACTGTGGGGATGGCTCGGGGCGCATGCAGGCAAAACGAGACACTTACTGTACAGACGAATCGTCCCGTCGGTTTCTCCACGTGGATTCTTGGCGATGCACTTGTAGCTACCGTAGTCTTCTTTCTGAAAGTAAACCAATGCAAGCAAATTACTCTCTAAAATGCATAGAAATTTTAACGATGTAATACATAATAAAATATTCCTTATTAATTAATAAAGCCAAATATTAAAATGGAACATTTTAATTCTCCGTGTATACATACATGATTTTGTCAATCAATGAAATTTAATCTTCTACAATTAATAGAAAATGAAATTATTACGCGAATGTACGAAATATTTTCGTTTAATGTTAATCGATATTTATTGTTATATCTTTTGAAACGTTAATGTCATTATTATTGAGTAGTGGTAAATTATTCTGACATCCAAATATAGTGGCCGAATATGGTACCGTACATTATACATTTTTATTTTGTACGGATATTCTAGACGCGAGCTTTATTACGCTCATCGTCTGTCGCGCTCATCGCCAGTGTGCAACGATCGTGATTTACGATATGGTGCTATTACCCAATCGTGAATTTTAACGCGGTGAACATGATTAAGCCGCGCGCTTTTTTAACAGCGATTACGTCGCGATTTCGCGGCGATTATCGTGCAATTTTAATTCATTAAATATGCAAAAAAAATTTACACCGTTCAATTTTCGTGTAACGTATTGGAAGAGCTAAAAACATTTTTATATCGTTTATATGTTTATATAATTATAACGATAAATTCTTATTCTATAAAGAAAAAAATTTGTTTTTCTTTTCATTTTAAACTATTTCTACACAATTGCAAATATGCGAAGAACCATTTGAGAACTTTTAAATAGGCCGTCTTCGAAAACCGAATTTTTGTCATCGGCAAGATGCATGAGAGAATCTTCACTCACCTGTATGTCGGATATCGTAAGCAACATATGCGTCTTGTAGGGTGGCTTGTCGGGTGACGATACAGTTTTGTATTTACTGCTCTCGTGAATCATTAGGCCGTCCTCCCTCGCCCAGTAATTCAAAGAAGTCGGATGAGCCTCGGTATAGCATTCCAGCGTAACGGCGTAACCCAGGGGCGCGCCGACCAATTGGTGCGGTATCCAGAGCATAGGGGGGACTGCAACAGCAGAAGTGATTGATTGGCTCATAAATGTTCCAATTACTAACAATACACGATGGGCCTACGATCGATATCCCTTCCATGCGTCTATAAATCTCGCTCGCCCGGCTCGATTACGAGCGCGCTGCGAGACGATGACTCGAGACAATCGAGAATTTTTTTCGAGAGCTCATTTTCTAAGATGTAATTGAATATAGGTTTATATTTCTCAGAATAGACCCCAAAATCTTAGATTTTGCTCTGTCAGTCTTGGATCGAAGTTGATTAAGAAAGCGAACGTCCTACAATCAATATAAAAAGAATATCCCCAATGGCATAAATTTTAACGTTATTACGTAAATATTTGTATTGGCGATTGCATGATAGGAGAAAAGCTAATAAAGAAAACAGAACATTGTGGCACGTGGCCTTAACTATCAGTTCGCTAACGATCTGTTCGATCATACGAAAAAAAGGCACCAGGATGCAGATATTGATGTTGAAAATATTTGTGTTAAAATGTTTGATCTTTTTGTGCGATCGTTATCTCTTCGACCATTATAGAAGCGAAATGAATGGAGGATTATTATAGAAACAATTATACATGTAATGTATAATACATTAATATAAATGTTTACGTACTCTAACATTGCTTTCTGATTCTTTTAGTATCTCTTTTTCTCCTATGAAAATTTTATATCGGAGAGCTTCTTCAGTTTCTCTATTATTATATTAATGAATATAAAATAATTACTGAAAAGATATCATGTTACATGATTTGGTAGTATTTGCGTATTTAATGGTATATGCATATAAAAAATTAAAATATGGAATTATTTTTTACATAATTTAAGTTAACATGTCGAGATTATACGTTTTCAATATTTCACAAGTATGAATAATTAAGAAAATAAAAAATAAGAAAATTAGGCTTGTTATGCAATATAAAAAAGTCTTTACGTATGTAAAAAAAATTGGATACGAAACTCTGCATTTTTGTGGGTCGAATGAGAGGGGGAGAGAGAGAGAGAGAAGCGCATTTTTTAAAGTTTTATATAAACATAACATGGAAAGCTGGGCTTAATTTTTGCTATATACCGTGAATCCTAAATGCGTATCACGCGGCCCTTTAATAAAAAAGTAATCCCATTTCGATGAACAGCTTCTGCCCCTTGTTGTCGGCGCTGGTGATAACATTTTCTCGAGGTAAGAGCGCTTCAATTTAACTTAAACCTTCTAAGAATATACCTAACCCATATTCTCTCGCAGAGTNTCGTAATGTTCGCAAGGAAAATATCACACAAAATAAGTTGGATATAAATGACCGNGGGGGGGGGGGGGGTTGCGCAAACGGCAACAATATAAACAGCAAGAGCAAACGACTATATTTCTCGAACGTTTTTGTTCCAACGTATTATTCCTTGAGAAAAGGTCAATAACTAGAAGATGTCGATTTGAAATCGTGCGTGAAAAATCTGAGTTGACGCATACGACGCTCAAAATGATTTCAGCATTTAAATAATATCGATTATTCGTTGAACGACCAGGGATGGAGAAACTAACTTTACAAATTCCACGGAGAATTAAATGTTCTCTTCTCTCTGTATTCATGCCAAAAATAAAAGTTCTATTTTATAGAATAGAAAATTTTTGCATATAACGGATAGGTAAATTTCGCAACTAATTGTGAGCTGTACTTACGAACTTACATAACTTAATTATCAATGAGTTAAAATCTCTGTATTTATTTTTCTTCGTGTACATCTATCTCTTGATTTACGAGATATTTCTCTTTTTCGCGGTCGCAAATCTCTCGAATAACTTTTCGGAATAAGATTTGTCTTACACATAGTCTTTTTCTTTAAATTCAACAATTTTCTGTAATTTGCTGTATAAATGTTGGATATTCTATAATATATAATCCGTAAATTAACAATTAATTTTAATTCTTCAATCAAATCAAGTCATTAAAAAACTGCTTGAGAAATATATTTTACCGAGAAGAGAAAATATCTTTTTTTTTTAAAGTTTCCTTAGAAAAGGGAGAAAAACAGAATTTGTCGGCTCCGGAACGATCAAGTTTGCTCTCGTTTCATCTAGGATCTCCTTTAAGCAAGAGCCTTGGTAAACGGCGACTCGATTAAATGCGATTGTCCTTCGAGTCCTCTAGAAAATGACCACACGAGAGTCCAACCAATCCGTTTTCCGGCGACTGTTTTTCAACTCTTTCATTCACTCGCGACGAATTTTCGCCGCTCTAAGCGTTTATTAATTTCTACTTATAGAATATTACTCTGTTATTATTTATTATATAAAAGGAATCCTACAACTAGCGATCGATTCAAAACACAAATCTATTCGAATATGTGATGAGAATCTCAAATCATTTTGAATGTTATTCGGAGCTAAAATTTGAAAGTGTCGAAAATCTTGGAATATTTCGAAAGTGTTGAATGCGTCAAAAAACTTGAAAATATCTCTTTGAAAAATATTTTTCTCTTTTATATTTCAATCCCTATTCATGATTATACTTTGTAAAACGTTATTTCTTTTTATGAAAAATTATTAACAATATAAGTAAAAATTAGAAAATTCTATATATTTTATAATGCAGCAATCAAACTGCAAAAAAGAAACAAAATATTTTTATTCTGTCAGTCTTTACCCAAAAAGTTGCATTTGTTCATAAAATAATGCATTGATATATTACGTAAAATCGAGAAATTTTGTGCGACTATAATTTTACAGTGACGGAAATAACGCGATGTAAAATAAATATCGTTAAATGTAACGGACGCTCCTACTAAACACGCTCGCGCAGATTCCCCGTTCGTTCACTGTAAAGCGACTCCGCTAGCATCGGTCGTCTCGCCGGGGTGGGTGTTCTTTTTGCCACGTAATACAGGACCGTGAATTACTACGGATTTCAAGGGAGGGATCGCTCTTGTGCCTCTCGTGTCTCCCTCCACCCTTTTTCCCTTCTTTCCCCCTGCTCCGCGACGGGCACAAGGCGACGAGGGAGGCCTGTCTTCGGATAACGCAAAGGATATCTGACACCTTCTTAAAATGCAAAACATTCCGTCTGAGGGTGAGAAGGGACGGGACCGACCTAGGTTGTCTGTAATGCTTCGGATCCTTATTGCGCAGACAAGCTCGGGCTTTGCTGCTACGAAGGCCTCTGACTGGAGCCGTTGGACGTCCTATGTACGTTTTTTTTTTCTCAAATTGTTTTTCGCGCGCGATGTCAAATTCGATCGATGGAAGCGAAGTGCTTTCAGCGTAAGACACTTTTTCGTGTGCATTGACTTTACATAATTAATTGCAAGAGAAATATAAACCTTTTTTCGAAACGTTTCTACATTTTCTTTTACATTTTTATTTTTTTAATTAGTTAGAAACACCGCTTCCTTAGAATGCAACGACGATTCATTTCTTTAAAGGTATAATAAGCTACTAAAATATTCCTATTCTTTAATATTTCCCTATTCTTTAATCTAGTCCGAAGAAACGTTTCACTTTATCGGAATTTTAATTAAGCGGCGTAGATGCGGAAGTAAACGCGTAATTACATTCGTAAAATAATTATATTGCGTTATTGCGCTGCAACAGAAGAAATGTAGCTGCAATGCCGCCAAAGAATTAAAGAATCATAATCATCTTGCAGAATTTTATTTCATCAACTCTAGGCACGTAACAATACGTGCCTTAGACGGGAAATTTTTAGAGGTAATAGATGTTTTACCGAGCAAAGTGATCCGCGGTGAACGGTGAAGGGTTTAAACATTAGCACGGGCCACTGCGAAATGTAAACGACGTCGAGTTAGATTGCGGAGAACAATGTGTGGAACGACCCGCAAGGTAGATGAAAGCTAATTCAGGTGGAAGTTAAACAGAGTTAAAGGTACGTCCTTTAGGTACGGTAGGCAGGCTAGGTCGAGACGGGTTAGGTTACGAGAGTTCGGTCTTACATTCATCACGCAAGAGGCCTTGAAGCCTCCTAGATTGGTATGCCCTTTAATAAAGAATGGCTGGACGCGCTGGCTTGCTCAGGCAATGTGCAGCGCATAAAATTTTGCCTCGATGTTTCCAGTCGAACCGTTACGCGCTGCTTTCCCGTCAAATTATCCGCGCGAGGGAAGAAAAGGAAAACGAAAATAGACGCGTTACGCTTATCAATTATGAAAATTTTTCTCTAACTTTATGAAAATTTATATTAAAGGGAAATAATTGTGAATTTCAAGACTTTTTTTTATTTCCCGCATATTTTCAATATGCTTCCCGACTGTAACCTGACAGGAGGAGGATCATATACGCTTAGAGAGAGAAAAAGACGATTACTGACTTTCCAATTTTTAACAGTGAATTTTTCAAAAGCAAAGATGAAAATTTATACTATTTCGTTTTATGTAAAATTATATATTTTTTTAGAAGTGTTATCGGAACATTCTGCATGTAGAATATGTACGTTGATTTGAGATCAATGCTCTCGACAATTATTTATTATTGTAGAATATCACCAAATAATACTTTAAAATTTTTAACGATTAAAAGTAATTAAAATAATAAAACGACTAAAAGCTGTTAATTATCGGGTACTATTTCTCATTTACTTTCTGCTTTTTTCACGCCAGGATTTTTAATAGTTTTAAGTTCGTACTTTCCGCGCGTGTTAAAGATTCAAGTAGTACACAATTCAAGCCAAGATAGAATTAAAAATAACGCTATACGGAATGCTATTGTAGAGACATGTTCAAGACATTCACAATTGGAATTGCGCTGGATCGTAGGATTATTTGCTCAGATCAGATTATCTGTTTGAACGCAATGCGCATAACGTCTAACGAGAACCTGTGAGCCACGATAAGCAAACAGCTGTTTCACAAGCGCGATAAGAACATTATCGTTGACCTTGCCCTTCCTTAATGCTTCCGCATCGTCAATCTTGAGGCTCTCCTGACCTCGTTCTATATCGTGCGAAACAACAGCGGGTTCCCTCAAACTGTAACCACTCCTAATCGGTTCCTGAATAATCATTCGTCCTAATTTGCAAACATTTTCACTATCGTACATTAGATGCTTTCATATTTAAATTTTAGATTTCTAAAAAAAGTATATCACGCAGTCATGATCCGAATTCCAATCTTATCATCTCTTGCCAATTTATTGTATCAAATATTAACATTCTACTGTAGAAAATATTAATTTTGTTTAAAAAAAAATGTTAATAATCTCAACGAAATTATTTCCGACTATTTTTGATGTCCAATGAAAAATTTTGTTTTATAAACTTCCGTTTGCTGCCTAATGAGATGTTAACAGGATTAATAACCAATGTTGCTCAACATCACAAATAGCTTGCCTTCTTCACGTTTCAAGCTGTTTGGAGTTAATATGAATTTCATCGTTGGAGCGCTGGCCGAGAAAGAAGGAAGGTAAAAAATTAGCGTGGAAAAAGAGAGTTGCATCCGAAAGAGTGCGCGGGCAACTTTTACCGAAACTTGATCTACCCCGAGGAAGATTCTTCGACCTACTTTTTATAAATTATTTAACGCTACATTAGCCCTTTTCGGTGACCCTTAAGAGATCGTTTAGCTAGCCTAACTGGCGTCCGGCAGTCAGCGGGATTAGATTTACGGTTGCATAGGGTCAACTGCATTAACCGGCGCCAACGAGGCCTGCGAGGAAGAGAAACAGAGAGAGAGAGAGAGAGAGAGTGCGTCGAAAGCGCTATCAGCCGAAACACATTTTCCACGTGCGACTGCCCGCCATTTTTCACGGTTCGTTTCACACGAAATCGATTTATCACGGCAAGCGCGCGGCCCTGTACCGTCGGTTTTCATACTGGCGGTTTTGTAGCGTTTTCTACTTTATTGGTCGTGCCTTTAATCCGGCTGATGGCCTTCCTTCTAGATTGTGCGTATTATTCAGGTGTGATTTCAACTTGTCCCGTCCACTGTCGCGATTTTGTCACCTGAGAAACCGATCATCGGAAGATTGCCATCGACAACAAGTCTCGCTTGACTGTTATCGCGATATCTAATTCCGCACAATATTGATATCTTAAGAAAAATGGTAGGATCTAAGAAGATCGTATCGATTAATAACAGTTTGAATAAAAATTATTCGTAATTCATTGCAGGATTGAATAAAGTTGAGTGCAACGATTGTTTGCATTTGGACTCGAACATTTGGACTATGCATCCCGACACGCAATGAGCTATGATCCCCGTTTTAGAGAACGGGAATTCAGTAAGCGCTAATACATAGACTTAAGAGTAGGACTTAACCTCGTCTCGGGACGCTTGCTGGAAGGTAGCTGGCAGTTCGATTTACGGTAATTCGACTGGTATTCGGCACCGGTGTCCCTGGTCTCTCAGATGTCAAACGGTCGCCTGAATAAGGACCGAAAACGCGGCTACGAAGATGGGGTAGAGGGTGAAAGGCAGTGGGAAGGTGGGACAAGAAGGATAGTGGAATGGTTCTCCGATTTAGCTCGGAGTGTCTTCGCCTTTAACGAGGAAAAGCCGCAGGAAGGGTTCGCATAGCTCAGAACCAGCTTGCCGGCTTACTGCTCCACTTAACATCGACGCAGCGGTGTTAATTACAAGCGAAAAGTGTCGCTTTATGCAACGTATCTTTCAAAGTTACATTTTTGCGCCAATGCCGATTCGTGTTAATCTAAGTTCCGTTAATTTTATTAGTAAAGTGGATAAAGTAAATATTTTATATGACATATTACAATATTAATATATTTTAATTTTTATTCGATGTCACAGAATCTCTGAAGCATATAATTAATTTGTAAAATTAAAATTTATTTTACTTAAGAAAAAATTATTAGAAAGAATAAATATTAAATGTACGCATTTATTTCTCTTTATAATATTTGTTTGCAGTAACTTTTTATTTACGATTAAGAATCCACAATTTTGTAACAGCAGCAGTAATTTCTGTGTGTATCGAGTGTAAAACTTTTAGGGAAGCGTTATGTTTGAAGATTGCTAACATGATTACGTGAATTGCTGAAACATCACTATATGCATATCTGTTTTAAGCATATGCAGGTACGCTGCTGCGATTTTCATCGCGGAAACCAAGGCTTTCGTAAACTTACTTAACAGTATCATGAAACTTGACTGGTACAAACTATCTCCGTAACGACAACTGGCAGCAGCATTACGCCACCAGTTACCACCCCGCATATATATTCCATCCATTCGTATCAATCATTTACAAATGGAGCGTAAACGATCGTATTGACAATATTTCTATGTATAAAGATTCGCATTTGTGTACATTTAACATATAAAATGTCACATTAAAAAACAATGCTTCATAAAACAGAGACACGAAAAAAGACTTGTATCATATATTTTTACTTTGAATAAAATAAATAAATAAATATTGTTCGGAAAAGTATTCACTTTTTATTTATTTTTGTTTTTATAACGAAGTTTATTTATTTTATTACCAGTTTATTTTTTTTATCTTTTTTTACGTCAACTCCTTATTTCGAAATCCCATCTTTAAAGACAAGTATCCCTTTAAAAATTATCATTTCATAAATCGATATAGTAAACTTTGTATATCCGTCATTAAACAAGAAAATGCGGAACGACTTTTCTTCTCAAAAGCTGTCAAAAATATTTACATTAAAACCGATCTCTGTAGCCTCTTTCCATCCAATTTCGTTTAAATTTGGCGAGCGTGTGGCCTCGAGACGACCGAGGATCAAAGGACACTTTGCGCGCTAGCATCAGTTTTGCTTAGCAAATGAAAAGGTGCTTGCTTGCATTTCCATGACATACCAGCAGCGAAATAATGGAAAATTATCATAGAAAGTAGTATCAATTAAAGAGAAAATATTTCCTCAATAATTGTATAAATAGAAAAAAATCTAAAAGTTGCAGAAAGAAAAAAATTACAAAACATAATTAATAAGGTAACATAGAAACCGCGCCATTAGTCAAAATATTATTTATCTTTCAATAATTGATAGCATTTATTTGTATATCCTTATATTTGTTGAAATGCTTATCAGTGGCATGTTCATTAGATATGAATTTTTACGCTATTATGACTCGCGCATAACGAGATAAGCTAGACAAATGTGCGCAAGTAAAAGTAAAGAAATATATGCTGTGAATACAGATCTCTCGTAAGCGGTTATACTATGTATAAAAAGTAATAAACAAGATGATGGGACAAATGATAAAAATTTTGAAGAGAAAAGCGAGTGACGAGAGGTCCAAAAGATATTAAAATATGCGAAGAACAATTGTTTATATAGAAAGTTATTATAGAATTAATTAGAACATTGTGTATTAATATGTTTTTCGCAAACAAAAAAAGTATAGAAAAGAAAGTACAAAACAACATTAAATTTTGTTATGAAAAATTATTAGCAATTAAGGAATTACATTTGAGGATAAAAAGAAAACGAGATCGAAAAACTGAAATATAGATCAAGAAAACGGAATTTAGATAAAAACTAGATGGAGAAAAAATAATTTCAGATCACTTTCGTCCTGTTGAAATATTCAGGCCAGCAGAAAATCTTGTTATATAAATTTTCATTACTTTAATATAATTATTTTGAAATAATTGCGAATTGTGTTTAGCGAAGGTGATTCAGCATTCCCTAATTTAGAAAAGAATCAATTATTTAAGTAACATTTCCAATAAAATCGTATAAAATCTATTTGTAGAAACTTCAGTTTTAATTTAATACTTAAAGTAGTCCATGATAAAGATTCGAAACGATTCTTACGGAAATTATTCTTACGATATGAATAAATTTGTTTCCTGTCTTTCTGGATATATTTGTCTACCCTCATTAAGCCATACTCTATAGATAACAATATGTAAAAATAGTTACAGAAAATAAAAAAGAAATAGAATTATGCACAAGTAGAATGTTAAAAATGTATTATATATAGTCGATATCACCTTATGTTCGAAATTCCGTATAAATTTTTCAGAAACAATTTATTTATATGAGTAATAGTAAAGAAATAAAACTTAAAATGAAATCTTCTAAAATGTTGACTGCCGTTTCTTTATACAGCAGAGAACGTAAAGTCATGCCACTTTAGTCACAGTAACCAAATGACATCGGTAATCATAAAGAAAGCAATGATAGGATAACTTCTCTTCTTTGCGCGCGTGTCTCTGAATTACTATATATTTTTCAACAGGGAACGCTTCTACGTAATAAATAGCACCGTTTGCCCGCAGCTTGGAGCTACTTAAGGCACTGTTTCTCACTGTCATAGGTAATGTAACAGATTAATGTCCCATTTTTCGAGGCTCGGTATCTCTGCCCATACCGCATACTAATGCGCGCGGCAAGGATACGCAAGGCGAAAACCACTCCGGTGGCGTCTCTGTTATTTTTAGTATGATTAACGTAAAGTCAGCTCGCCCGGCTCGCGATAAAAATCCCCGCCGCGTTCTGTCCGCATTTAAAATGGGGATCTGGCCGTGCTAGAGACAGGGAGGCAGTACTTAGAGAAAGGGAGAAAGGATGCGTTCGAGCGCGGACGATAAGTGAAGTAAAATGGATGCATAAAACGTGAACACTTTATGGCTTGTTTATAGCAATCTTCGTTGGCTTTCTAGCAAATTGCGCGCTAAGTAAAACTGAGCACTGAGCCCCAAAGTTTTTCGCGTCGACGTAACGAACTTGGCAATCACATAGGCAGCCAGTTTTAATTCACCCTCCGCCGATTTACTCTCTTCACACTTTACTGATAGGTAAAGCCTCGATTAACTGAGAAACGTTAACCGCACGTTCGGGGTAAGGAAACTGCGAGTTAACCGATAATTAAATGGCTGAGTTGAAATCAGTTGAAGTTCGTCTTGCCTAGTGTTTAACCGCAACTATGCGAAACGACTAAAGATCACAATGTAAAGTTAATATATTCGAACGTTGCAAATTACAATGCTAGATATACGCTCACATCGTAAGGAAAACGCGTTATTTATTAATTTCGCAACTTTTTAATAATGACGCAGGCACAGCGCTTGTCGAAAATGTCAATACTTGGAAATGCACTTGGGAGCGCGTTGGAAGTACATAGCGAGCAATTTTTTCCTCAAGAACAGATTGAGAGTTGATTACACAGTTGGTGAATGACAAAAAAAATGGAAAGAAATCGAATTAAGCAGCGAGTCAACTGATGAAAACTCATTTAAAACCCCTAATTGTATCGAATAAGGGAAAGAGTTTGATTTATGCCAGTCATATCGCGTGTTGAAATGTGAGATGTTGCTGATGAAGCGCATGGATTTTGCTGAAGCACCGCCAATTCCACGAGAACTCGCGTTGCATGGCTATACTTGTATGTCGCGCTCGGTTTACATATGCGCGTGCAAACTTTCATTCAGGAAATTGAGAGATAGACATCTGTCGACAGCGGCCATTGTATCCACCGCTGGGATTCGGGCCTTAAAACGCCCCACGAATTAAACAGTATCCCTGATCCTTCCCGACTCGCGCACTAGATAAATCCTTGTCTTCCATCATGCACGGCTGTTATCGTACCAATCGATCGGCTTAACGCCAAACACGCGCTGTATCCATTAGACTCTTCCACCGTTTTGGGTAACAAAGTTATAATTTCGCGCAAGTTATATTATGCTTGAAAACGAGTTTCGTTATTCACAGTGACATTGATTTTTTTATCGTACGCTCTCGTAATAAAATTCATAATTACAATTGTCTGATTATTGAGTGAATATAAAATCAATATTACATTTAAATAACATTTTTATACATTTTAAATCTCTCGTGAATTCAGCTTGTTTTACCTTGCTTAAAGCATTCATTGTTGACAATTCATCGATCGTTGTCTTCGTTTTCTAAATAAAGAAAAATTAAATATAGAAATAGTTTAATCAGCTTAAAATGGACATTTTATTCGTACTTTATCAGCAAATCACATTAAAGAGACCTAATTCTAACTATTGGATTTTGACGTAAAACTGAACAGGAAAGTTCGATATGCAGATAATTCGTCATGGAGAAACGACGGTGTGGTGGGTCGCTTAAAATGACGGAATGAGCGAATTGGTACGATTATCTGCAGAAATGGAACCATGTAATGCATTCCGGAAATTGCGATACTGCACATTCCTCCGTGTCGCATCTCGCACGCCACATTCAGTCGGTTGATTCGCGCCGATAAATTGTCAATGCTTTCGACGTCGTATAGCACAACCGAATCCGTGAAATTCTATACGCAGATAGAACGAGCCGTTAGTTTGCGTTTTATTCAACCCTTGCGAATTTTATTGCGACACTTATCCGAGGTGTTTTTTCAATATTGTTCATTCGATATTATTCGTTAAAAATATCTTGAGTGCATTGTATATTAGTGTTATAGTTTATATTTTATATTATATGCTGTTATAGTTTTGAATTTCGGACGATATTTATAATAATGACATGTGTATAAAAAAAGTATGTTATATTAAAATAAAAATTGTACAAGTGAAACATTTTACGATGCAAATTATTGACATTACTTCATAATTTTTTGCAACGCTGCAATGCTCTATAAAGTAAAGCAAGATTGATAGTGCAGAAAATATTTTTTAATAGAAATGTACATAAATTTTTATCGTCATGATGAAATTGTGAAAACCATCAGTGTCAATTTACTGTTCAACCGTACAAGATAATCGTAACAGCGCAAAGTTCAACTATGTCTTATTGTGACAACGGAGATTAGAATGACAAATTTATATATTATAGCACAGCTAAAATCGTTTTGGTATTGGCAACGCCATCAGTGACATAACTTTATAGTCTGATCATATTCCGCGTATCAGTCGCACATATGGAATAACTCATAACCATATCAAATGTAACGCTTGTGCTAAATATGATATACATGACATAATTTTCGTATCATGTCGAGTTGATTAGTCGGTATACGTACCGTACGCCGTCGAAACAAGCCGAAATGCGTATCATGAAACGCGTTTATTAGCATATATCGATTTAAAATGTGACGTGTATACAGCACACGCTCGGCGCGCAGCGTTCCTATCTAAGCATAAATTTAATTGCTCGCAAGGTGTACGGCGAACAGATTAAAACCAATATCGTGCGTTAAGGCTATTAACTGTGATTAATTGCAATTAATTGCTCAAGCGATACCGCGCGAGATTCACCGCGTGAACAACTTTTGCTCAATCTAATGAAAGAAGTTTGTCGATTGCTATGATAAAATAATGATTTAATATCTTGAAAATTTGATTGACCTCCGAATGAGCTGATATTCTGAAATATCCTGTTCTCTAAGAATTTTTTCAGCTGATTGTCTCGTCCATTGTCTTGTTCATTTTAAAGTAAAATGTTACAAAAAAATGTATATATTTTCTTCATAACACGATCTCAATGAAAACTGAAGGCGGTATCTGGTTCTAATTGCGAATTAAATAAACAGCCTGTTAATATTTCTAAGTATTAAGAAATGCATCTCTTCATTGCAAGGAATAAAAAAAGATAGACAGATCCCTGGCACTCTTGCGAGTACTTTTAACTTTTCCATTCTACATACGTATCGACGTTCAGTTTTTGTAGCTCCATCGAGAGAACGTAAAGTCGAACGACTGGCTTCTCCGGCAGGAGTGTACTTTATGGCACGTGCATTAATTCACTGGCTTGAAAAAGAAAACAGGCAAAGGAGAGGAAAAAAAAGAAAGACACATCCTTCTCATGAAGACACCCTGTCTTTCTCTTTCGCTCTCTGCCGAGTTTCTTGTGCTTTCGATGTTATGTCGTAAAGCAGGCAGCTCTCGATTCGAAAAAAATGATATAATCGTAATATTGCTAACAACAAAAATTAATGTAACTTAATAGAGAAACATTTTGAAAGTAAAAGAAAAAGAAAAAGTTCTTCGCAAAGTTCTTCGATAATAATTCTGTTTTTTAAAATGTCGTATCGTTGAGCAAACTTTTCATCCATATAATTATACAAATATAATAAATTAAAGTTACTATACTTTTTAATTTGTGTAAACAGTATTGATACATTAATTTTAATATTGATTATATTAATTTTTATCATTAGCAACATTCTGGCGTCTTATGAATAATTACGGGGCGATGTATAAAATGAGGAAGTAGATCTTATTACTCAAACATAATTTATCCTATTTATATGTGGTTCATTGCCCGGAGGCAGTAGGATGCGATAGAGGGTTAAGCAAAGGCAAACTGTTTAACAGCAGAAGCTGAGATAAGAGATGAGATGAAAGAGATAGAGAAGCGAGCGTATGTATATATCGTGGCGTTTCGGTGCGCAAATGCCGCTTCAGGCAGACGACAGTCGAATACGAAATCCTTTCCCTAATGCTACCACCGACGATCGCCCGGCGTTCGTCCCTTCGATTTGTCTATCGTCAGTCCACGCAAAGCAGATTCATCTTTGAACACTTGCGTGCAAACGAGAATCAAATGGAGAATAGCGCGATGAAATGTCTACATAATGTCGAAGATTTGCGTTTATGCGAAATATGGGGCGTTTGAGCGGATTATAAAATTATCATGGACACTCATAAAACCATCGAGTTTGTAAATTTGAAGCAGCATTTATCATCCATTTGCTTGTGTCATATTACAAATAAATATTGCCCAAATATTTTATTGTAAAAAAACATGTTTATTGCAGTATTTTATTATTGTAAAAAAAATATCTTGTAATCAATTCCGTATTTAGTGAACTATAAATATAATGGATGATGATAAAATGGAATAGTGATATTTGCTTTATTAAAGCGATTAAAATACATGGATCAATATGAGATACATTTAATACATTTTCTATCTATCTCCCTTAAGCATATTCCTATTGTTCGTCAAACGTGGTTTCTAGAATCAAATAGATTTATATTAATTAAATTTTGTAATATCTGATGTGCAAAATATTGATCGTGTGTATGTTTAAATAATAGTAATGTAGGAACATATAAACATACATTTTTATATCCTGTCTTCAACCTCCATTTAATGGTAATTGCGAACTGTTTGGCAATTCTTATACAATAGCATTTAAGTGCCGTTTCGCCTAAATAGAGTTTTAGAACGGCTCTACGATCGCATCATGAGGCCGGGAACGCAAATGATTATTTCAAAGATTAGTAATTACTTCCCTTTTCGTTTTACTCCCGCCAATCTTCCCAAGAGCCGTTAGACTTCCTCCGTTTCAGGAGAGGTAGTAAGCGTGGCGGCGAAAGGGAGGAAGAGCAACATCTTGCTCGGATTAGAGATTCGCGGGCAGGAGGGGCAGGAAGAAGCTGCTTGGGAATGAAGACAGTTAAGAGGGGATGAAGATGGCGCCGATGCCGTTGTAGAATATGTACGGGGGTTGGGATCGTAATGACACAGTCAAATTCATACGGAGAGAAAGAGGGAAGGGAAAACAGGGAGAGAAAGGGAGAGAAAGAAGACGAGGGAGAAAGAGAAAGAGAGACGGGGAGAACCTCGGATGAAAAATTACCGATGATAACGGACGCCGGGCGCGGAAACCGCGCTAAATGATCGCTCGCGGTTCTTTTGTGCGATTTGTGGCACCTTTACAAGCGGGCGCCTGCGGGGGGCGGTGGCGCACTGAAAAGGGATCTGGGGCTAGCGAAACCGCGTCCATGAGAACTGCCGTTCGCTATTGCCGGGATTTTACGAATTGTTCCTTGATGCAATATACGCGATAAGATAATGGCCGCGTTTTGAAAGTCGAATATATGGGAACGACAGGGGTGATAAAGCGTAATTATTTGACGCATATATCTCACTACGAAACAAAGAAGCCGACGAATTACGTTAACGTAACGGCATAACGGCGCCGAAAACGTTCTAATTGACGTTAACGTGGAAAAGTGCCGCAGCAACCAGCGCGCATACATCAAGTAAACGTACGTAAATTTTAGTATTCCCGACCACGGTATACAACGTGGCCCAGCTCAAATTGGTTATGTGGCGTTGCTCGAAATAGAGCAATTAGACTATCTTAACCGTTCCCCAAACAGTAACGAGGTAATTTACGCATATTCTCGGTCAAACCTGGCGTGCTACGGTCACATTTCAGCCCCGGGGAGCACCAAACGCGCTATAGTACTATTTACTATATAATAATTATATGTCTCATATATAATACAATAATATTTAATATTAGAGACACATTGATCGAGAAACAACAGCGAGAGATTCAGAGATTTGTCGAGAAAAATAGTTATCGATATAATTATAAATGTCGTAAGTCCCACATGGAGAAAATGACGATTTTTAACGGTAATCCTCGAATTTCTCGTAGAAATCGCACGCCATTCCGTGCGTCGCATCCAATTGAATTAAGTCACGCCTACGCAGTCACGATAGTCTCCCGATCGTAGCTCGCTTTTCCTTCAAAAATTCCGTCGAAACGCTAATGAAGGGTTGTGTAACGAGCCTAGAATATAAATTCCCTCTTACTCGCAAATTTTCTCCGTGGCCGTCCCCCCGTCGCGTAGCGCCGTGCACGGCACACAGCGTCGCAAGTATTCTTTCCACGCGGCTGCTTATCCGCACGGCGCTGAATTATTTCCCTCGTTTGCCGCCGCAGATTATTCTGTCAGTCAGCTGGGACTTAGGGCGAATGGAAGAAGGAGCCGCCGTCGTGTGTTGAAGGGAGGTGGTGCGGCGACTCCGTCGCTCTTCACGCACACACACACACATACACATGTATCTCTCACACTCACACCTCTCGTCCGCGTCCCACCGTGGTATATGATAATTTTACGGTAGCCGTCTAGCGGAGTCCGTGACAAAAAGACGAGCGTACCCTCGGGCTCTCGGCCGCGAAGCACTTTTCCGGACGACGACATATTCGCTGATTCATCCGCTCAGGGCCAAGTCGCGAAGGTGAAGGATATGAGCGCGGAGAGAGTTACGTGTCCAGACTGCAAAGTTATATCGACCGAACTGTAGCACCCGATGAGAAGATTATTGAACGATTAATGACAAAGAATTAATTTAAGAGTGACTAGGAGTATATTGCGAGCACCATGCTTGCGGGTTCGTCAAAATGTTTACCCTTGAAGTGACAGGGAGGAGCTTTACTATCTTATTTTGAAGTACATTGAAATTTCTCAAATATTTATAAACGTTGACAGTTTTAGAATTAAACTGGAGCTTTCAAACAATTATTTTCGTAAAACAATTCTCGATAAGACGAAAATAGATGGTGAAACAAACTTTAAGCTCTTTGAGGGGTTGACGACAGGTAAATGGCCGCGGAAGTATCTTTGATCGTCACGGAGAAAATCGCCGTCGATCAACGTGTGGCATGCAGAATCGACGGCAGTGTTAAAAATCGTGGAATGACGAAATCGAGGGGTAACTTTGCAGCCCAGGCACGTAACCTGTCTCGCAGAAGCGTTCGTTATCTTGGGTCAGACATAGACGAATGAATCATAAAGATACGCGACATTAAAATTATAAAATTACGAGATTCCTTGAATATCGAATTGTCATGATTATTTTACGAATGCACGATCGATGAAGAGATATCAGTAGATATTATTCCAAAGAATAAGTTATGACCGTGAGTTACGATGAATTATTAATTTTTTTTTGCAGAACGACACCTACGCAATTGTAAAGTATAGCAAGTTTTTAAATACAAAGATGGAAGAACAATTGAAGTCATAAATATTAAATACTAGCGTGAAAATATTTTAAAAATTTTTATAAATGTTTAAAAATTTTCAAAATGCAATATTATATGCAACATGCAATATTATAATACAATACAATATGCAGCATTATTTGCAATATTACTGCAAAAGTTGTTAGAAGTTAGATACATTAAATATTAATACAAAAAGGAATAAACTAAAAATAACATTTTTTTACGCATACAACAAAGTCAACAACTTTTCTTATTATTGATTTTTACTACTCTGTACATATATTAATTAAAGTAATGGACTATGTGTGTTAATTATAAACTGCTAATGTTACAGAAATACACAATGATGTTAAAAAATTAATCTACAGACTTTAGTAATCTGGTTCATTGGTTCAAAAGAATATTTTTAACTCTGTAATTTTTTATTGTTTTATTGTTTTTAACTCCGTGAGCATTACTAAATTTTCTATAGCATATTAATTATTTATTCCATATATATATATATATATATGTAAAAATATATATATATATATGTATATGTATATATATGTATATATATATATATATATATATATGTAAAAATAAATAATAATGTATGTGATCCCTGTGTTGATTTTTATCACAAAATTGAAATTGAGAATGTGAATACTGAAAAATAATTTGGTAATGCATTTATTTTCATGTCACGATTATCCTAATGAATTGTAAATTATTTTTCAAAACGTTCAACTTCTAGACATTCAACGATGAAAGAGACTAGTATATCTTCAGCAAGGGATACGTTGGAAAATCCGCCGTGTCGGATCCTCATCGAATTCCACGGACTTTGACGTTGTAAACGCGTCTCCGGCGGAGGATTCGCAGTCTCGTTGCGACAACGCGTAAGAAATGTAGTTTGCCCGAGTGGACAATGACTGCTCGAGTAGTCGAGGCACGTATCGGGCGCGCCGGAGGGACATCGCAGCCGCTTCACTCTCGACGAGGACGAATGAATCGAGAGACGCTTGACATTACAATTATCGGATAAACGTGGCGCGGGCAGCGTTGCGTCCGTCTTAAGCCAAAGAAAATGGATGATGGGGCCCTGTTGGAGGAGCTACGGCGATTAGCCAAGAGCATTCCGTGATTTATGACGGCGAGACAGACAGAAATGACAAAAAGAACGAAAGAAAAGAAATGAAAGAAAAACCGTTTTGATAGAATGAAATCCGTCCGGAGATATAACCGATGTGAATTCGACATTCAATAGATAAGAAGCAGAAGAGAAGCGGAGAGGGGGCGTTAGCGCTATTGTGCAACGCAATTTGTAGATACATCGCGATGCGTTATCGAAAGCTAATAAATCATTAAGCTCCGACGGTGGAAAGCGTAGCCGGGGCTTAAGTCATAATGGCTCTTATCACGTAATATCGGATTATAATGTGAGACGTATAATTAAACTTCAATGTAACCTGGTGCGCCGTACTTTGAAAGCACCGCTTCTGTCGTTGACATCGCGTCCATGGAGGATGCGAGCTCGTATACGCAATTGTACAAGCCACTTTAGCGTGTGTGCATCGGGAGTCGATGTATGCCGCGTTAAAGGCTATAACGAGTCCTCGTGTGGCGCGATAATTACAAGCCTCGGGTACCCGCGGAAAGCACGCGCGGATTGCGTTATGACATGATTATTGTAGCCCGCCCTGCCAGCAATACAGTATAACATGCCGCGCAATACACTCCCCGGCGATATGTCACGTCGCGCATCCACTTTATACGCAATTACAGCACGTTATAATTTGTCCATGAAAACGTAAAACGATATAAAACGTTTGACTTGTCTGGCAAAAATCGCGCGCATCGAATACGCGACATTACCCCGCAGTCGTTTCCCGACAGAACAAGAATAAATATTATCACTCTTGTGATTTTAAACGTTCGTATGTAACCGCGATTGCATGGCGCATACACGCGGACGTCGTTACGTTTGAAATATGTTTATTTATTATTCGCCGAATATAATAAGTGGGATGAATTTAGAATTTAATATGCACACACACACACACACACACACACACACACACAATTTTGTATTTTCAGATGGATGTAAGACTAAAATTGAAATAGACTTTACAGCGAGGATGTGGACATAAATTCATTCTTGCTCTTAAAATATTTATATGTAGGAAAGGATCGTGCAGTTAATGTGTAAGGAGATTAATGTGATATATCTTTCTCTCTGTGTGTCTCGGTACGCGGCCTTTGCCATACTCAACTAGCAGGGTCAAAGGCTGATAAAGATCGTTATAACAATTATACACACATGAGAGCGGATTGCGTTATGACATGATTATTATGGGTGGGCCCTGGTCCCGGTGTAACGGCACGGTTACAATACACTACTCGGCAATACGTCAAGCCGTACGTCTACTCCATGTGCCGTTGCATACTGGCTACGCGACATGCAACTGCTCACCCTCTCTCGTACCGCCGGGCATCAGACGGAGAGAATGAGAGTCATGCGATGAGAGACCGTAGAGAGACGCGGGCTTGCCCGATGAGAAATGAGGAGGAAGGTAGCTCGACGCACGACGAGCAAATTTACCGTGTACTTCTCTCCTCGTGCTTTACATTTTTCTACATAATTTTGATTACGCCACCTGCGCTTTCGGCGGCCTCTGCACAGGTGTATCGCTATACTTAGAGATTTCGAAAATATCAAAGATTAAAAAAAAAATTCCTTCTTTTTTTTCTTATTTAATCAGTACTTGACGCTGCATTTATTTCCTCGTAAAATTTGATATGATGCAGCTGTGTAGTTGTAAATTCGGATGAAAAATAGAACCTTCTTTAAATATTGTGTACATACATGTTATGTAACTGGAAAAAAAAAATGTATATTCTGTTTCGCAAGAAATAAATTTCAAACTGCAAATCAAGGCGTGTCATAAAAATTGTGATTACTACGACATCTTGCTATTTTTACATTATCACGTATAATCTAGATTCACATCATCCACGTAACAATATACGTTCGTTAGTTGTAAAGGTAATAATTTTGACTGCGCTAAGTAGTGTGAAATAATTCACAAAAGCCGCAGGATAATTAAATTGCGCTTCAGTAATCTAGTTGCCGTCTTTAACTACGCAAAAGTACACGGTGCACGATGTGCATAGCGCACACAGCTGCATGGTCTCGAAATCTAGCGCTATTTATCGACCACATCTCGAGAAGGAGAGTTACGATAACGCCGTCGTTCGCGTCAGTGAAAAGCATCGGAGACCGCATCTAATACATGTTTTTTTATCTATCTCTCTCTCTTGTACTTATTCTAACGCGAGGGACTTACGTCTAACTAGGGAGTTGCAGCACTTTCCATTCGTGCCGAGTGCGAAGTGAAATGTAGCCCGTTCGGAGGACTGAAATGAGAAGATATTGGCGACCGGAGGCGTGAATCCATGGGATTTTATGGTTTTATCGCGTTAACGGTATTTTCCGCGAGCCGGAAAATATCCCTCGCTTTATATGCGCAACTTAGGAATTGTTGCAAAAAGTATATGTCGTCTTTCAAAAGTAAATACATCGACGAGAGGCGCTTCTTCTACGCGAAATAATAATGTAAAAAGAAAGATAAAGTTAATCGCAAAATAAATTATCAGTTTCCAATGAGTACAAACGATCTTATCAATATGCATCGATTCCGCATCAGCGCGCACGAAAAGTCGAATGATAGCAGCGACGCGTATACGTATGTGCACGAATGTATACATATAAGGTAGAAACGTGGGCTAATTCGCGGTATGCAAGCTCATAAAAATTCAACGTCCCTCGGAATTCATACGCGTCGTCGCGCCTCGCGTCGCGTCGCGTCGCGTCGCGTCGCGTCGCCTCGCCTCGATGCGGTGCAGTGCGACCGCATTTAAAAAGGGCAAACAAAAGCTACATCACCGGGCACCAGTATCGCTGCGTCTCGGTTCTTGAAGAGTATCTGCGCTCTCTCGAATGTGCGGCTCTAGGAAGAATTATATGCAACGGAATGTACTGTCCGCGCGCATTTTCAAACGAGAGGAAACCGCGCTAGCTCGAGATCAAAAACTGGACTGCCGTTTGCCGTCTTTATGCTATGGGCTTTGAAACTCAAACAATGGAAAGTGACATGGCTACGCATTAATACAATGGGAGAATATAAAAAGCGTTGTGTAATCGCAATTACTTTTGTGCAGAAACTGTGTTCACTTCAATAGTATTCTTTAATAATATGTATCTGCTTGATTAAAGTTACTATCATTATATTTTTTCTCTTTTACCTCTATTAAAAAAGAAACACAACACTTGATTTCACGTATTACACAGAATATTTTTGACTATTGACAATTATAAGATCATTATAAGTTAATTATATTATAAGATTTATAATAAGAGTTATAAGAGAAATTTTACAATATAAAGATATTCGATTTAATAAGACACTCCTCAGTTGAACGGTAAAAAAAGGATTTCATTGAGGACTGATCTTGTTCAATGTTTTTGTGTGTGACTATGTACGAAGACACGAATCGCATAAAGGATTCACATGCCTTTTCAACGAAGCTGCTCGACGTGCTGAGATCAAAAACACTGTTTCGAGCTCTCAAGGCTTTTCAACCTCGAGCTTTCAAGCTTAACTACCCTGAGCATCACTATGCGCACTTCACCGTCACGTATTGCAAAAACCATAAAGACCGGAAACAACTTGTCGTTTCCCGATAGCTTTAAAACTCGGGCTGTAACTTTTAAGTACGCCGACGCAATTAATACCAGTTTAATTGAAATTTATTTGTTTTATGCGATATAAATTGTTCTGTCAGAAAAGTTTTCTTTTTTCCAATAATCTAATATCTCCCCGTTACTTTCAAATATCGATATTATGCCGATGTTTTAAGCTACTACAAGAAGAAATATCATGTCATGCAAAGCTAGTTTTGTCATAACAATCATTGAAATCTCGTTTGTAATGCTTTCTGACTGCATCAGCTAAATTATAACAGAAGTCACACAATTTCTCAATACTCTCGAAAATACACTTGATATATTTTTGCGTTATTTCTTCATAAAAGCAATTGTCCAAAATCTCGTGTAAACTCGTATTTCGCGAGCAGAGCGACGTTAAATGGTGCGACGTCCATTTACATCCCGATATTTTATCATGTCGCGTGCTGCTCACTTATGAATCTTCCGACTGGCGCGAGACTACACCAGTCGAGTTATTCGCTAAATGTAACGGATTCTAGTCGACGAGTCGAGTAACGTCTATCTAGATGCGCCCAAAATCATTCTACGTTTGCCGTTCGATCGTCTCGCTACGTTCGGTGAACCAGAAGTGATCAGAACAAACGTGCTCGTTCCTGCGTAACTTCGTAAAGATATTTAGTTGCGGTTTGCGTCGGAAGTACAGCGCGGGGTTTAGTGAAGCAACGTGAAAAAAATAGATAACAAGACGCGAAGACTGTAAAAATAAAAATTGAAGGCTATGCCACCGTGATCTCTCTTTGATCCTCTTCGTTGAGGAAAGCGAGGAGAAATAAATCTAAATTTGATCTCCGCAGCTTCAACTCTAAGATTAATTTTAGAACTCCGAAGTTATTGAAAAGAAGGGGAAAAAAAACGAATTAAATTACAGCCAGAATTTTAACTTTGATCGCTTCTCACGGGCTATATATACGTACACATTGTCGTGTGTCACTGCCTATGCATCTTTTTCTTAGCTACAAAGACGCCTCTTTGTTCCTTGAAAGCAGTGTGGCTAGAATTCGCGTCTCTTTCTATGTATGTCACCGAGCGCTTTGATATGCTGCGAGGGTAAACAGTGGCGGCTTCGTCTGGCAGCTTTAGTGTTCCGCGCGTGGTGAGTGAGTTCCGAGGAAGACTGAAATATTTTATTTATCGCCCGCGCGAGATCTGTAATCTAACTTTACATCGACTCAAATGCGTAACGGCGCATGACTTTGACCTGTGGCTTATAGTTATAAAAGCATCTAGCATGCTGAAGCTTTAAAATGATTAAAAACGAGACAATTATGGTGGAAGGAAAACTATTTCATTTTCCAACGAAAATCGTCATTTTATTCGCGCGAAATGCGTTTATTACATGCTGAAATCTCTTTTATAATGTATAATTAATTCATTCAGAACGTCTATTCCGAGTAACTCACGAATATATTCGTGAAATTAAATTGACTCAGAAGGCAGTTTTTGGTTTATTTTTTGCATTTATTGGTCTCATGTGGCACTTTTTTCAACATATCGTTCCGATTATTATATTTAAATGTTACAAAAAAGAAACAGAAAAAACGTAAAAATCGAGAAAATAAAATGTAATCAAGGATAAATTATCTTAAAATACGGTCAAATCTCTCTCTCGCATTGGAACAAGTTAAAATAGAAGTTTTTTTTTTCGAAGAAAGTTCTATTTTTCATTATATTTTTATACAAATGTGTTCTGAAAATGCGCCTTTATTTGCGCGGTTTAATTTCGCAGCTCGATTTTCAATACTTCTCTACCAAGACACTCGGCATTGCGTCGCATCGTGGAGGCGGATTTCCTATGCTGCGCCTCTTCGCATCATTCGTGCACACGGGGCATCAGTGGAGGGGAAGAGAAAAGGGGAGAAAGAGGGAATAGGCCACCGAGACACGTTAATGAGTTTTTCGAGGGACGTGCCGGGCGCAGAGACGATCGACAAGAGGCGGGAATTAGAGGTGCGAGAAAGCCACGAGGTAGGGTCGTTTGGCAACAAAGAAGGAAAGAAGCGAAAAGTCAGAATAAAAGGGAAAGAGAGAAGGACAGAGGGGAGAGGGCGAGAGAGAAAGAGAGAGGAAAGGCAGCCAAATCGAGGGAAACCGGGGGAGGGGGGAGGGGGGCCGCTTGTGATCGATTCTCCAGTTTTAAATTTAAATAAATGCCAGCTCGCGTAGCCGATAAGGTCCTACCTCGCAATAGACGCGCGCGAACTCCCCTTCTCGTTTTAGTGGCAATCTTTCTTTCCACCGCCGCCACGTAGCCGACTTGCTTGCGCGACAGAGCCCTGAGAACATCCCCCGGATGTTGAAGATCAATATCATCAGAAAATCCGATTATCATTACGCTAATACTTACACCTGCTGAAAATTTTTTAAACGTCTCACGCCATACCCGATAAACGTGTTTTAAGATAGCGGTAGAAATATTGAAGACAAATACGCTCGACGACGCCACTTTATTTTCGCACGGATAACCGCTTGATATTACTTCAGAATTGTGTAAGAATTGTGTTTAGAAAAATAATAGTATCTTGATATCTAATTTGATAATAATTAATATTTATAGAGAGAAAGAGAAAGAAAAGGGAAGAACAAAATGTATATTATAGTAATCACGTAATATTATCGTATCTATATATGATTTATATATGTATTGAGTTGAGCCTGGCATAATACTGGAAAGCAGCAATGATAGAAATGACGATCTGTTGCGAAGTAACAATTAATTTTAAATTTATCGATAGATTCGCGAGGGTTATGAAATCGCATTTTCGTCGGTCGGAAAAGCGGATGATTTCCGGGCTTTACTCGGATAAACCGAAATCAATGGATTCAAATGCCGATCTGTAATATCGGCGCCCACGTGGCGTACGCTCCAAGCAGAATTCCAATTTCCTCGGGCGTCGGACAATTAAATTACAATCGGCAAACACGATAAGCACGATCGTTCCGATCAGAATGGATGTTGCGGGGTAGCATCGTTTAAATCAAAATGTCCGACTTTTTTTAAAAAAAAAGAGGACAAATAAAAAACATTGTCCCGCGCCATTCGTCGATGTAGATCAATACTCCTCGTATCATAGAAATTAAATCTTGTTTCATTGGATATATCGCGCTCGTTAATAGTTTCATGCATAAATAATGCTATTGCCACTGTAAAGCTATAGGAATTGTGCATTTTTTTTTGCATAAAGAGAATCGTAAATATTTAACAAATTTTCTGAATAAACTCTTTTCCCTATACTGAATTTCTCGTTAAAAATCGTTTAGTGAAGAGTGCGAAAGAGCGATAAAAACACGTTTCGAAAGACAATTTTCTAAAACCAACATTTAGTTATTTGCGAGCGTACATTCATCTCTTGCACGTAATCGAAACAAACAGTATCTTCACCCAGTTTCTCCACTATTCGGGTTAGAAGAGCGTAACGTAATGCGACAAAGAGACGCGGAATTAATGATCACATCCGCACCAATTGCTACTTTTTGTGTAACAAATTTCCGTTTCAAGTAGAACCTGTTTCCACTTCCACTCTCCCTTCTCTCATTAGCGTAATACATATTTCCTTGAAAACACATTCACCAAGATTATAATGAAAAAAAAAAAAGATAAAGAAATCTGACGCGCGCGTCCAGAATTAAAAAAAAGGAACAAAGTTCTTCGCGATTGTACGACAATTACCGGCAATTGTCCCTAGCTGAGAAGTGAAGCGCCCTATTTCTCAGCAAGATTTTTAACAGCGGCAATAGCGACGGCCACCTTTACGTAATTCCGTTTCCGAGTTTGCAGATGGCTTAATTTTTGCCGTAACACGTCTGTCGTTGCGCGCGCTCCGCTCCGGTGCGTCCCGCGGAGATACGGCACGGATTTTTCTCGTTGCTGATTTTAATAACAGATTGCTACTGGAGGCAAGGGAGGGAAACGCAGGGATGTTAGCGCCGGAACCCGAGGGACAAGGAAAGGAAGGAGAACGAGAGAGAAGGATCGCGCCTGAGTCACTGCTTATACGTGACTACGGCGACGACGTCGCCGTCGCTGTCGCCGTCGACGATCCCGCCGCCACCCCTCCGCCTACCCCTTTTGCCACCTCGATATAACCCCCCCCCCCGTCTCCCGTGCCGCATTCTCTGCAATGTTTCGCCGTTACATTCTCTGCAAATGCGATACCTATACCCATCTACACGAACACGGCGGACACGTTCGAATAAATTAAAACGATTCTTTTCGTGACCTGCAACCTCATTTCGCCCTCCGTTGTCTGACGGGGGACATCTTCGGCAACGGTAAGGACGATAAATAAAATTAGCACGACCCGTGACGGATTGTACCCGTGCTTCTGTACTTGCGTGTGAATAGTTTATCGTGTCCGTTTATTGCAAATAGATCGGGCCATTTATCGCGTCGGTAGCCGCGCGAACGAAATGTATTGTGATAAACGACCGTCGTCCCTTTGTAAGGAATGTATAAATGCAAAAGTATATATGTATTAATAAAAAAAATATATAGTGCATTATATATATTTATGCATGTAACGATAACAATTCGAAACACAGCAAAATAGATTATTGTTTATACGAACTATTGTTATTGTACAGCGATGCTGAATCCATTTCTATAAAGCATGTTTCATATATTAAAAAAGTTGCGCTCTGTATGTACAATAAAAGTGAATACTGCATAGTTGCGCTTTTGTACCTCTAATTAGTAAACTCAAAAAAAAATTAAATAATTTGAGTGAAAATAAATGTAAAGCTAAATAAAACTGAAAATTAAGTTTTTTAAGCATTATCTCAATTTAATTTAATTTTATTTCATTTGTACTGAAAATTCTTCGACACACAAGCGAACTCAATTAGAGTTATTTGGTATGTTGTGACCAAATTTTTAAAATATCAAAGGTTGAACATTTCTGCAACTTTATTCAAAAATTCTAGTTTACACACTCGCGTTTCTTAATGGAAATTTATGCAGAACGCGCTACACGTAATTTCAGCTTTCTCCCCTTCATCAACAAGTCCGTCTGTCCGAGTCGGAAATGGTGACTTTATCATCCTAAATTCGCGTTAACTAATGAGAAACGAAAATTATATTCTTTAGCAGGATGTTATTTTGCCGAAAATGACATTCTTTGACGAGACACGCATATCGTTTCGCATACTCAAAAATTAAAGTGCATGTATAAAAGTGAGCTTTCCATGTAATTATGATTGTCATAAAGGACCGGTTAAAATCAAAATCGCCAGAAATGCTGAAAAACTACATGACATAAAATATAAATATTTCTTCAGCGAACGGTAAAAATGCGGAAGATTAAAAAGTCAAAATTTTTTAATTAGCGTTGTTGTTGATATAAAAATCAAATCCGTCGACGGTATATATTTGCGAACGTGTCATAATTTTGCAAGTTTACAAGTATAATGCGCGTGGATAAAATATCTAAATATAAGCACATACATATCCACAAATATCAACACTTGCAGAATATTAATAATGGTACCAACGATACAATGTTTGCTTTTCTGTTAACTGTATTAATGGATGCAACAAGAGAGTTCAATTGTGTTTGCTGAAATTACATTCGCCGGTAAACAAATGCGACGCAGCGATCGCGTCGCATTGGCGTTCGACGTATTCGAGGATGAAAATATTTCGCGAGACGTTTGCAGACGTGGCGACAATATGTTTGACGATAGCTTTATAATTATCGTATTACAATATTGTCACGTTGTGTACGTCACGTTGCCGACGCACAAAGTTACGAGAGATGAAACAGCGGCAACAGCAGGCAGGGTGAGATGAAAAGCGTATACAACAGTTTTTCAGGCCGTAAACTTGTAATGTCATCAGACCAAGGATCGCTGGTAGATGGTTGTAATTTGTCTGACCATTTAATTAATCTCCGCTTCAACACGTAAAAACGCGCCAAGTGTTACCGCTAGCCTCCCAGCTGCGGCACTTCCGTTCTTTCCATCTAAAAATGTGTCACCACGGTATCGTCGAGTAATCATCGCGAAGGCGTTATCGATTGCTACATACTAGCGTATAAATCGTAATATATATGTATATATATATATACTGCTTGATATAGTCTCATACTAAAACAGTCCTATCGGAATTTATATCTCTCGGTAATATCGATGGCAAAACGAAAAAAAAAAAAAAAAAATTTATATAGGTACATATTTAAAAAAAAAGGAAAATTTCATATTGCAAGTGAAACGTAAAAATTCACCTTGCAAAATATTAACCTGGCATATACGATCGATTCCTCGTTACTACTGAAATTCGTGCCGATATTATTGACCATTGAAATATTCTGCCGTGATACGCAAACAAGTTATAATATGAAATAGCCACGGGTCAATGAAAGAGCCAATATTAAAAGTGTTTCTTTTGAATGAATGAGAACGATTGAAACGAGAAATTGGACAAAACTGTGTATCGTTCGATGAAAGCTATACATTACATTTCGCAATAAATACTATATATGTGACATTTTACAGCATATTTTCAGATTTTGCAAATATTAGCTACTAATCTTCGATGCTGGCAGTTGGAACAAATCTATTTAAAAGCAAAAGTCTAATGAGATATTAATCATTCTCATATGAAATTATATATTCTGTATAAATTTAATAAACAACGTAATCGTCATAATGATGCAAATTGACTACTTCTCTCCCTTTCTGTTTATAAAAATATTTATGAAAATATTTGCATTAATAAAGAAAATGAGCTTATAAAATTTTTGTTTTTAATGTGTCAGCTCCAATATTTAATTTATACAAATTTATTCAATTAGTCATTATGTCTAACTTTCTGCGAAGAATATAATGCATTTAGAGATGAATGTTTGTAAAGCGCACGTATCATGAAACAGCGGTTTCTGCCAATTTCTTACATAATTCCTCGTCGACGACGATGAGATATACACAATTATGGACGAAACTATTACATTACTTGATCGTAATTTGACTTCAAAAGAGCCCAAGGTAATACTCGTTGACAAAAGGCTTTGCCGGTTACACAGTCGCAAATAGAATTAAAGGACGCCTAAAAGGATAATCCGTAGCATATCCGCGTCGAGAACCGCGACAAATACATCCGCCTCTTTCTTCATCGTTCTTTCGAGCAGCGTCTCAACCGAATCATAATTGCGACGTATCTCTTTCTGACGCTGCTGAATTAATTAGTTTTAGTTTAATTATATGGATAAATCGTCATTCCGTTTTCCCCATCTGTTCCCGCAAGATCTCCCGTGTGCAGCTCCGGATTGGCTTAGATCTTACGTGAAAACTCGAGGGAGCCGTCTTAAGAATACGAAGATTATGTTTTGCATAAGCTCCGACAAACTTCCGTTCTCATCGCCCTACACTATCTCTTTGTAGTCGACTTAAAAGGCGGATGCAATTTTACTTTACGGATAATTAATAATTAAATATCGCGGAGCTTTCAAAGGTAGCGCAATACGGCACGGGATTGTAATCGTCCTTTCTTCATTGAGTATCGCGTAATGCGCGTGTTTCATTTTCTTCTTTCTACTTGTCTTCAGGAATGAGTTAAGAAATTGAAACGCGCATCGTGCACGTCTAGATAAGATTTTGCATCTGCAATCGATCCCCACAGGTCTCTATGGGTGCGTTCCACTTAACGCTCGCAATTCTCGCGGAATCATTTCATCCTTTTTTAATATTTGATGAACAATAAGGATAAAATGATTCCGCGAGCGTTGCGAGCGTTAAATAGAACGCACCCTATGTAGTCTTTATGCGGATGGGAGCAAAAAACCTGTAGACGCGAGAGAAAAATCGCATAAAGAGCGATACACTCCGAGACGCATCAACAGATGACATGAACGGAACCTACGGCGGAAACGGAAACGGAAGCAAAACAAGTGTCATGGTGAGGGAAACCATGTCATAGAGAAGCTACGAGGAGGAGAGGCACGTGCCCGGTATTTAGGAGAAGCAGTAACGTAACAATAGGCAAGTACAGGGGTGGAAACGGTAATGGTGTGTTGCGGTTCGCCCGAGCTTACTTTTATGTCTCACCAGGGAACCAGCGACGGTCTCTTTCTCTTCTCTTTCCCTCTGTATCTTCCCCCTTGACACGCGCACTCACACATGATCGTGACTTTCAACGCCCCTTTGGCTGCCTTTCTACCGTTGCCGTCTCTTATTCTATCTCTGTCTTTATCTCTTTCTCCCTCTCTTGCTTTCGTTCACTTGTACGCTTATTTTAGCGCAGCGACAAGCAGCCTAAGGGCGAGAGAGACAGAACAAGAGAGCGAGAGAGAGAGGTGAGAGACTCGGTAAAGCCCGCTTTGTCGTCGGTTTCCTTTCTATGTTATTAAATTGTATGTGTTGAACCCCCTTTCTCCGAACAGCGTATTGTACCGACGTAGTGCAATGCCGCAGTTGCCACTTAGAGGCTACCTCACAGCTGCAGCAGTCTATAACTTATTTGTCGGCAGGTACCTTTACTCTTTCGAGAAATCTGGTTGCCCGAAATCTGGTTAGGTGATTCTTTTCGGATCTTTTCTTTTTATATTTTGTTTTTTTCTCGTGTCAATATCGTGTGATTTTTAACTGAAGATACATTTACGATATTATTCGAATATATGACAAAATTAATTTTAAGACTAATTTTCTTTTAAGCAAATTAATGCTCGATTATCGTAATGATTATCGTAATAAGCTTTAATAAATTAAGTAAGAAAAAATTTTTAATATTTTCGCGAATTTATAAAAGTTGAATAAATTTAGGAGAATTCACTAAAGGAGATGCCATTGGAGAAGAGATTGGTAGAATAATGTCACGATACATTGTCACTAGATTGTTTATAATAATTATATATAGTCATGATTTCTCTCTGAATGATGTAAGAATGGCGCGTTAATCTTTGATAGATCATCGCAATTTGTGATATGTATAGAATGTACTTACAGTCGACCGACACTTTGATCTGCTTGCTAACCGTCGGTGGGATGCCGTTGCTGGCGATGCATAAATACGCGCCCATGTCCAATCTCGAAATCCGTGCCATTTCCAGCGTTTCGCCCTCCCATTCTAGCACTGAAATCGCAACCGTTCAACATTACTTATCAATCGACTGCAGCTTCTTATTTTCACGGAATACAATTTTCTTCACATTTTTCAGAAAATTAATGATTGTTTTGTCTAGCGACACGAAGTTATCAAATTATATTGGACGTACCGGATACAGTTTTGTTGATCGAGATCTTGGAACCGTCGTCTCGTTTCCAACGAATGTTGGGCGCTGGACTTCCGGTCGCCTTGCAGGTAAGACTCACATTGGCGCCCTCGCGAACGATTGCATCCGACGAACTTTGCGAATCGTCGATATTCGGGGGCACTATAACAAGAAACGTAGACAGTTTTAGTTACTGACAATACAAAATTTATAGACAGAATAGGAGATGAAAGTAAGACACATAGGCAAGCGCGGTAATATAAATAATGCATTTGCGTGAATAAATTTAAAGTACATTGCCCGTTAAAAATTAAGCTGCGAATAGTAAGCAGAAATTTCAGTACTATTCTATGTAATACATATGCGTATACATATAGAGACACATATGTGTATATTACAATATGTTATATATAGACAGAAATATTTGTTCAATAAATTTATTGCTCTCCCTCTTTCTCTCTCTCTCTTTCCTCATATAATACAAATATGTTACAAAAACTCGTTTTTTGATTGCATAAAGAGATAAAATGTATAAATCGGAGCCACAGCACAGTGATTGATTATTGATAACTCTTTAATTGTACCATGTGATATCATTGCACATTTCATATTTGTGTATATTGAAAACGTCATCACTGCACTTGAATTAAACGGCCAACCACGTGTGCGTGCGTACGCGAGAGGCGTATAATTCAATTATAGTGTCGTCGTGGTAACGAATAATATTAGTATATGGACATACGTCGTCTGCAACGTCGACGTTGATCAACCTGGAAATGCAAGTAGCTAGGATTGGTTGACATGTTTAAATGGACAAATATCGCGTTGCTTATATGTGCAAATATGACACACCAGAATTACTCATCTTCCTCATATACTAATTAATCAATCAATTTATGACGATCGACATATCAACGAAAAAACATTCACGTTTCTTCAATGTGTTTAACATTTTCAGTTGTCATTACAAAACAATATATTGTTTTGTATCAAATATATAATGCATTTTATAATTTACCACAATTTAATGATACTTGCAGTTTTTATAATTATCCTATATTTATCGTATATTTTTTGTAAATAAAATGCATATTTTTGAAAAATTCTATTAGAGAATTTATATTCATTATATTCCTCAATAATTCTTTATTATATTATAAATTAAAATTCTTTTCAGTTATGACCTAGAAAAACAATTTATTTCGATATTGTAATATGGATGAACAAATATCGATTTCAATACTTTTAATAAAATCGGGGACTACATTAATACAATAATTAATTTAATCGCATTGTATTGTAATAATATTATTCTACTTGAATGAGACTTGAATTTAAGAATAAGTCCGCGCTGCTTTTGTACAAAAAAAGAAGTCGAAAAAATCTAGAACAACGTAGAATTATAAAATTATAAAATCTTGGCAAAAAGAAAATTTCTCTTATTTGATTTAAAACTCAAAGTGTACAGGCTGTAAAAATGGAAAAATGCGAATAAAAAATGTCTTCTTGTTAAGACAAATAACCTGCAGAATAGCAATGTTTACTGTTGTATTAAAATAGCAGTAACTACTTTATATTATGCTACAAGTGACAAATTATTTATAGACTGCATATATAACTTGTCCATACTATTCGTGTCTTGCAAATCTGTAATACTGAATATTCAAAAAGCTTTCTATTATCTCTATCTTTAGCGAGTCAAATCTCTAGCTTATCTTATCGCGGATCAATCTCTGATATAATTCATTATAATAGATTCTTACAAGCTGTTTAATATGTACTATAATAGAATCCAGAGAGAGAGAGAGAGAGAATAAAAAGTTATCACATTAGACTGTTTCTAACCATGAAATTAAAAAAATAATATTTTATATAACTTTATATAAATAAAAATAAAATATGACTGAATAGTTTTTGCCCTAACTATGCTCGGTAATTGAAATTAAGTAGAATATTGTGCAATGCATATCTCGACATAATATATTTTTCCTGTACTATTTCTTGCGTAGTTTTTTTGTGTATTTATTATCGTCATTATAAGAGAAATCTTTATGACGTATAATTTGCATTGTTATAATGATTAATTAAATAAGCACAAAAAATTTTAAAATAATTAATGTTTCTTTCATATAAAATTCGTTACAACATATCATTAAACTCAAGAGTAATCATTATCTCATTAGAAAACACCTGACATCTTACATTGTCTAATTCTTATAGCCGAACGAGAGAGAACAATCCGCCTCTTTTGCCACCAACAGCCGCGTGGTCACCGCGTACGAGGGAACGCGGCCAATCCTATGAATTACCGCAGGTGTCCGCCGATATCCTGCATTAATGCTAATGCGGGGTGTTACCGAATTGTTGAACAAGGGCAGATTGAACGCGCGCGGGGAGATAGGGGGTGTGCGGTCCGCCCTCACTCTCGCCATTCTGCACGCCGTTATACTGCAGTCGCGTAACGGTCTGTTGATGCATTATTCAAGCGCAAACGCTGCCTCTGCCGCGCGCGTGTTGCCGCGCTGTTGTGCGTTAACTTGTCCTAAACTCCGGCAGCACAACGTTCGGGAGACGTCGGTGGAGAGATCGCTCGACGATGCTCACCGGAGACGGGAGTCTTGAGGGCAAACGCCCTCGCGGGCACCCTGATATTTCGAACGTGCACAAAAATATGCGTTATATGTATCACGAATCTAAATATTCAAATATTGACAATTCTAAACAGGACACCGACGCTTTTTCGTCGAGTTGCCTCTCTTTCGGGAGTCTCTTCGACAAAATGGCAATATCCCCCTATTTTTGGAGAAATGTAGGAAGTTAATCTCGATCTTTTCAATTTTTTTTTTTAATAAGCAATAAATCTATAATTGATGGAAACTATTTTGATAATGCTATACCGGTGAAATTGATGACAACGAAATATTTTAACATAAATTTGGGAATCTCAGGATTGCAAAATGATTTCTTTTCGCGGTGCAACAAGGTAAATTTGACAGATATGTGGAATAGATACATTGTAATCATAAATTAATGAGATATGTTGACATCCTATTACTGTAATCCTAAAATGATGCTTTGTTCCGCTGGGATATAATTATAGTCAAAAGAGAGAATTATACGGAGATGATTATTGAGCTTCGTCGTGAATGAAGTCATTGTAAACTGTAGATTGCTAATTATAGCATATACCCTTAGGGAATCTAATGTCATGTTCATATCGTATCCTACAATATACATTATGATATGCCTCTTGACTGATGTAAGCCGCATAGTTTATGCGCCTCGTAACTTCATTTACGGAGACTATAACGTAAAATTTAACTACAGAGTACGTATGCGCGATGGGCAAATGTTTTCTTTTTTATAAATAATTATATAACAAATATTATAATTATGTATTTCATCAAAACTATTCAAAAGTATGAGAAAATATTTAAAATAAAACTTGTTTTCAAAGAGAAATAATTAATAAATGGAAAAAATTACGTTATTATTTCTTAAAAAAAAAATTATTTTATTTGTCTCATGAAAATTGTTTTATAAAATAATTTTAGAACACTAAGAAAGATTTTTATTGCTATCTGCTAGTTTCTGAAGAAATAGGTTGTATTAATTTACGTGTGTCATGTTATAGATATAACATAAAGAATTACGAATTTGTTAGTAACTGTCAAAGAATAACACAGTGAATATTTGCTCTTAAATTCTGCCACGACTTCTTTACTGGTTAAGTAGGTCAACTCGCTTCTAAATCAAATAAAAGTAGTCTAAGCTTCTGATTTATTTAGGACAACAGTGGCCAACTGCGCGACAGATCGAAAAATTGAGAAAGGGATTTACAAATCAATAACTAAATAAGACAGGAACAAGAAATTTATAATGTCCGATATACACCTAGTCACAAAGTTACCAAAGGTTTGCTGTGACAAGGAAATGTCAATCGATCGTAATTTTAACAGCACAATATTTTTTGCTACATTAGCAAAAAATCAAACGCGAATTGTCATTCTTAAATCTTTTCAATTCTTCTCTATCCATACTCTATTTATATACATTATATATTTAAACACATCTATTTATATAAAATGTGACATAATTGAAAATTTATTCGTAATGTTTCTTTATGACAAATTAATTTTTGCCATAAAAAATAAAACTCTATTTTATTTTAAATCGTAGATCTACATTATAATACGTCATCGTTCTGCAATTAACCATTGTCCCCGATAAAACTGATGAATCAGTAAGTCCTACTTTTCTTCCGGAGGAATCATTTAATCGGTCAGCCATTCCATAAAACAAATCGGGCGATTATTTCCTGCGGCAAATATGGGGAGAGATAATACCTAAATGCATTGGCGGAAGCTTGTTACGCGCGATGTAGTCATGGCAGATCGCCATTGTGTCGACTCCATCGGCATTATCACGAAGTGTCGAGAGGGTACCGCAAGGAGATCTTGCGTGTGTTTGTGCAACGGAGAGCAAGAGTCCCGTGGAAACAATTAATCTAGCCCTCTGATTACTCCACGCCGACGCATCCGTCCCCTCAACCCCGGTATCGTTGCTCTCGCTTTAAGCTGCAGCCGAGACGTCAAAACTCGAGATATTAATATGTTCTCTCGGCTGGCAGAAGGATGGCGACCGTCTCGAGATCTTATTGATATTTCCTCTCTCTCTTCTGATTAAATTATTATAGCTCTGTTGTGCTTTTCCATGCAAAATTAGCGAAACGGGGATACTTTCGCTCTCTAAGCATAAATCTGTTTAGACGGCTGCGATAAAATGCTTATGCTCCGTTACAAACTTCGCGACTTCGGTAAACTGACTCCATTACGTGAAATGAGATTTATTCGAAGTATCTAATGGATTCACAGTACGATACGATAAGGTCGTAAATAACAATAGACCATGGCATATTCTCTGCTAATGGCGCCGCGGAATTAATGTAAAACGTATGAGAATAGTTCTCTTTTCAAAAATAATAAAATACAGTAGGTATATTAGCGAGAAAGTGAAATTCGTGGGCTATTTTTATTCGTTTGCAGAAATAATCATTTCTCGTAAAAAAAATGTATAATATACGTATGAAAATATATACTTCTAAATAAAACATGATTTTAAGTTCAAACGAAAATAAATTTTCTAATAATAAATAGGATTATATACTGTTCTTATATATAGTTAAAAATTTGAAAGAATAAATAGTTATATCTTAAAAATTAAATGCTACATATACATTCATTCATTTTATTTTTAAAATTACTTTTAACAAATATAAAATATATAATACCAGAAATTTGACGATTTTTCAAGAAATATAGAAATGTAGTTAGTTAAATCACATTGTAAAAATAGATATTCTTTACTGATCGAATTATCATTGTAATTTTATTCGTCCGAAAATAAAAGAGATCTTTCTATGTCTTTCACTATTAATTCATAGATATATTTCTAATCTTTAATACATAAATTATTATATAATACAGGAATAATATCAAAGCATATTATTTTTTTTTTTGTTAAATCAAAATGATTAACATATTTAACAGTCTACTCTGCATTAATAACATCAGAATATGATAGTTTTTAAAAACGGATAATAATGACGTGATAATAATAACGAAAATACTAGAGAGATGTTACGTTAAACGATTTTAATATTGTACAAAAACCGATCGCATAAGCAAAGCGCCTTACCTACAACGTGTAGATAGCCATATTGCGTTTTGGCGGCGGCAGTGTTAATCTGGCACATGTACTTTCCCTTGTCCTCCTCGTGCACGTCGTTGATATGTAGGAACCAGGTCCTGTGCTTATCGTGCGACACGGATATTCTGGGGTTCCTGGTAATAACGTGATTCTGTACCGTCAGGATAGCGCTCTTGTCGAAAAGCATCCAGGCCACCTGAAACGAGATGGATATCGCATTATACATCATAAACGCAGTTTGTATATCGATTATTACGAAGTTGCTGTCCGTTCTTATAATGATATTTCACAATATGATTCTCATTAAAAGTTACACGTTATAGTATGTATATAAAATGCGTTATACTATCTATAAAATGTTATTTTCTGCCTTATTTTCTCATTAAAGTTTAGATTTCAAATAAAGATTTCCCAACTATTACGGAACGGTAGATCGTGAGCATAGATACATGTATATCTTTTTTAGTTGCGTTAGAATTCAAGGAGAGTATGGAGAATAAAGATAAAGTAACGATATAAAGGAAAGGGAAGAACAAGGAAATATAAGAATGAGATTCGCGAACGAGACGGATGATCAATGATGCTTTCAAGCATGGAGTGATCTACAAATCTACTATGGTTATAGATATTCACCAGTGGGATAGATCGCTTCGGGGGGCTTCGAGGGCATATGTACTAACGTGCAATGTATATATATATATATATATATATATATATATATATATATATATATATATATATATATATAATGATATAATTTGTGAAAAAAATCACAAATATAATTATACTGTAATTAATAATTGTGATTTTTTTTCACAAATTATAACAAGCCTCTTTTGCTTTTGTCGCGCGTACTTCTGGCGAGCCTCTCGCGAACATCACGGATTAGCGTCGCGACGCTGAGAGTTATCACGATAGCGCAATATAGCCTGTCTGTACAACAGCGCATTTGCACATTGTGAAAGGGAGCGGCTGTGTTGAAGTGCAACGTTTCTCGTGCTCGAGCGAAAGAACTCGCTGCCCTTCTTATTTCTCCAGGGACTTTTCGCAGCGAGCGAATGAGAGATCAGCATTCTCTTTATTCTCAAACCCCCTCGTTTCCCTTTGTTACCTTTCTTCGGTCTTCTTCACTTTCTTCGACGTGAATGGGAAAATCGGCTAAATATCTCAGAGCACTTCCGTATCCCGTTGTCGCGATACTTTCTACTTATCTCCGCCTCCAGTTTCTTATTCTATTTCCCTTTCTCGGAGAGGATGGAAAACTTACATATTTCGAACGACAATAACAATCGACGCTATTCAACGAGCTATGCAGAATGCAACCATCCGGTCTCAATAAACGATCATTTAACGAGAGAAATAGTCAGTTTGGGCTCTCTCTCTCTCTACGGAGACCAGTTTTTATTCGTCTGCACAGCGTCATCGTGTGCTCTCGAAAAACTTTGCTCGTATAAAACATCAAGCGCATATCACAACACACTATATAAAAAAAAAAATATATATATAT
>JAJVSH010000018.1:0-100822 GCA_021460005.1 Tetramorium alpestre | reverse complement strand
CAATATATTTTTTAAATGCAATTTTTTAAGAAACGTAATCCCGAACAGGATCCTGAAGTCTTCATATATGCTTAAGTAGCTCTACCTTTTACAATCGATTAACGCAATAGGGGAGCGAAGTTCTTGTACGGCCGTAAATCTCGACGAGCATAACTATTCGCTTCTGACTCGGAACTAGGATCGTTTCGCAGTCGTTTCTCGCGTCTTCCGACCGTAACCGAATTTTCGTCCACCATTTATCCAGTCGCTCTTGCACCGGCGGCTGTCGGCGGTTATCTTCGCAAAGATATACGAATCTCGACGGGGATTCCCGGCGTCGCGTCGGTGGGATTGCATGGATACCGAAAAACGCACTGACATTTTCATCATTTGCCTTTTCGCGACAGTGTATCAATTGTTTGAATTCCACGGTGACAATCTTGCGTTACGATTTATACACAAATTCTGTTTTTTGATGCTATTTATCGAGTTTTCACATATTAAAATCTAACTCTTCTAGATATTTAATCGAGTTTTCACATATTAAAATCTAATTCTTCTAGATATTTAATCGAGTTTTCACATATTAAAATCTAATTCTTCTAGATGTAATTTTTTCCATTATAGTCATAAAAAATATCCAACTGAATTTATTTGATAAATAATCACATTAAAAAGTAAAATATTTACTTTGTATATTGTAAATCATGTACTGCATTAAGACAATTATTGTGTGATCATAAACTGACATGTGTATCTGTGAGCGAAAGTTCGCTTTAAATTAATATATTCATTAGAAAAGATTATTGAAAATTTTTAAATAATGTAATATTTATCATATGTTTAAAAAGTTTGCTGAACTTTGCAGCAATAACGCTCTTTCATAAATTCTTGAATAAAATCCGAAGAAAATGAATTACATAAGGTTGAATACCCATGCTCTTTACGGAACAATAGGGTCCTTAGGTCGACTCGTTTGATCCTTCTCATTGGCATACGGATAATCGAAGGAAATACTATTGTATTCTTTATTTCCTTTGACTGTCATTTTTTAATAGCAAGCGTTGAACCTTTCTCTCGAGGTTCTTATTCGCATTCAATAAACACAAAAAAAGAATAGGAAAAATATTGCAGTACGCAATCAGTCATGAGAGAGAGAACGCCATTATTAAAAGCATAATTCTCAACGGCACCGAGAGACGCAATCTCTCCAAGCAGTGAGAAACCAATTTTTCTGCTTTTTATCGATTTCTGCTTCGTCACTTACGGTGACAATCAGATCGCGAAGATTGGTGTACCGTTAAGTTAAAACGCGATACGCAGGTGACACCAAGAGCTATGAGGAAAGCAAGTTCGAGTGACCATCTTTCCGACTCGCAGCTTGCTTTCCGATGCATCAACATGCAAGCCACACTAAAACTAAGATGGATGCGCGGGTGCGCGAGAGGGGTTTGCTCTAGGAGTTTGTTCCCCCAAGAGCCGTGGCACGAAGCATTGATTCCTCAGCGTGAAAGGAGAGTTACAGCTTTGTTTACTACGAGGGCGACGAGCTCAGCGCCGTCCAGTCTGGCTTGGCGCTGGCTGTGCTGTCGGTGTCTTCTTTTCTACCACATTCTCCTTTCCTACTTCTCTCTTTCGACCGGTCCGTGACTCCCTTTCCTTCTCTCCCCCCCTCCCCCCCCTCGGAACGTCTGGACTGGGAGACCTATAGTTAACGTCAAGATCAACTCTCCTCGTCCTTTCCAACGTTCTTCTTCCACGCGAGTACTCCATGGTCCTCGCGTACGCAAACACATTCACCAGCTAGGCGGTTTATACAGAACCATGGAAAGCGAAAGAGCGGCGTGGCTGAGCCATCTCGCACAACCTCTCCCGTCGCCTCTCATCCCTTCAGCCATTGTGTATGTGGAAAGTTGGACCACATTCCGGCTGAATGTATTACAACCACTTAACCCGCAAGCTGTCGAGACCTTCAGACCGGAGAATCCATGCGGCATATGAACCTCTACTGAGGCTGATAGTTCGCTTAATAGGCACATTAAGCGCACTGATGGTTAAGCTACAGTTAAGCGATTACATAAGCGATACTTTTTACGTATGCAAATATCAGATTGAGATGCGAAAGATTTTTGTTAAATCTATCAAAAATTGAAAACAAAATCGCAACAAAATCAAATTGAAATTGTTGCCACTGGCTTTAATAAATTCTTTTTCATTTAAAAAGATTATTTTTTAAATCTTTTTTTTAAATCTCTCTAAATTTCTAATTTTATTCAATACAAAACTTATACAAGATAAACAAATAAGAACTCTTTCTTTCGCCATAACTTGATATAATTTATAATATAAATTTAAATATATATAAATTTAAATATATAATATAAATTTTTTAAATTCATTTACAAACTTAATCGAGAAGGATCAATTTTCTCATCGAAACCTTGCCTTTTATTATTCACTTTTGTTAATTTTATTGGACCGGAGATGCATTAATGTTTGAATACTCACGTAGCGCTGCAGACACTTTACTCTCGTGTACACAAATACACTTGTTTAGACATTGCAAAACATCCGAATAGAAATTTATAACGTGCAAAACAGCGAGAAGAGTTAGTTAAATCAGTTAAGTTCGACGAACTTTCGCTGAACTTCTCTGTATAAAATTGGATCAGGTTGGCACTCAAACTGTCGAAAATTCGGACCGTTCGATCGTTGCCCTCTTTGTTGCAGCTTGATTCAACAAACTGACCGCTATAAATTGTGTCGCCCGACACACGATCGTTTTGTGTCGGAATTAGATTTTACAGATTCGTTTACGCGATAAGAATATGTCGGATAAGCGCATCTTATTTACGTGAAATCTAAATTTCTTGGTCCTTTAAATTAATAAACAGAGAAGTAACAGTGAGGTATGTCGGTTTGCGAAGCTTCTTCATTAGTAGACCCTTCTTACCTCACGCTTATACCATGCAAGAACTTGGGACACCTTATAGATAAATGTATTAGGACCACTTATCCCACAAGCTGTCGGGTGCTCCGAGCTTGTAGACAACCTCTTAATTATCATAGAGCGCTAAGCCATTGCGCAGGCCGGAAGTACGACAGTACTGCCATGAGTGCTAAAAGCACCTGGAAACTTCGTGTCAAAGACTGTAAGTAGGTGAAATTATCTCGCACCATGCGAAATCCATATGACTCGAAGTTTCTCAGTGTACAATAAAAGAAATGTCTATATTGTCTTAAATAAATGATAAATGACCAATTAGAACAACTTTTAGCGCACTATTGTTTGCGGAAAATTGAAATATCGCTTACACGTAGGAAACAGTAAAAATAAGAATAAAAAAGAAGAATAAAGAGAATTGAATGAAAAAATATAATATCGATTTTTGTCTTTAGCGTATGCAATTTCTTATTTAATAACTCACTTTATTTAAAATAAGAGAATTATGTATATAACTTTGAGAAAGAGAATATGGACAAAATGAAAAAAATTAAACTAAAATAGGCTTAGATAAGATATTAAATATTAAATACATGTATGATATATCCAAGTTATAGATATTTTTATATTTTAATGTGTTTATAATTGTGTCTTCGCTTATATGTGTAAAATATCGATGTATACGTACACAATTGTTTTAAAACGTATGTATGACAGATATAATATTTCAACCATGTAGCGCCTCACATTTTCATCAAACAACCGAGTGCCATAGCTGGATCATAACGACAGAGAACCGGATGCTGCTTCTTGTCAGCCGGGAAGACAGCGCGCTAGCGAGAAGCATTGCGCGCCGCCCTCGCCGCCGCCCTCCGCTTGTCAACACGTTCTTTCTAGCGGAGTTCGAGCGTTCCCTCGGTTCCGCAGTGCCCGCCAGTGGAAACGCAGGGTGAGAGACGTGATTCAATTTAAAAATCATTCGCTAAGTGCTTGGGCTGAAATATCCTTTTTTATTCGAGAAAACACATCGCGCCGCGCTTCTTCCGGTACGGCCATTTAGCTCACCGCTTTAATTCACGTTGTCCTGGCGGACCCCCGTCGGTCATGAATCCCCTTCGACGTTTCGACGCCGAAATATGGACGGCCGCTCGAACCACTCGCTGGCAACGGCCACCGAGTTGCGGTTTAATCGTCACGTAGTTCAACGATCTCGCATTACGGCTCGTTCACTTTGCGAAGAAAAACGGAAAAAATAGAACGCGCCCCGGCGAAGTGTGTTTGTCCACTCACCAGTGAGAACGTGTTATCGAAAACATTATTGCGTTTAAAGAGAGTAAGCGAAAAAGTGTGGAAACAAAGAAACGAATGGTTGTTCGATGTCGGCTGTTCAACGACATTAACAATCATTTCACTATCAGCTGACTCGTATTTATAATTGTATCTCTGTAGAGTTACGTAGATCATGAAACTGTGATTGCGATTAAATAGATCAATTTGATATTCGTAATTTTATAATTATAATGATGATGTAATCAAAGAATTTAAATGAAGTTTATTTTAACATAACCCAAGTTCTATTTCTCGCGAATCAATAACTGATTCTTGAGAGAGAATTATATATGAACGTATATGATAACAGATTTTAAATCTTTTATCAGGTAAAATTACATAATATATAATGCACAGTAAGAGATTGCGCGAAATTAATCAAAGATAAGATTTTAGATCATTAAAATATTTCGCTAAGAAATAGAATTATCATTGCTATTTTATTTAAGATTCGAGAGAATTAGGTTTTAAAAACTAGAACTTATGGACACTATTTTCTCTTATGTCCTAAGTAATAATGTCAAATAATAAATAATTTTCTTGTATTGCTTTTTGATTAATAAAATTTGCGATATGTATTTTTTCGAAATCAATCTTTCTAAAATTGGATATGTCAGCGATTAAATATGAATATCAAAATCGCTATCAAAATTTATTTAATAAATATTTCACGTTTTAAATTTAGCAGAAATACTATTACTTTATAAATGACCATATAGATATATGCATAGAAATTTTAAAACGTAATTATATCAGTGACATAAACATATCAGTAATATTAAATCTAATATTTATAGGAGAAAAATATTTATTTCCATTTTGATCGGAAAATCTGTAATATAAATATGCATTAAAAATTTATTTTTATTATAATCATTTTCTTCCAATACATCCCAGAACAAAAAGATATGATTTTAAAATGAGATTAAATGGCAACATTTTATAGCGATTTAATCTGATTTTCTTTAATTATTGAAATTACACGATTTTACTTTTTATGATACAAAGCAATATTAAATTAATTTGCATAAATACTATTTGCATATTTTACGATTAAAATGTAGGTGAAATAGATTTTATCCTTCAACTAAATATTATAGTTTAAGTTTTTTAAATGCGACACTTAAATCATTCAATTACTTTCATAAAAAAGAGCTTAAATAATACGTTAAATTCAATTTAAACAATCTGTAATTTGTGTCACATAATATATGTATGAAAAATTTGTTAAGGGAATCAGAATATTATATGAATATCACATGTACATACATATCATATACTTACATTATATTAAAATACATGTATCAAACATGGCATACTATATGTATAATTATAGATATAATTCTGTTCTGAAATTAGAAAGAAATTATAGATTGTTGAAATAAAAAGAAAGCTTAATACTTCAAAACATCAATTAAAAAAGTAATTACATCTATTAATGATATACATATACATATACATGTCATTAATTTAAAGNAAATTCAACTAATATTGAATTTCTTCAAACTCTCAATAGAAATAAAACGGAGTCGTTACCTCACATGCAGCGATACGACGAATTCACGAAGCGGAGCGTAGATAATGACGCGCGATCACATTGCGTTCGTCGTGGCTGGCTTTGCGACACGGGGAAACGGGCGACGTATTCGGCGCACATTTATTTCATAACACACGCGACCGCGCGCGCGACGTGGCGGTGAATATTTCGTAGCGACGACGTTTTACACGACATTTCGCGGTGTACGACACGCGCTGGATACACAAGGTCAACGCGTTAACGCTCGCGACTCGAAGTGGTAGGGTTAGAGCGCGTAGTAGCGCGAGGCGAGAATGGCGAGACGCGCCGCGCCGCGCCGCGCCGCGCCACTCCATTATCCCTTGCGACCGTGACGGGAAGAAATGAGCGCGCGATCATTTCCCGTTCGCTTAATGCGCACGTCGATTGCCGTTTTGTACATACAAGTATCAGGCACTCGATAGCGTTCACTAAAGCACGAGTCGATAACAATAATGAGAATAATTATCGTGATTACATTCAGAGCGACTTTTTAACGATACTCGAATTCGCCTTGAACTTGCCCTCAATGAGAAATGATGATCGGAAAGACATCGAATCGATGCCTTTTCGATGTAAAATCGTGCTAATCGATGTCGAATCGATATCGATATCGATTCGACATCGATTTGATCAATCATTTCTCACTGCACTGACAGAAAAATATAGTTACTTTTGGCCTCAACCATAATTTTATAATATTTCTAACAATAAATATGGTTAACTTAACTATATCTCAAAAATAATATATGCGCGTCTCGAGATTTATGCCGGAGAGAAAAATACACGCGACGCGGAATCTGCTTCTACAGTATCCTCGCGCGACACACCATTAGCCTCGAACTTGACTCGCGTCGTGTCGCGCGACGTTCGGAATGAAGTTGGCATCATTTTCGCCTTCCGCGTTCGTCACCGAAATCTTCGCGGGCACGAAGCGTCGACTCGAGCGGCGTCGCGACGTGTTTAATCAACAAAGTACAGTCGTAATTAGCTCCACAATATTGACAGTCGTTAACCGCGTGACAGGAATTCGACGTTTATACGGCGGTAGTTTGTTAAAACGCGCATCCGGCGAGATTCACTCGGTCGCGGCTTAACCGCATGAATAGCCAAGCGCTACGAAACGCTGCATTACGGATATATTTTTATGGATATAATTATCTTTAGTTTGCTCTCGCGCTTGTATCGTATGGAATAACAGAAACGCTCGACAATGACGATAAGTCCAAAACGCGAGCGTGCATTGTCACTCGAGACGCGCGAGAAATAGAGGAGGAGGGAGGGGAGAGTCGGAGCAGTAAGCGTGACGTCACGGCGGCGGACGGCGCGTGAAGTTTGCCGCGCGCTTCCCGAATTTCCACTGTTGTTCGAGATTCGTTTATTGCGTGACATCACGAGTGTCGAGCGAATCGAGCGTGATTCTTTCGTGCTCCTCCACTGTCGCGACGCGGTAAAGTGCGCGTCGGGTGCGGTTAAAGTCGGGAGTGCCGTACAAAGTGTCGCGCGATCGTCGTAATTAACTGCCGCGAGAGTTGTGTGTGTATGTGTGCCACGGAAGAGCCAGCCAGAACGCAAAGAGGAGAAGGTGGCCCGGGAAGGCATCGGCGAAGCAAGCGTGGAGTAGGTAATTCACCGAATTTGTTCATATATTATTTCTTATTTATCGTATTAACAATCTATTTTTGCGATAATTGTATATTTTATACGTGATTTTGTATCATATGATTGACACATATAAAATATTTCTAGGATTTATCATTTAAGATATTTAAATATTTCATAAAGTTCACTTCATTTAAATTATTTAGACTTTTATATAAATAGATAGATATATATTTTTTGCGAATTATATTATTGAATATTAACTTGAAAAATAAATAAAATGCAAGATCAATAGTTATTTTTGATATATTTAATTATGTTGAATAAAATATAATTTGAGGAATATTTGTATTTTACAGATCAACGTTTATATTACAACTCCGCACATCGTATCGGTAAGTGACGAATTGTTTTTATTTTAACTTATAAGCTAATGAATCTATGAAAATAATATTATACATACTCCGAAAAAAAAATTCTGGTTAAAAACGGGCAAATCAGAAAAATCTAGGATTGATCAAATATCCTGATTATTATAATAGGAATTCTGATTGTTCAATAAATTATAAAGTATTGAGTTTCATTGTAATAACCAGAATATTTGATCAATCCTATAAGATTTTCTGATTCGTCAGTTTTTAAACAGAATTTTTTTCAGTGTATATAATTAAAAATTCAAGTTATACATATATGGATATACGCAAAGGGAATACCCAATACATAATGGCAATGTGATTAAATATAACATAAAGAATGCGCAAGTTCAAAATCATTTTGTAATAAAATCTATTGTATTTTTTCTATTGTTCCAAAATGTATAAATTATAAAAAGAACGTTGAATTAAATCCACAGGAATATTTTTTCAATACGCACGCGATAGTTGGCCGTTTACAGAAATACAAATGTTACGGGTAGACGTCGAGTAGAATCGTTGCGTTATTCCATAACGTTCTGACGTCTCCATTCGTAAGTTATGGGATTCCGAAGTGCAAGAGTGAATTCCGCCACTTGGAGCAAGATCAGCGGCTAACTTTCACGCACCATCGTAAATCCGCTCTTGTACTTCGAAACTCCGTAACTCACGATCGGATCATCGGTATGATACATTATGGTGTGCCATCGGGATTCCCACTATGATCTCTGGTCTATGACTTCTACGTCGCGCTCCAAGAGAATAATATGTATTCGCCGGCTACCGTCTCCAAAGTGCATTTTCTCACATTTGATAGTAAAATCAAATAAAAAGAGCTGAATATTTGTAGCCACATCGTGATTCACGATATAGGAGAAAATTGTTTTTATTTGTGCGATCGGATATGGGCAAATACGGATAAATTGTGATTGAAACTTACATATATAGTTATTAGGTACTCGTAAAAACTAACAAATGGATGGAAAATATTTCGCTAAGGTATTGAAAGATTTAATACTGATTATTAACATCTAACAAACTTACAATTATTTACGTTAAACAAAACATTAAATTGTAAATTATCAGGAGTTGAAATAACTTCATCTCCTTGAAACAAATAATTATTAATTTTTAAGCGTCGTGAAAATGTATAGAAAAAAATATCGTTCATTCTAAGATTAATCTTTCATGTCTCTTATCCTGCGTGAGATTTATATTAAAATTAACAAAAAATTAATAGAATAAACTTCGAGAAGTATGCAAATATAATATTAATACACGTACAACTATATGAGAAACGTTAGGTTCCGCACGATCAATTCCACATTCAACCAATATTGATATTAGATTGGTTATTCATACTGTTTTAGCATACAACTGTTCAAAGGTAGCGACATTATGCGCGCCGATATAGAGCTTACATGTACAGAGCAAATTATTGAATAATATTGTATTTAATTATTAAAGAAATTGTATCGTAATTTCTATTCAAATTGTCGATTAAAAGCTGTCGTATAAATATCTTAGCTATAGGAGTTAATAATGCTAAACCGCGTGCTTATGCACATATTAGTATTCGAATTTACATATGGGAGTTGTATGTCGTGCACCTAAGATATTATTCATACGAATACCCACAACAGCTGATTTATGGTAACACAATTACTAGCCGCAATATGCTGCATAAACGAAAAATATTATAATAAGTAATAAAACAGATCTTTTCAAATTTTGTTAATAGAGGGCTATATAACATTCAAAGAGAACATTTCTTATACAATGAATTGGACAACTGACATGCTTTTATTCTTTCATTTATTTAATTTAAATAAATTTAAATTTAAATTAAGCTAAAAAAATATAGTAAAATGAAAAATTTATTCTTCAAAATCATTATTTCAACAAACTTTTAAAATTAAAATCTTTTATTTGTATTAAAGATATTACAAAAATATATGTGGTTTATATCGTAAGATATTATTTAATTCAAATGTGGAATCAATTCGTTCTTTTGTTATAATTAGAAACAATATATTAAATAAATGCAAAATTATATGAATTAGTATTGCTTCGAAAAATATATTTATGAGAGATTCTATTACTATTTTTTTTAGTATAAAAATCGTTTTTTAATGCATAGACTTTGAATGTACTAGCATTGACAAATGAATGTAATATACAAAAGTGCAATTGCAATTACTTTTTATTACTGCCGTCAAATTGTTAAGAATCACGTGTGTAGATTTAATCCACTGAGGCGAAGCAATTGCAATATTACACATCACGTAGCCTACTAGACGCTGAAAAATTGTCATCTGCGTCTTAGCAGCTTGAATTCCCAAGCCGCACGCGAATGCACTTTAAGTGATTACAAAACTTCTTTCGCTCGACGTGGACTCCCCGTCTTCTTGTTCCGGCAAAGTTTAACTCATACTAATTATTAGCATTAGACGGAGGAACGCATTACATAAATCATTATATCAAGCAAACAAAAGTAAGACTTGTATACTACACAGATTTACTTTATATAATTTCTTACAAAGTTTATATATAGGTTGCGAAATAAATGTTTCGTATTGTTGAAATGTTTTGTCTCGCGATGAATCATTTACATACGTTAATTAATGTATGTATGAATCAGTGCGTATTTACATACCATATTTTTTAAATTGATATTTTGACATTGTGATATTTTAATTGGCCCGCGTTTACTATTTATATATGCCTTGAGTTTAGAACGGAACACTAATTACAGCTTCGCTGGTTAAAAGTTAACTCGTCGAAGAACCAAATTCGACAGTTAACGAACAGAAACGTATTTGCTATCTGCTATTTCAATATACGCGCTCAGTAACTTGTATTCATTTAACGATACAGTTTCAGAGCGCGATTGATTAATTATTCATTGCACGTATTTAACTATCACAAAAATATGACATTATTTATTATTTATTCTTTGTAACAACGTAACTATTATATTAATTTGTTTTAAATTATACTTATCTCAAGAAAGTAGCAATTTTATAAAAAAATTTGATAAATTTATCCTTATGTATCTGACGATTTTATATGTGTAAACTTTATTTTAAAAACTCATCATCCTTTATAACTCATCAACCTTTATATTTATTAAATTTTGTTTCTATCTACGAAACAAAAGAACGAAAATCGACCCAAGATTTCCTATATGTTTACGTACATACAAGACTACAATTGTGGTATAACCGAGAAAGAAAGAAGAAAGGGCGAAGAACAGGCGCGACTAAAGGGAGACCGCTCGGATGTTGCTTCCTATCAGCCAAGAGAGTGAAGGTTAGTTGTGGTATACGTTTCTCTAGTCAAGGCACGCGCAACGCGTAATTGTGAGGATGTCGGAGGGTGCGCAAAATCGGAGACGTTAGGTAGCAACAGAGGGGTAAAACGGGGGCAAAAGAGAAGCAGCTGAAAAGCGTGGAGGAGGCACGCTGAAGCTGAGAGAGAAACAGAGAGAGAGAGAGAGAGAGAGAGAGAGAGAGAGAGAGAGAGAGAGGTCATTCGGCGACGATAGCCGAGCGGCAGACGAAAAGGTGATGTCGACACAGGGAAGATGCGGGGCTGTGGCTCATTAAACCACCCTAGTACTCACGTGGCATACGAAATCGGCAATAAAATCATCCCCCGATCACGGAGGTGATAAAAGTAATGCTGCCAGTACGATGTGCAAACAATTGAAAATTAAAATCACCCCAACAATAATCGTTCGTTTTTCAATTTTTACTATAATATAAAAAAACTTCTAAACATTAAAAAATTAAAATTAATATTGTAAAGTAAAGATGAAACTGATAAATATAATATTACCGATAAATCTGCTCTTTATACAGACAGTATTTTATTGTCCTGCTAAGTGCAGCAGTTTTGCATTATTTCATTTTTTATTATTTATATATTGTAATTAGGAAAAAGAAAATGTAAATGACATCATAAATTGCACAATTAGAATTAATAAAATAAACAAATAGCTTTAAATTTATCATATATATTTCTAAAATTTTAGAAGGATTATTAATTTTAAGAAGTGTCTGAAATTTGAAAATATTTCTCAAAAACTATATTTTAAAATAATAACTTAATCTATTATTTTTATTTTAGCTTCAGTCTATTTTATATTTCATGAAATGTCGTCATTTTTACAAAGAATATCAAAGTAATACGCGATCGTAGAAAGACAGCGAAAGAAAGATTCGAAACGCGATACCGATTATTTGAGATTCTTGCAAAGAATGAACATAAAGTCAAACGCAATGCATCAGGATAAATTTCCGCGGCGGGAACAACTGCGAAGAGATAAACGAAACTCCCGTTCATCCGTACATAGAGAACTAATAACGAAGTTTAAGAACTCCATAACTCGGCGGTAAATATTACAGTCGGCATACCGTTTGTAGCAAAGCTGAATTGTTCCGCTCTTAATCTCGCGATTGCTCGTGTTCGGTGTGGAAAATGTTTACAACTAATTTCAACACATTCCAAAGAAGAAAAGCGCGATAAGAAATAACTCGTAATTTCGTCAGTTTCGTGTACCGTGATATCTACAATACTCAACGTTTAAATACTCTTCACGAAGCTAACGTGCGATTTTATCTCCGGTTAATTAAATGGAAACAGTTATAATGAATGAAGCTCTCGGTACGAGTACCCTAACACTACTTCCACAAATCTGTCTGCATTTTGTCCAATTAAGTTTTCACTCGCCGAGCTTTACAATAGCGTCTCGACGATAATTTTACGCCATCGTACGTGTCTTTTCGACTGTTTCGCCTTCGGTTATGGAGTCACGCCCGCCGTGTAGTGGCGCATAGGGATAACTAGTTCATTTTAGCGAGCATTGCAATTTGCCCGTGTACGATCATAAACTAACAAAAACGGGAGAAAAATTATCGCGATACCGAGGAAGAACCGCGATTCATCCAAGATCCGAGCGCGCTGTAATAACAAAAAAAAAAATAGAAAAAAAAATAATAGAAAAACAGAAAAAAAAACGAAAAGAAGCTCCAACGGCAACCTTAACTTTTCCACGATCGACGATGCTCTTACAGTCGAGCCACGGCACTGCGCAAAAAACAAACTTTCGAACAAAAGTTTTCCTTAATTCCGCCCGCGAGTTGTCGGACGTACGTGACGAGATATTCCCTCTGGCGTCTTCCTAGGACAGAAGCCACGAACCTCTTCCTAGGAAGGACGCCAATTCCCTGTGCCGTCAAGAGCTCTGTCCTCCGAGACAGATGAAAAACGAGTGTCTGAGGAGGATGGCACAGGGTTGACCCCTCAAGAAGGATAGGATACCAAAAAGAATAGGCGTATGCACGTGGAATAATTCAAAATTCTCTTATCGCGTGCAATCTGTTTCGATGTTCGAGAACGCGCGACATGGACCGAAGTTTATGTATACTTTGCAAATTATTTTTTCTAGAAATATCAAGATGGAAGATATTTCATCGCGAATATATGTGCTAATTTCACTATTTTTTTCAAATGCTACTACGGCAGTAAAAGACGTATCGCTTACACAAGAAGATGCACTGCATTATTCAGTTTACGAAAAACTGTGAACGAAAGATACCTTTCAACCCCCTTTTTTTTGTTCTGTCACTGTAAAGCGCTCAATCGAGTTGAGATCGGTTCTCGAAATAAGAAGCAGAGATGCTCCGGTGTGCGCGGAATAATCCAAGCAGCCGTGTCGTCTATGATCCCTTTCTTTTCGCGAGCGCCACATTGCCATTTCCCCTCGTCAGCGCGTCTCATCCCTCTCTTGACTGCGCGTGGGAAAACAAACGGGACAGACAAGTTACAGCGGGGCAGCCGTATAGCAATGCGAGCGGCAAACCGGGCGAGGCGTTGAGGTATTTATATTGGCTTCTCGCGGCGTGACAGTGATCTACTGGGAATTCGACCCCCTGTCCTTCTCCACCCCTTTGTCTCTCCTTTTTCCGTCTACGTTCCTCCACTTTTCCGCCACCTCTAATTCTCTCTTGCTTGTCCCTCTATCCGTTCTCTTTTGTCTCTTTCTCCCGCCTGTTCTTTCTCTTGCTATCTTCCCCTCTGCCCCCCTCTCCCTTTTCACACTTGCGTCCCACCAACTCCGTACCGCTCATTCCCTTTGACTCTTTCCACTTTCTTTCGCTCGCACACCATTGTGTCAGGCACCGTCGCTGCCATTTTCGCGACGGTAGAATGCCGAGGAAAACCAAGCTATACTACGGTGTCGAAGTAATAAAAGGCTGTGCTGATCCTAGACAGCTATTAGGCCGTAGCGAACTACGAGAAAGAGAAGGAGGTAGGTTCCACCGTTCATCGGTGTTACAAGGACAAAAACAAAAGAGACCAACTTACGGTGCCTGATGGTCACTATCGAACATATTGCCACATACAGATACCAGTTTGGCGTGCGGTATACCGGGCTACAATAACGTCAAATGGAAAACTTTTACCGTCGTGTTAGGATAGTAGTAGCAGTAGGTATCATGCTAGTGGGAATTATTGGAACCGCGATAATATTGCGAGTGTAACATAGGACACTTCTCGAGAAAACTGGAGATATCTTAATAATTCTCGCGCATAAAAAAAAATAATTTCTGACAATACCGAAATACGAAAATATTAATCGTTAGTACTGCTAAATTATAAAATATATAAAAGATAAACAATAAATGTTTGTATTATAATAGCATTATGAATAACATTATGAATTTACGTGCACGATAAGCCACAGTCATCCTAATCATAATATTAACATGTAACAATAAAATATATTAATTATATTTATCGCGTTGTTACGCGTTTGTTTTTATCTTGTTTCTCTTAACGGAGAATCCAATATGGATTTATTTCATTTCGCACAACACACCGTGAAAATGAATTTATAAGGATGGATGCTAAATCGTTGCATTCAGCGCGTAAAAGAGAGGAGGGTGTAACCGGATGAACCTACACTGCCACCAAAATAGCCAACCATAAAAATGTCCGATGGAAATGCAATTAAAAAATTACTGGCCCGTATATATCCACTCGGCGTTGACCTGTCGGACGCTGTTTTTTTGGTCACAACAAATGGATTGGTATTAACAGCGACATGCTTGCGTATAGCCACACATATAGACATGCAATTTTCCAACATTGCCTTGATATTTTATTTGCTGGACATTATATGGAGATGATAAGCGATATTTGCCAATTTTATGGCAATAGGTTTTTATCACACAATATCGACTTTTCTATTTTGAAAGTAGAGCAAAAATTACATTAGAAATCTCTCTGCAATTACAATAATATATCAATAAGAAATAGGAAAATAAACGCGAAGTAAACCATATGACAGTTGAAGAGAGGAGCGCAATAAAAACAAAATTGTATAAATAATTCTTTTGATCTGATAGACAATTGGAAATTGAAGTCATAACTATTCAATGAATTTTATTAGCGTTATTTCCGTAGCAAAAGTACGATTAGAGATAGAATTTTTATCGGAACGACATTTTGTTCGTTTTGGACGGGGGGAAGAGGAGGAGAGAAAGTTGAAACCGCATCGAGACTACCAAAGAAAGAGTACGAGTCAAAGAAGCGGAAAAGGACGTGCGGCGAGGGGATAGAACCGAGAAATCGGGATAAAGAAGGAAGAGGGCAACGGTATCCGAATAGAGAGAATTCGGGCATCGCTATAGAGAACGTGGGCTGTTGGAGTTGCAGGGATGTCGCGTACAACTTTACCAATATCCAACACAACAGTATATGAGAGTAAGAGAGACAGAGAGAGGGGGGAGGGGGAGGAGAGAAGAGGAAGAGAGGGGACGTGTGTGCCAGATGATACGTGTGTATACTACATGCCGAAGATCTCGTTTGGTCGGTGTCCGAATGGACGATGAATTTACACGAACGGCGAGATATCTGGGAAACCTGAATACCTAGCCGAGTATGTCGCTCCCCGTGTCCAGACATCGATCGGGGATGTATGCGGATTAATACATCGCTGCCGGAGGATAGTGGACGATTTATCGAGAACTGCGAATAACTTTATGCGGACGCGACAGGCCGGCGATTTCCAAGCGAATTGCACGGTGCTTACTAACATTGATTGAAATAAGGACAGGTCGAAGCACGGATACGTGCGCACTTGCAAAAGCGAACGAATTTTGGAGTTACTGAAACTTCTCCTGAACTTGCCGTTAAATTAAATTCGACTGGATCCAAACTGGGGACCCTTAAGCGTCTTTATCCATAGACTCCCTGATATCTCGCTAATAATGTACGTACGGGGATGATGAACATCTCGGACCACGGCTGTAAATCAAAATATTTGTCGATGTTGTTTTCACGACCGAGTGGAGCAGGCGTGTCCCAAAGTTGCATCTACCGTTGTTGTTATGAAGGAGCGAGAGAAAGAGAAAGACACACGAAAACAGCTACAGGAAGAACCAAAGTTACGGGATAACTGTTGCGAGACGCGAAAGAGGCGCAGTCGAGCAGACATTTCCTTCCATCGGGGATGATTTGAGCTACAGGATGTCGCGCGCAACTTTTCCAATATCCATCAGGAAGGTACACAAAAATGCATATAGACTGACACGTGCGAATTTACACGTATGTACAACATATGAAGTAATTTCGCGCGATTTCTTTCTAACGAGAAAGTTACTATCTGTCACTCTCGCCGATACCTTCTCTAAGTTTCTTTCATTGATTCCGTAAATCACTCGATCTCGCACGCTTTATGCTCGAACGCGAGATAAAAGTGTTTCAAACGTGAAAGAGAGAGGCGATCTCGGTTTCCGACTTTCTGCGCGAACACATTTTCGTTTTGCGTTGGTACTTCACCAAGAAAACACACGTTTGCATATTTCGCAACTTCACATACAGATTCTGATTTATTCAGAAACAAGATAGTACTTTTAATTCGTGGAAAGTGCCCCTCTTTCGTCTTTCTTACATATTTTAGACTATTATTGTGTACAAAAGTCTTTTTAGCATTTCCATAATTATCTCATTCTCTATTACTTTATTATCTCTCTTTCGCGTTCTCTACGCAACATTTACGTCAATATGTTGCTAGATACTGAAATGGAATTTAAGCAATTTTACGTTCATTTAATTTTTGAATGGAATATCCGTTTTCTTCTCAAAGCTTGATCCATTTCGCGTGATATCGTGATTTCACACCCTTCATCTTATTATCCTGCACCCATGCATTTTATACGTGACCAGCACATCCAAATAGCATACAAAGAAACCATTAAATGGCGGATAAACAGCACTCGTTTCCGTGTCTAATGGCTCTCATATGTCTCGGTCATGTTCGTTCTGCGATTCACATGCCGGATACGATATACCTATATCTGCGCTCGCGGTTGTGAAACGCGATATGAATATTTACAGGGATGTTGGTAATGATTACACGACGAATATATGGATCTTTCTCTCTAGATTTGGCAGCTTCAGAAAATTTATCGAATATATGGTTCAACCTGCTGTTATATTTAGTTTTTTTTTTATATTTTTACACAGAATGTATATTTTACATCTCAACATAATACATTTATCTTTATTGACGTTTCAAGATACAATAAGAACTGATTTTGAATTAGAAATATTTCAAGTGAATGTACCATTGAAAAATTGATATCTCTGTGACATTTATACGCGATGCTCTTTTACCGATTTTTAGATTATTTTATATTCGCTTATTCCCCAAAATCAAAATCTAAAACCATCGGCCATGTTTCATATTTCATTAAATTCTACCATCTTTTAATTTTGACTAATTAATATGATAATTTTAACTAATTAATGTAATAAATATTAAATTACAAACATGGCAAATGATATATACACGTATATCATTAACGCGTACAATAGCAGTTAATTACAGCATAAGACAGACCGTCGTGAATAAACTACGAACAGAATTATATGCCTTTTATTATATATTTGTGACCTTTAATGATTGATTACGTACGAATTCACATATTCGCTCTTGATCATTAATGATTCTGGAATTCCATTTAATAATAAGTAATATTTGAACGGTTTATTAATGAAAGAAACCTAAATTTTTTACAAAGAAGTTGATAAAGTGTTTGTAAAAATTAGAGTGGTACTTCAATAAAAACAATGTCCTCGAATATCTCATGAATCCTCATAATTTTCCTCTCGCGCTCCACATTGTAAAATATTTGATCGGTTTCTCGCGCGAACACTGGCGGGAACAAAGAGTACAAAACATATCTGGAATCGAAACCCTCCGATCTTTTGGTGTAAAAAGTATCTCGAAAAAACGTTGATATTTTACTCGAAATAGGTTCGATAAAAGCTAGCGTGACATCGATATCTATTCTGACAACTGTTTTTTCTTTCAAATTTTTAGGGATGTTTAAAATGACAAAGAATCGAACAAAAAATATTAAAATGATAAATTAGACATTGTGATGCGCTTATCATTTACTATATAAAATGTGCGAAATGTGAGCGGATCCTTATCTAACGAATGAAGTGAACGATTCCAGAGGTTAAATATTGATTTTCTGCCCGAGTGTTCAGTCTCGTTCGCTGCACAAAATCCGTAAATTACCGTGGACTTGATAATTATTTCCCGATGAAATAAACCGGAAGTCGCGATTAGCTGATTGAGAAAATAGTTAAAAAGTACCGGCGTATGGAATTGCTTATTATATTTCTATTTCGTCGCGGCTTTTTGCAAACAACGAGTTTCGGCGAAAATACGTGCATGCTGCGTGTTGACTTACATCTATACTGAATATTGGTAAAATTGTGTACAACGTTGTAGTGCTTTCAATAGGACTAAAATCAGAACGCATTCGGTAAGCCGAGTTCGCGACCTATATTTGAATTATCAAACGGCTTTTTCCTTTGTAGCTTTCTCCTGCACTTCTCAATTCACAAAGCACGGGAGCCGTCCACGAACGATTTAGTATTGTAGCATTTTTATGTGGCTGTTAAGTCAGTCCATCAATAACATAATTTTCAAGTATCGCGCAAGAAGACTGTACAGCACGGAGACTTATAATTTTGTCACAAGGTTCTGAAAGGTTCTAAAATTGTTTTAATTAAATTCTTTAGAAATATAGACGCCAATATAATGATACATATCAATAGCTAATTATAATTTTGCAGTTATTTGAAATAAAGTAACGGTAAATTGGAATTAGAGCCCGGATGAGGGCTGTAAAGTGATCTGCCGTTCATGCTGAGCATCACTGAACGTTGAGAGGTAGTGATGAGGAGTAAAACAATCGTAGTACAGAGTGGGAAAATGCTTTGGGCATTAACCGCTGCTGCGTATAGTCTTACTCGTTTAGCGTTCAGTGACGCTCAGCATAAATGACAAAGCGTTACAGCCCTCATCCGGGCTTTAATTATAATATGAATGCCTCAAAAAGACAGAACATCCTATTAATGATAGATTCTTTATTTGCTTTGAAATCTATTTTTTTTAAGACATCAGAAATAATTACTTACTCGTAACTCGTGGATTTTTAGTATAAATTGTACAAACTTAAATTTAAATTAAAAGATTTTATTAAAACAAATAACATCTAAAATTATTAGAAATCACGTGCTTATAATCTAAAAATTATTAATAATTCAATATTTTTGTTGAAAAAAGATAACTTTAAAATAGAGATCAGTCATGAAAAAAAAAAATATATTTTTGAAATATATCATATATATAAAAAGTGTATTTATTCATTGAATTATTATTTTGTATTTATCTTCTCATTTTTTTACATAATTCATAATTGATATTTTAATGATATGCAAATAGAGGCTGTTGAAACAGCTACATTAACTTACATTTTTAATAGAATTATGTAAGAATCTATTTAATCTAAAATTGCTTAATATTTTAAATCACCTGTCTCTTTTTTCTTTCTATTTCTTTCTGTCTGCATAACCGAACATTTTACGCTCGTTTGTGTTGCACATTCGCCGCGATCGTAAATCAGAAATCAGCTCCAACAATGAGGTTCTCTCGCATCGGTACAGAAGGAAAACACGATACGCGTCTTTTTATCCTACTCTCGCTGAGATTCGATAAATTTTCTTCGCTGTACAGACAGAAACCGCCTGCACAATTTCTGTCCAATCAGGGGTTATACGGAACAGAAGGAAGTAAAGAAAAGAAAAGCAGAGTAGAACGGAGCGATAGACGAAAACAAAAGCGCTATCGATTAAAAAATCACGCAAGCGCCTAGAAAATCCTGCTTCATTTTGCTTTTAAATAAAAAAAATTGATTAAGCAGAAATACCGAGAATATTCAAAAAAAATCTGCAAAAACTAAACGTAATTCGTACGAAAAAAACATAGTGAAACCTGAAAGATTGTGTATTTATGATCGATGGTAACTCTGTCACTATAATTTATCGCATCTACTCCATTCCGTTCTTTCGATCTATCTGCTTCCTTCTTTTATAGATTTCGATTTTATTTTCTGGTATTCATTTCATACTACGATTACGAAGACAGAATCGCAAACATCCATTATGTCCATATTCGAATTTTCTAATATACATATATTAACAATTTCTTTTCTTTATTATATCGTAAGAAGTTCCAAAGTAACTACAAAATTAGTTTAGAGGTTTTTCAATGAAATTATCAAATATTCCCGCTTTATGCCCGGTTTCGCCAGCAAAATTTATCGCTCCACACAAAATTGTAATAATGTCGATTGGCGGTATTATGAAAACTTTGTAATAAAATTCGAAAAGAAATGCGAGATAGGTAACTAATCTAGATCAGTGCGACCATCGTTTCATTTCCACGTTTTTGTACTCCCACGTCGAACGTATCGGACAAAACATATTGCACGCGTATTCGAGCCTGCTCTATCTCGATCAAAAACCAACAGACCAATCCGAATCTCCCTATCGGTACTTCTCTTTTTGCTGAGTAACCGTCTCCTCAAAATCACTGCGTCCACGACACGTGGCATATCAACACCATGGTGCAACAATCAGGAACTCTGATTGATTTCACAGTCATCCGAATTCGTTGTCTTTCTATGTCCAATTCTACCGCATTTGCTACAGCTTTTTTCCTCTTTTTGATGTTCTCATTGCTTTTCCGACACACGATGATTCGTATCTCGTGAAACTAAAGAAATTTGATCACGCAAAAAATATACTTTGCCAATGAAAGAATACTGATTGGTTCAAATTTATTGAATAAAATATAAAACAATTAAAATAGTGTTATAGACAACGTGATTGTATTAATTTATTGCATCGATTTAAAAGATATAATATCTTGACAGATAATCAGGCGAATGTATTTTTCCAGTCTTAAAAAATTAAAAAATACATCTGACAATAGAGAGATAATAGTATTATTCTAAATTTATTGGCATAATGTCTCAATATAAACTACTGCCCGGCGGCACTGTCGAGTAACGAGTCGAACCGAAGTTTATCGACGTTCTCTTACCTAATCCCACATTTCCACTGCCTTATCGTTGGCGAACTTCTTCGAGGCGTCGGGGTGTACTCGCCAGATATAACTCACAAGGGGAGGTCGCAGCTGACTACCCACCGATTTGGATCTGCTTTCACGTGGTGAATCTATATGGTAAGTACATACGTCATGTAAAAGCGTTTTGTCCAATGNCATTGGACAAAACGCTTTTACATGACGTATGTACTTACCATATAGATTCACCACGTGAAAGCAGATCCAAATCGGTGGGTAGTCAGCTGCGACCTCCCCTTGTCAGTAGTGGAACAGTGTTAGAAGATAAAGAAACGATATTTTATTTGGACGCGCAGCGCGAATTTCTCTCGATTTCCTCGAACAACGCGGAGGTCGTTGAAAGCCGATTTTTTTCCGGCTGTGCCCAGCAGGTAAAGTAATTTTACAGGCAAATACGCCGCTTTGCGGATTTTACGTTAAAAAAGAAGCAGGAATAAAAAAAATACTAGCGCTATGGCAGCTACATGACACCGTAGCGCACACACATTGACATATGCGGTGCAGTTTGTGAGTGAACGGCATGAAGTGGACTAGGGAAGAGAGAACATGAAAGAGAGAAAGAGAGATTTCTCGCAAAATAAAAGCATCGAGGCATCATTTTTTTCTATTGGTCCGACGGTGAATCGTTATCACGCCATTTGCTGCAGCCCGACAATAATCCACCCGATCGAATCAATGATTGTAGGCTATCTTCGCGAGGACGTTCCATTTTCAGCGCATATGATTTTACTTTCGGACAGCCGAACTCGATTTCTACATACGTAAAACGGATCCCGCATGCATGACGTCGCCACCTGCGGACACCTTGCCACGCATTTTAACATGACATATTTGCGCCTTTGAATCCCATTATTTTCTTACCACTCGCGGCATCATACGTATTCATGATGCTCCCGTAGGACGTGAGAAATATGTGTATATACATATACATACACTGGAATCTTTTTGCTCGCCTTATTCATATTAGGACGAAACTTTGTTATATGAAATTGTAACGTTACAGAAACTGACGTCGTATCCAAACTTCTTGCGTACTTTTATCAAGGATATCATCGAAATTGATACATATTATTATCGCCACAAAACATACAGTTACTATGTGATAACTATTGATCAATGCATGCGCTTCTATCTACAATAATCAGGAAAATAGATATGTGATGATAGATCGCAATGTAACTTTAAACTTTTTATAGAATAATATATATCTCTCTAATTTCTAACTTTTAAAAATGGACGCAATCATCTCTTAAGGAACGCCTTAACTTTACGAAGTGCACGTGTACAGGAGGTTTAACGATCCAATTAGTAAGCATTGGTAGAATTTCCCGTCGAATAAACGAGCTTTGGATTACGCCCGCGAGTTAGCCTGGACGCGCAAAAATATCGATCTGCCTTTTAACAGGGCAGATATAGAAAAAAAAAAACGAGCAGGAAATCTTTGGAATGCAGGAAGCGACAATGAGCGCGCCACGAATGCCGATCGTATGTAAAAAAAACACGCCACGCAGCGCGTGGTTTTCGATCGGCGGGACGCTGCAGCGCGCGCGCCATTCTTCGCGTCCTTTTCACCCTCTCTAACCCCCCTTCCTTTTTTTTCGCCGCCACGCCGTGCCGTGCCGTGCCGCGCCGGAAACTCCCGCGGTCGGCGGCGAAACATTTTTCCATGGACGTGGGTGCGCGCCGACATGTGGAATGAGGCACGGTTCGCCGGTTGAAAGCTTTTTAATGACCGGCAAAACGACAGATCGAACTTGGACGGGGGCTGCTGGACGCGGCAAGGAGGGGATCGATTGTATATATTTCGAATTTCGTTCCTTTTCATTTTAATAATCAACTGGTTTATGACCAATCACGAGTTGTTTATTTATTACATCCAAATCGACACTCAAGCCGTTTAAATACATCGAAAAGCTTTTTATTGTTATCGGTTTGTGGGGGACATTGAGTGTAAATGTTAATGAGAATAGCTACGAATAGATCGTCGATTGATTTGAAATATTCAATTCAAATATTCAATAAAGTTAACAAAATATTATTATTTTAGCACAATTATTTATATACAAAACCAATAAAATTTTTTCTTAGTTTTAAATTTATTATTAATTTTAGAAAGAGTTAACATTGATTAAAAGAGTAAAAAAGAATACACAGCTATTTTCTTAACAAACACATAAATATTAATCTCTCCTTTCTGCTAGATATTTCATTTTTTATTAATATAAATTAACGGAAATCGAAACTTTTTTTTAAAAAAAGATGCATTCTATATTTAATTATATGATTAAAATAATTCTAGCATTAAAAAAGTTAAAAATACTCCATTTTTTTAAATGAACTTAAGTGCATTATCATATATGGTATGTATTATATTTTGAGACCAATAATTTACAAAATTAAATTTGAATCTTTTTAGAAAAAATATATTTTATACAGCTCTATTTACCCCCTTTCCCCTTTCCTCCCTCTTTCTCAAGATATCAAAAACTTATAAAGATGCAGCTCTCATGGTGGAAAGACGCGTGATGGTTAAAATAACCGGTTCCGCATCTCGCGCGTAGTTACGTTTGCGAACGCAACGAGATTCGACGGTGCTTCGAGAAAAGTTCTTAATTGAATACTTCGTCCTTAATTAAGAGTAGGGTCCAGATACGTGGGAGATCGCGCCGCGTTTTTCGTGATTGCGAAAAGCGAAGCTAACTTTCGCTCGCATGTGAGCGAGCGCACACGGCACATACGCACGTGTACGAGGCCAGCGGAAATGCACGATCGTTAGCGACCGAAGGGGATGAAATGACTTGGCCCAAGGCTAACGCAATCAGCATTCCCAGTTTAATGAGCCCCGTATCCACCCCCGCCTCTCTTTATCACTTTCTATCCTTGCTACGCGCAAACGTTTCCACTACCGCCGTCTAGATATCCCTTTTGCGTCGCTCTTAGGGATTGCACACTGCCACCTCCCGTTGCTCTAGAGGAGACAGTGGAGGCTCGCAATCGTAGCCGGTGTAATTACTATCCTTTCAAAATAGACACTCACGCCAAGCAAGCTGGGCGAGGTGAGTTTAGCGATATAGTAGTTAAAGAATCAGTACGAGAAATGTGAGAAAAAAATGGAACGAAAATAATAAAAACAAAAAATCAGTTTAAAGAATAAAGTGAAAAGCGAAGAGGAGAAAGAACGAAAAATAAAAAAAAAAAGAAAGAAAGGAAGAGAGTAGGAGAGGAGAAAAAGAAAGAGTTGAACATGTAACATAAAAATAAAAGATCGGCATAAAGAACAGCGTTAAAACATAATTTTCAAAAAAGAAGGAAAACAAATTAAAACTAAACGGAAGCGTAAGGATAAGAAAGGAAAACGAAATCAGGAGGAACGAAAAAACAACTCTTGAGCGAGGAATGTGGAAGCGTTTATATAAGAAAGAATCTCGCGAAAGAAAAGCGAACAAAGAAATACAAGGGAGAAAAAAATTAAAACGCGAGAATAAGAAAAGAGGAAAGGGGCAGAGCAGTAAAGGAAAGAGTAGAACTAAACATATGATATAAAGTAAAAGATTACGGAAGAAAAAGAAAGCAATTAAAAAATGCGGAGTAAATATGTAAATAAATAGAAATAGAAAGAAAATCAAGACAAGTGAAGAAACAGGCCAAGGGCAAGAAGTGTGCAGGAAAAAGGAAAGAAAAACCGAAAAGAACGGAAGCAGATAGAATGAAATCTGTACGTCGTTTCGCGCTAAAGTGCTGAAAAGTGTTCCGATGTGTCCGCGCTAATCGGGGCGTCAAAGCCCCCTTTCGTTCTATCTTACAGAGCGGAGCCGTCTTCGATTATATAAGGCGGAGAGAAAAGGGATGAAGGGATTTAGCGCGGGTTGGCACGAAGGGTTGGAATATCAAGGATTTTCGCAGAATCTGGCCCACTCTGTGCTCTGAGCTTAATCGTTTAACGCTGTCGTCTTGTCAAGTAGTATGATCGAGAAGCGAATCGACGTGATATGTTTTTGGTGAACGGGCTCGAAAAGTGCGTGATTGCATCGATTGAGAATTAATCTTTCATTTCTGAGCCGTTTTTGACGTTCCATCGACGGATATATTATATTTTATGAAAACTGTGATTGTTGTTAAATTACTGAACTGTAAATTGATAAAATAATCACACATCGTATTATAGTGTAGTTATGGCAAACTTAACACAGATAACATCGTATTATTATACGATTTTGTATGATACAGATTTGTTGGAGTTTTTGTCTTTTGTTTATACAGCGATAAAAACCGCGCATGGAATTACTCACGATATACCGATTTTCGCGTAATGTTTATTAATAAGTCCAAGTGTGTAGAAAAATATGCGCATATTCTCGATACCTTTCTGAATATACGCGATATTGAATTGAATGGATATCGCGCCAACGTGACAATCCATAATTTGGTTTGATATATGCTCTTTGGTTCTGAAAGACTAAAATAAAATATAAAATCGTACAAATATACACAGACGATTTAAGAAGATTTAAGAATTCGTAGATTCGGAGATAGGAGTATAAATGTAGGATTTACTAGAGAAACTGCGCCGAAAAACAGAGCTTATCTGGGAAAGCTGGTATTTTCATGCAACTTTCTTCGTAATGCGTTCTCACTCCCTTCCTCGTATTGAGGTAAACAATACAATTATCCGGCTCATTTAATCTCCAATAATGTAAACGTCCCGTAATTTAACTCTCTCCTATGCGACACCGGGGCATCACGTCTAGCAGTATTAACTATACCAGGCCTCGTCAGTGACTGTTAATAACAATACCGGTATCCTAAAGATGCGGCAAACGAGCGAGCGAATAATTACGATATTATTCGCATCGATACTTTATCCATTTTGGTACACGGAAACTGCTCGCCGCAAATTCTTCGATCGGAGGGGGGTTACCGCCACCATCGCCGCCGCCCCTCTGCCTTTACCTCGATCTATCCACCTTATGACCCTGCTACTTTCCTTCTTGGGGCCCGTAAATCGATTACTCGTCGCCGTGTCGAGTACGGCGTTCGTAAATTAGCACCGAGGCGAACGAGCGTGAGCGAAGTGGTTCGACAAGGTGGTACAAAGTCGAGGGTCGCCTTCTTTACGAGGGTTCAGCCTCCGGTGGGGGTGGTTAAGCGGCAGGCTTTAGTGGCACTTACCATCGCAAACATTATTTTATCATTTTAATGGCGACCTAAGAGAGAGAGAGAGGAGGCCGTGGAGAGAGAGAATAAAAAAGAAAAGAGAGAGAGGGAGGGAGTGCAAGAAAGAGAGAGAGAGATCGATGAAGTACAGGTGGGTAGAAACGAAAAGTCGATTCTGAAGCAGGAAAGAGGCATAACTCGACTTTGTGGTCTGAGGTTTCTTACCGGCTTCGCCGTCTCCCGATACTTCCCTCCGTTTCTTCTTCTTCTTCTTCTTCCAATCTCCTCCTTCTCCTTCTCCACTTTCGATCTCATCCCGCTTCCTACAATTGACCCTCGCGTCTCCCTCCCGCGTCCCTTCCTGTCTTATATAAGATTACGCTTGTTACGACAGTCTCCGCTCGACAAGGCGGCCTCATCCGTCCGCTTGGCGTGTTGACTTCGTTAGGGAGGACGAACCGCTTTAATTCACTACCCTCTCGCTGTTCCCCTTGAGCCGCCTGTACTGCAAACCAACCCTCTTCGGCGCAATGATTCCACAACTGCCGATTCTCTTTCTCATTCTCACGCCCGCTTTTTCTTCTCTTTTTCTCTTTTGCTTACTTGTGTAGGTTTATCTGCTTTCTTTCTTTCGTACTACTTACTGTTTTCACGTTTTTCTCGCACTTTTTTTAATCTGGCGCATAGAAAATGTGATATTATTGAAAAATATGTCTGTAAAAAGTAATTTTTAAATTAATTTATTAATAAAATCATTGTGAGAAAAAAGAGGTTGAGAATATATTTCTTAAAATAAAAAACACATACATAATACATGATCCTCTAGAAAGTACCTCTCTCTTTCTCTATCTATTCTAAAAAAAATATATATTCTCAAATATTTTCTCATGAAACGAATCTCAAAATGTTCCTTGGAAATATATTTCCCAACAATATCACATTTTTATGTTAAATCTCGTTTATCATAAATCTGCACAGTCTTGCTGTTATCATCCCTTCCATCCTGCTTTGGACGTGGCGCGATCTATAGCTTGCCAGGATGCTTGTCTTTCATCCAATCTTAAAATGCTTTCAGTCTCTTAAATTTTCTAGACCAAATAAGCCACAATCCTGTAATATCTCTTTTATTATATTGAAGGGACCTCTTTTTCCGATCTTCTTTCATCTTACTGTAGTTTTGGCCACGTCGCTTCGTATCTCCAATGGCTTCTTTCTTCTTCTCCTCCTTTTTCCTCTCTCTCTCTCTCTCTCTCTCTCTCTCTCTCTCTTCTTCTTCTTCTTCTTTTCCTTCGCTAAAGCTCTTTTGGTTGTGTTTCTTTCAACGCGTGCCTATCATCAAGAAACTAATCTTCTTTTTTTGCCTTCATCTTTAATCCTTTCTCTTGTAAATCATTATAATACTCACTATACAGAGCGAATTTCAAAGTAAATACTTTGTAAAGATAGTAGCTGATGTCTTGATCGTATCATCTTTTCCTCTTGCCGTTACTTGTTTATTATAATATATTCAGTTTTAACATATAAATTTAAGGCACTCGATTGAAAAAGCTTCCATCTTTTGTCAAATATTATCCATGCTTACCTCTTTGCCCTTCTATTATTTAAAAATATTTATTTCTGTCCAATCTATGATACATTTGAATGTTTAATATGTTTTATTCCGTTTTCTATTAAATATTTAATGTATTTCTTCTTTTGTGCTCTGAACTCTAAAGATCTTTGTGTAACTTAACTTTTAGCAATAATTTTGTTGTATTTATTTCCTTATAAATCATTCTTTATCTTTCCTCGCAAACTTTGATAATGATACATTTCTAAACAAGATTGGCAAACTACGTACATTACTTTTGATATAAAGATAAAAAATGTCTAAGAACTATTAGAAAAACGTCTTAGAAAGTCAAAGAATTGGCCCTTCGTCATTTCGCTGCCTTTTTTACAATTTTTCGAACCGGATAAAAATCAATTTCCTTTCTCACCGCCTTGGAAGAACTCACGCTCGTCTCTCTTATTTTCACTCTTTCATCTCTCCTTATCTTCTGCTTCATCAACCATGCGATCCGTACAGTTTCATCTGTTTCTGTCCTTAACGGCTTTCGTCGTCTTCGTCTACTTCATCTGCTTTTTCTTCCGACTTTCTTACCGGCCATCCGAACATAAGGCCGAGGCCTCTCACCACTCCGTCGGAGATATCCATCATCCTTCAACGCAGATTTTTAATAAAACTTCTACAGCCTCGGCCACGCAGCCGCTGCTCTGCTCTCCTCGACGCGCTGTGCCTCCCGTGCTGTGCTTAATATTTCATCCCATCTATAGTGATCATCTACGAAGCCCCTGATTTGCCTTCAACGCTCCTGGCTTGCCTCATCCCACCCTCTTTCCTTGCCTATACGAACAACGAGGCGATCGATTCCACAACGGGACCATTGTGGCCGGTATTCAAGTCGTAAAACGTGTCGTCGACCCCGCTGTCAAATAAGATTGCTACTTATGGGGAACACAATCGAAAACTAATTGGTTCTTGAAACATGCTGTTAGATAAAAAAAATATAAGTGGCACTTGGGTTGTTATTCAAATTTTCAGATTTACAAAATAAAACAATCCTTTGAACATGAAAATTTATTTTAAATTACGTTCGTTTTCTGTGAGAAGTTATCTAACACATATTTTAGTAGAAATATTACTTGAATACATTAAATAATTTTAATCGCAAATTATTGTTGTCTAACTACATGATTAGGTTATGACTGAAAGATAATAGAAAATACGCGAATGAAGCTATGTATCATATGAAAATTTCGATTTTCTGTTTCTTTGTTTCGCGAAAATATATTGCATCTTTCAGAAATAACAAATACAAGTTAGGCCACAAAAGTTACAAGCTATTTTCTGTAGAATTCTTAGCGAAAACATTCTTTTGTGATGTTTTAGATATTTTTTTAATATTCTTTGTTAAACAGATGGGGAGTTCCTTTTTAATATACATTATCTTAAAATTATCTTTTAAAAGAGTGCTCTGAAGCATAAAAAAGGAATTTCCCATTATATTTCCTTAACTATGTCAAATATGGGAAAAAAAACTGTTTCCTTAAACAATCACTTTTAATTATTTATATATTACACATATATGTATAAAATTTATTTCTATTAATTTACATCTACTATACTAATATTCATAAACATAATATTAAAAATTTGTTATTCATCAAAATGAAATAAAAACTCTGTTGATCATCACAATTAAAGCACATAATACAATTATCTGTCGAATAATATTATTGCGGAAAAATAGGTAATATATCACTTTTGGTACAGAGTTGGAGTAGGTGTAATTTTCTTCACACATCCATGACCTGTATCTCTTTCGTAATCTCGACTGCTTGATTGGATTCACAATTCAATTATCACAGGACTTGTCCTCACGAGCGAAGATCGATAGAACATGCAAACTCTATTGCTTTTGCACAAAACAAATAGGTAGGTAGGTATCACTGTACCGTGAAAGAGGACCGAGAGTCCCTGGTGCAGATGAACGCAAACAGACTCGAAAGAAGCTTAGAGAAAATTATTTCGTCGTAAGAAAGAACGCAAACCTCTTTCTCGTATTTCTGATAATTTTACTGCAAGATGTCGCAAAAACATTGTAGTAAATCGCGACTATATTACATTTAAAGAAGATTTTTTAAAGACTAATTACCGTAGAGATTATTTCTCTTCTTAATTAGCATTGTTGTTATTATTATTAGTATTATTTTCATGTAAAAAAAATGTTGATATGTCGTTATAAATGGTGAAATTAAAAGCAAGATCTTATTAATAATTCTTCAAAAAAAAAAAAATACTAGTTCGCTGTAGAGAAAAAAAATATCACGATTGAAATTTGAATGAAAGGGGTGAATATCGATACTGCGGTTTTAATCTATCACTTACTGTGTGCGGTCTTTTAATGTGGCTTCCATTTTTACAATATTTAAAATAGTGTCAATATTGGAAATTACGCTCGATTTGAAATTCAAATTATATTGCTCCATTATAGATGACAATTCTGTTGTTAAATTCCTAATGATTATCGACAGTCGTCGGAAGGAGTTGTAACAAGATCCATAATTTCATAATTTAAGTTTATTACGATTTATGATTTATGAATTTTAAATATTAAATCAAAAGCATACGCAAATATAAAAAGAAACAGTTTAATTTTTATATCTCGGTAAAGAAAAATCGCGTAAAAAAAATGCGCATTTCTTTTATTTCTAAAAACAAGCTATGTCTATATTTTATTGTTTTTTTTCCACAATCGCAACGTAGTTGAATGCATGCAAATGAAGACTCGTATGCGAGAGAAGGATCAACGGAGGACGAATCGACCGCCAGATTGCACGCAATGTTACAGAGATATTTTTCGGGCAGGATGCCGACGACATAAAGACGTCGCGGATAGGGGGATAGGCGGGGTGGATGGGCGAAGGTGAGAGGAGTAGCGGGAACGGAGAACAATTCGGAGATTCGCGGCACTAAAATTTCACGACTACGTCGGTAGCAATTTCGGCTGATCGAGGGGGTGATGCAGCCGCACCGTGTCCTTGTCTATTTGTGTCCTTAGAGCGACCGAGGGTGGCGACGGAGAACAGTGGGGTAGGAAAGGAGGTTTCGTGAGACCATCCGGAATCAACGGTCGGGAAAATGAGTGCCATCTCTTCCGGAACACGCACCCGGAGAATCACGCCGGTGCCGGTGAGAAATTCACGGAAACGGCTACGCCGGAGAAGGGTGACGAAATTCCATGACTGATGGCGGAGCGAAGATTTTTCGCCGTCGAGCGACATACCAATTTTTTAACGTAAATGAGAGCGCCGTTAGATCATCACTGCGGCGTGCATTATCTTATCCTTTCCTTTAACTGTCGTCTCGCATCAATTTCTTATTCATCTAAATCAAAAGTCGTCTCTTCTTCTTCTTTGAATATTTATGCCTAATGAGTTAACGGTGGAAAACTATATCTATATCACTATATGGATAAAAGATGATAATGTTCATTTTATATTTATGTATATACACGCATGTTGATGAACAAAATTGCATTAAATCCATAATTATCACTTTATAATTTTGGACAGTTGTACTATATCGTCACTCTTTCTCTCTTACTCTATTCGTCCTCTCTCTCTCTCTCTTTCCTCGTATCTATTGCCATTACTTTCGAGAAAAGCGCAACATTTCACGAACGTCGAACCTCGTAAAATTCGTAGCGCATCTGGGAGGAAATTTGTCGCGATATATTCACAGCCGAACGGCATTTAAATCACTATGTGGGTGTAAATTTTATACTGTCCACCATGTAAGCTAATCGTTAGTGCGCAATGACTATTATTGTTACGACGACAACGATTACGTCGCTCTTTTTACAGCTGCATATGCGCGATTTTGACAATCACGCTTCTCTGTGAGCACGGAATAAAAAAAGTTGTAAAAATGATGCATACACATTCGCTTCAAAATTATTACAGAGGATACTTCGAATACATCGTCGTCAACCTTTTATTACTTTATCGCACGAAATTAAAATTATCATATAGTTTCTCATAAAAATTTCTTTTGTGGCGTATATTTTTTTTCTATCACTTTATAGATTTATAATTTATAATAGTCTCAAAAAGCACTGTGATATCGAGTGAAGCAAAACGAATCTGTCTTCTTTTATAAAAGTTTAATACGTTCAAGAAAGAGATTAATTTAAATCGCGAATAGAACACTATAAATTTAATTTTAATTTTATGAGATTAATTTAAGATCTTGAGTTTTATGAGAATCATGTTACTAATTTTTATTATTATTACTTACATGTTATCGTCAATGGCAGTAATAGTTACTCCATTATGTAAATGTTGCAAGTAGCATCGACAAATACCCTTTGACGCAGTGCATACTGGATGAAATACAAAACGCTTCGGAATAGGATTATCATAGGGGATTACATATTGCGGCCGTATGGACGAAAAGAGACGTGGCGTTAGATTGAAGAATTTTTCGAAATATATCAACGTCATTTTTCGGCTCTTGGCGGATAGAAAATATTCTATCGAACAGGCAGAATGGCCGGGGCGGACCGGGAAAGGATAGTACGACGCGGTTCGGATGATCGGGGCGGGCCGGAACGACGACGAGAGAGTCGAAACGTGGGGATAAAAGGTCAGGAGATTAACGCATCGATTAGTTCGAGCAGGGCGAAACACTCTTCGGCACTTTGGCACCGCGTGTGTGTACATATATGTGTGTATATGCGTATGTATATGTATGCTACCGTCACGTCCGTCGGTGCGAACGTTCTTTTTATTATGCTCAGCTACCCCCCAAAAGAGCCCGGATGAGGCCTCATTGCATCGCATGGGATAACGCAGGGAAATTCATGACAAAATTTTTTTTTTCCAGAAATAATATTATTAATTTCCCGTATTTCGTACATATTCGGTACGTGTCGATTTCGCATTATTAATAACTCTACTGGAGCGATGAATTAGAAAGGAGCACTCCGGCACCGTAAATATCTCATTAGTTTCCGCTTTTACATGAACGGAAGGATTAATTAAAAAAAAACGAGCCCGCTGGTGGAAGATTTATGCTGTTGGAAAGGAACCGGGCGGGGAATAAGCTGTAAAGATAAAGATGCAAAAAAATGAATTTTCATTTTTCAAAAGAAATTAACTTGATGCGTATTTTTTTTATAAATAAATAAATTATAAATTTTTTATAAATAAATTATATTAAGAATATATTACTAGAAAATTATACAACACAATATACTTTCCTTCTTATTTTTGTAAATTTTAATGAGAAAAATTTTATAATTTCAAACAAATTATATGTAAATATTTACATATACAATTTAGATTGATATTGAGATAGATACCGTAATAAAGCTGAATTTTTTTTTCTCTTAGCGTTTCGTGCGTGTTGTAATTGGAGAGTCAATTTTAAAATATTAACGGGTCACTAAAATAAATTATTTAGGTTTTCAGTCTCACGCACTTAAATCTTGGAACCTTGGAAACCATTTTAAAATTGCAACGTGTTTGAGAATTATTACTGCAATTTCTGTCGCGTACAAATAAGTATTGGAAGACTTTATTTTTATTTTGAGATATAAAAAAAGATATACAGAGATAATAATCATTAAGTTAATCATCTTATTTATGTACTATGAACAAGTATGGTACTTGATATCAATCAAAGTCTTTCATAACAATCAGTTATATTTCCATTTGTAGCGATTGAGACAAATTATATTAATCAAACGTCCTTTATTCAGTATAATGAATGAAAATAATCCTTGAAATTTGACAACCATCTTCTCTTAATCCATATATGCAATTATGACGATAAGATTTAAATGCGATGGATATATAAATGCAGAATGGAAAACACACGTGCAGAGTTTTACGTTTTGCAAAAATACAAATGCGTCTTTTAAATAACAGTCGAGAGCAATAATAGACAGCGTTACATGGGCAAAATGAAAAACACAGACGGAACGAATACGTAAACTAGTACCTGTACCACGTCGGAAGCCAGCAATTTACGTGTTAAAGCGGAAATAAGAGAGAAGAAACGTTGCAGAAGAGCGGAGGTTTCGTCTCACAGATGCAAATACTTAATTTTTCTCTTTACGCCAACTACGACTACATTTCCTTTGCGTTTTTGATCCTGGTTGAATTGCATTTGCAGTTTCCGCAGTAATACTAACTTTTTATCCGCCATTTAGACATTTTTCTCCTCTAAATGTAAATACGCAAATACACCAACGGGGAATGCATTCGCGAGCAGACACGAACCATTGTATTATTTTATGAACTCAAATAATGAAAGCATTTTCTAATGACAGAAAATTATCTCATATTTCTTTTCTAATGACTGAAAATTATCTCATATCTCTCAAGATAAAGATTTAGTCCGTGAAGAACAAGGTTTTTGATTAATGTAAGAACATGAAAAAAGCAAAAATATCTTTAAAATAAAGATCTGTTTTTGTCCTTACCTTTTATCTTTTTATTTTTCGTGGCTCTTATTTTTCGATTTCTTTCATTACCAATATAGCTTCGTACGACATTTAAATTATAGCAATAAAATTGTCAATACTTCAATAATATTTTCATCAATAGTTATATCAATAGTTTCATTCTGAGACAATTGGTCATTTCGTTTTAGGACAATCATATCTGTCAATCATATCTGGATTTTATATATTTTTATATAGGAATAAAAAAGAAAGATTGATACTGTCAAATAAAATTTACGAGTCTCAGTTATGACAAACTATCAACGGACGAATCATACTTCTTATAGAAATTTATTTTTATCATTACTATAATAAAACATTCTCATTTACAAAAAAAAATTATCAAAATAATTACGAGTGAGTGAATTAATTTCTCTGCTGTTCGCGGTCAGGGCGATTTCGCAAGTGATGAATGAAGGTGCGAGCAATCTTTTTTTTTTTCGTTTTTCTTGCGACGTTTCCTTCGCGTGGTCGCTCATCGAAACTACATAAGCTCTACTTACCCCCGCGGCAATAGTGTTGGCTTTGGTTTGAGGTTTGGTCGCGCCAAGCCGCGTGTTTGCGGTTTTGCTGTCGGCGCTCCGAAGTAGACTCCGCGCACACTGTATATCCACATATATCCACAAACCCTGCCGTGTGTCCTGACGACAGCTCTCGAGTACTGTGCAAGAGAGTGAACGGACGCGATCGATATAACGATAGATGTTCTGCGAGCAGACAGCTCGAGCTTATCGACGAATCGCGTGCCGCACCGCTCCCGTGTGATTTGTGGGGATAAAAACGCGCGGGATCGGTCGGTGTCAGATTTTTCGACGATGAGAAAAAAAGCCCACAGCGAGCGGGGTCAGCGAAGCTGATAGCCAAGCGAGGAAAAATCGATGATTATTTTACAAAAAAAAAAAAGCCTTCCCGTATGGGACACCGGGGCTTTTAAAGGTAGCGAAGGCTCGCATTTCGGCCTGTGCGATTCTTCCGACTGCCAGTATCTATATTTGAACAAAACAATAACAAGGAAATGAAAATATAAAATATAAATAGAGCGTATATGTGCCAGTAAAAAATAACTGAATGAAAAATATAATGACAAATAATAAACAAGTAAAAAGTTTCAATTTATAAGGATATTTATTCAGTTGCGATAATCAAATAAATGATATCGGTTTAGAAGCGCATTTTCAAATGGAAAATAACATAGATGACGGAAAGTGCAGATAGACGGTACGTCGATGGTTCCGACACGCTTAATTCCATTATCCTCGTTATCCCCAGAAGCGCGGTCAAGCATAACACAATCTAACATCTTAATAATACAACCCGGTACGAACCACCTTCCAGTTCATTACCCATTCCTGTCTAAGGGTGAAAACGAATCGAGGATAACGAACCTCTTGGAGCTCGATGGTGGCGGGTTGCACGCCGAGGATCAATTGAAGAATCGTTCGGGCTAATTAATTGGAGAATAATCTGAGGAGAGCTTAATACAGACATACTCGTCTATAACATAACGATGACACTTGACGAGAGAAAGCAACACGAAATCAATGGAAAAAAAATACGAGGGTGAGATCCTCGTTGTACAAAGTTGTATAAAGTGAAGCAAAATCGGCAATATTATAAGAGTGTATATCGATCGAATGAATATTCGTCCTGATTCAAATTGAAATAATACAAATAAAAGTATTGTGTATATTTATATCTATATAGCAGGGAAAATTAAACAAAAAAATGCTGTATTTACCTTCTTGTTGCAAATTTTATCAATAATATTACCATTTTTTTCATTTCACATGGACAATATTTGATTATAACAAAACTGGTAGGATCTGCTAATACATTTCAAAATATATTGTAATACATAAAAATATGTTCGACATATATACGTGACCTTCGTCTACAGCGAATTTCCGATGACCCAGAGGACGAAAAAAATGACTTGTATCCCGGCTAGGAATCGAAATGTGTTTTCTTATCAGGCATCTCTTCCTCATACGATTTCCGTAGAAATAGCGATCGGCAAAGCCAATATCCTTACGTTTCACCAGGAGACTCAGGAGCCGCGACCAGCATCGCGGAATAGTATCGGTAAATCGAGGAATTCTCCGTTTAAGAGATACGAGCTGGCTGTACGTCGGGCAAGCGACCAAAGAACAATAACGCCGAGGAGAATTTTTACTTCCGGCCGGATGCATGCCACCGGTTACGGTGCTGGTGAATTTACATTTTCGTTGGCTGCACATCGAGTCATGCGTTTCTTTCTTTTTCTCCCTTTTCTTTTTTTCGCGACGCTCGCGAACAACGCGCGCACGCGGTCCCACGATTTGCCTGTATTGAAGCGTAAAAAACCGACAGTCGTATATGCGCATGACCAATACACATGCGACTGGTCGACGAAATTCCAAATAAACCGTCGCTGGAATCCAGATGAGATACGTGTGAGAAAAACGGATATTCTGTACAATTATATTATTAAGATGCGCGTGTTTTATTCACACGGATGATGACAAGCGTTGTAAGCTTTTTGCGCGATTACGCGCGATACAAAAATGTAAAATGTGAGTTAAATCAGAATTATGTTTTCGCCGAAACCGACAATCGATACAACAGCCAGATACGGACCATGGCTCGTGTAAATTACGAATAAAACTTTGTTACGAATTTAACTGAATATTTGTTGATTGCATTAATATTATTATTGATTCATAATGGCTCTGTAAAACATATTAAGAGATTCATCATTATACGAATTATATTTATATATAAATTTAACATATTAACATAAATGGAGATATTAATGAAGGCTTTTCTAAAAATAAATNAATTAATTCAAAGAAACGTATCCCGTAACAGTCTCTACCAAATTGTATAATTTAAAAGCGTTGAAATTAATAAAAGCAGCTGTTAAATTAAATTTTTATATAACGTTACGGACTAAGCTATTATGATATACAGCAGTGAATATTTTAAGGAACAAAAGAAAATTACTCAACGAGGTATCATATCGATGCGCAGTAAAAAAAAAGTTGGAATTTTAATATCTTGACTAAGCGGTTATTTTTCTTGGCCGGTGTGTCTTGATTCGCGAGAATGAACGATTGATCTTTGCGATGCCGGCAAGTAAAAGGAAGCTATGAAAATCTCGTTGCAGCATCGATGAGGATTAAATATCGCGAATTTTTCTTCGATAACACGCAGGAGCTCACCTCGACGAGCGATCCAGAAGACCAGAAAAATGTAGAAATACGTTAAACGCGATAAAATTTTTTCGCGCGTAAATGTACCGGTTAACGACGTCAAGCGCAACTTCAGAGAGATTGCGAAATAATTCGGATTCCCTGGCAATGAATGCAAAATTATATCAAACGAAGTTCAAAGCGATATATAAAATATCCCGCCTTGTTCCATCCCAGCGATAAAAAAAGATCTTTGTAATTTATACGCTCATTTCAATTTAGATTGAAATTAGGACTTTTATTTTGTTTCTCGAAAAATTTACAAAATTAATATAAAATTAAATTCCTCTCTCTGTACAGTATATACATATATATTGCTATTACCCCCTTTAACGTTTGCTATAGCATCTACGATCGATTGCTCTCACGATTTCTGTTGCACGAAAAATTATGGCCATGACTACTATGCCATGCCGTTATAATCAATCGGGAAATCACTATTTTTGCAAAACCAAAAAATCGTACCAGCCATTAGCGGTAATTGATCGATGTAACTCTACGACAGTTACTTTCCATTCAATATACGTGTGAACCTGAATATGGTAAGCGGTGGACAGAACGATCGTAGGATAACATAACGCTGATCTCGGTGAGCAGGCACGAGGGTTGGTTTAAGTGCGTGTTTAGCGGTTGCGATCCCCGATGGCCTTTTCCATGGGACACTAAAGGGCACTAAGGGGCAGTATAAGGCTCGTAAGGAGGAGTGGTAATAGTGAGAGGTAAACCGTTGCACTCAGACCACCACAATATAAAATCACTCCGCGTAAGCGCCCGACAAAGTATTGTCCGGTTCGATTTTCAACGTATGTATTTCAATACGGAAATCTTCACATAAATTAGAGAATACAAATTTTAAAAATATACATATATATCTTTACAATACATATAATTAAACGTACGTTATATAAAAACTCGAAAATAATTTCCTTGCATGTTCAGAATATAAACTTTAATAATTTATATTCTTAATAATAATGTTTCAAATCATTAATATATTGAGAGGTTTTGAAACAAATTTTTTATATTGTATTTGAAACAAGTGAAAAAAAATTGATAATTAATTTATGAAATAATAGAAAAATACACAGAGCTTAATCGAAGTTAACGTAAAATATGTAAAAATAAATTTTTATTTAAACAATCGAAAATAATTTCAAAAAGCAAAGTTACATATTTTATTTTTAACAACGGAAAATAAAATTAAAACAATCTATGTTAATAATTATATAAAATTTATCACAATGAAATAAATAATTTTGAAGTAGCGAGAATAAAAAGAAAACGAGATGCATCTTAAACACACCGAGAGAGAGTGCCTCTCTGGCACGATCGAATTCTTCAATTTGAGACTCGGAGAAACGAGATGACGACTATTCGAGTGGTGCGACATATAGTGTGAGACGAGCTGGCGCGGATCCAGAAAGTGCCAATTCAATCTTACTTCCCTTTCCGGATGTAAAATTTCAGGTAGCCGCGTCGAACTTCCGACTTCCGTTGCTCGTTTCTGACTACTATAGCGTTGTGAGTGTATGTTTCTGGTTCATTTGTGAATACGAACGACAATTGTAATAACTCGGTTGCAGAATTGTTTAACAGCCTGGTGTTTTTTTAATCTTATCTTTTAAAACAAGTTAGATTAAATTAGATTTTATAACCTTTGAAAAATATGAGAAACGTCGCAGATGAGAAATTTATACTTTTATGACAATGATGATAAAAGATAAAATATATCCATGTTTCCCTTGTCGTTTTTATATTAGAAATTTAGAATGTTATTATCGCGTTCGTTAATGATGCAATTTTAATTAATCGTAGTGCGAGAAAAATAGTGATATCAAGTAGTTTAGACGAATAGATTATTTGAAATTCTAATTTCCAAAAGTATAAAATTTTTTAACAGTATTCACAACTAGTTCTATTTGGATAATTGTTATCAGTTTAACACAATTGGTAATCCACTTTGACCAAGTTGATCTATTCGTTGCATAAAACTATACAGTATTAAATATAATAGTTGATATATACATCTATGATGCCATTAATTTATTCCGCGTACGATAGCAGCTGAGTGAGATGAGTGCGCCAGATGAGAAAATTATTCAAGATCTTCGAAGATATGTATTCCTCTTCGCCTTCGATTTTTCTCTAGCATCCCGCGCTTCGAATTTAATGAGGTCCTTTATTGATGAATGACATTTATCAAAGTATCTCAGTATCATCGAACCACGTGATCTGACGATATCACGTACTCATAATTCTCTACTAACTTGGATTTTCAGCGGAGATTGAATTTAGAAAATTACGAAACGGAAAGTAAAAGGATAACGTCGGTCTTTAAAATTTTAATTAAAAGTCGACTGAGCAAAATATTGATGTTTAATATTTATCCTAAAACTGTACTGCCCGCTCGTTTTAATAAAATTGATTAAATTTTTAATCTTCGATATTAATGTAGACTGGTATACGGACGCAGATATTATTGATTTATTAACTCTTATTAGCTGTTCAGCAAGTAAATAATATTTTTGTTGTCCCTATTAATATTATAATCCTTGATTGTAGTTAAATTAGTAAAAGTAATAAATTCACGTAATGTATACATGAATAATATTATAATGTAACGAAGCGTAATAACATGTCATTCATTCATGCACGTACCTTAAATGATCCAAGATCTTTCACACTGCATGCCAGTTTGACATTTCGTCCTGCTGGTACTGTAATATTTCCTATTTCGTCGACGAATTCGGGATCAGGGATGGTGGTAACTGAAAAAAAAATAATAATAATTAGCATAAAAGTACACGTTCATACACAGATTTGAAACATCTAAAATATACCATTTCTTTTTTTAGTAATTGAGACCTAAAATAGAGTATATTGTATTAAAATTGCGAGACTAGCATACAATAATTAACTAAACTCTGTATACATTTAATTACAATTATCTCGCAAGTAATAAAACAAAATTATACACGTAAATGCTCAAATCATATTTCATCCCCGCGGTACTGCTTTACAGCATATTGTTTGTACAGAGATAGCATTTACAACATTATACCACATGAAATTTTAATTAAATTTTAATATGGTTGAAACGGTTGACGTTTCCTATGTAACGCCACAATGTGACAGAATCTTGCGCTAAATTTACCTGACAAATATGAGACAGTTTTGGGATCTGTCAGACATCGTCGGGCTTTGGAAGACGGGCAAACTCGATCGACAAAATCCGATACAAAGTTCGACGGCGGAATTTTTTGAAATCACAACGTCAGTGAGTTTCCACGAGTGCGCCAAGGGGAGCATATACTATCCGTACATCCCCCGACGCTTTACTTCGGGAAAGGAGATCGATCGATCTAGGGGCGGTATACGCGTGGCTGCGTGGATGCGCTTTGAGTTATAGAAGCTCACCAGTCGGCGTGACAGCTTAGTTATTGAATACAAAATGCAATTTTTCAAGTCTCTACGTACCGCGGTATCCCGCACCAGCGCCAGTCTCCGACCACCGTCTCGGAGAACGTGGCGTAGGTCCTTCGCGTGTGCAGTGATCGAATCTACGAGAGGATTTCGAGATGCTTATATGGAGATCGGGTTCCCACCCATCTGTCCCGACGCTTGCATTTCTCCATCCTGCGTGATGTTACTTCATGCGTGAGGCTCGCATTTGCGTAAGAACGCCACGTGTAGAACACGAATTCGTAACGGATATATATCGCGAAAACGAGTTTATGCACGATATCACTTTGTTGCTGTCTACGTACTAGTGTCAAATTAGATGTACAACAACTTCCATTTATCATTTTCGGATGTGCGTTATTTCATTTTGTCGTAATGTTTTAGGTTTACTTATCACTGTAATCCAAGACAATCTTACGTAAACATCCAACAAGCGTTAAAAATATCTACTAAAATAGATCAATTTTTGTTTTATTCAATATCCATTACTTATATATTATTATGGATTTTAATAAAACACGTGGAAAGAAACAGAATAAGAGAAAGTTAAAAATTATAAAGCCTATGTATGTTTGAATTATTTTCGCAACTACTACTTTAAATTTTAAATCCAATTTTACTAAGAACGCATATCTTGTTACGATTCGAATAGGAATTGAGTACAAATAAGAAACGAATATAAAAAAGATGGAAAAAAATTTATATTATATTCTGAAAATCAATTTTTTAAGATAAAAATAATATAGCAAAAACAAAATATTAGTAATAAAGTATTAGTAATAAATAAAAAGAGACATAAGAGAAAAATGCGATGAGAACTGAGAAATTATATGTGCCAACTAAAGAAAGAACAAAAAGTAAATAAAAGAAAAGGAGAAAAAGAAAAAGAGAGAGAGAGAGAGCTTATCGAACTGAATTTACCTCGGTGCGATTATTATTTTTAGTGAATCATTTTATAGATCGTTTTTTTGTAAAGGAGTATATTTCGGACGAGACAGTTTCAATGTTCGTATGTGATGACTTTTAAGGGTGAATCGAAGTGACTCTCACTTGCCGAGTAACCAAAATGTACACTGCTAGAAAATTCTCTTTAGTCTGCCACCATCGACTTTACTATCTACGGATACTAGCGGCCGTGCGGTGACACGCGTTTGTGGTTTCCGACTGGTAGAGAGACTACATTCTCCAAAGTCTCGCTACTGAGTCTTTTTACTTACACGTCGTCTGCAATTGCATTGCATGAAATGGACCGTATGGGCGAGAGATCTTTAAAGTCTCTTGTCGGACCGTCGCTCAAGCGTGATATCAATATTTATATATCTGAATCAGCAAGTCTTAAGTAATGTATACAAATTTTTGCGAAGACAGCAATTATAAACTCAAGATTTTCTTAAATAACACGATCTGCATTCATCTTTTGTTTACTAACAATGAACACATTGCTATGAGCGATGCTGATAATGATTGTTTATGTTAAACGATCATAATTTTCTATTACCATGAATACCATGATGTAATATTTCATCTATCCATTTCTAATTTCCCCACGATAACTGAGCATGAACAATGCAGAATCAAATTTAAATAGAGAAAGAAGTGGTTTGTCATTCGCCGATAGTATTTCTTTTGTGTCCGGAGTCGTGTCATCTATCAAACTCTTAATTATGCAGGAAAGATAGTTTTAACGAGAGAAACTTCCGCAGTGTGATAATTGATATGGTATTGAAACATTGATTGTCGCTCTGAAGCTGCGTCGCTATAATGAGTCTGACGAGTGACATGGCCGCAAGCTAACCGCCTCGCGAAAAAGACTATTTTTTGCGGCCTCTCAAACAAACGTGGCGGAACACAGTGGGGATAAGGAGCTGGAAGATCAGCAACTTCCGCCGTATTATTTGCGGAAACTTTAACCACGACGTGTAATTGGAACGGACTCTTGCTTGCGCCGCGAGAGCCTAAAGGAGAGTAACTTACAGAGCGTCACAAAAGCGTACTTATACGCGCGTTATATGCACATATACACACATACGAGCGTCGTTGGGTGGTTTTCATGTGACGGAGGTGATTAAAGAGCGGGAGATCTCTTCATTACGGGTCGAGTGCCCGCGCGAATTTTAATTAATATTCTGCGGCAAGTCTCCAGTCACGTGTCGCGCGCTTCAGCTACTACGTACTACGCATCAATCCTAAGAAATTCAACCTGGTAATAATCACTTTGATTCACTAATTATGTAAATTTAACGTAAAGATTTTTTATTACATTTCAATATTTTTATAAAATTTATAAAGTGCTTCCACTTCCATGAAATTATAGAAAAAGATTATTTTACAGAAATTTAAATAATTAAAAATATTGATTTACATATTTCTTGCATAATATATAAACCAAAATAATAAATAATAAATAATAAATGTTAAATGGAAATTGATTGAAATATTTACGTAATTTTTTTTTATTAATAATCAACAATTAATAATATAGATTTGTATAAATTTCTACAACGAAAAATGATCTAACTTTTTAACACACGATAAATAGGTCAGCATTTTCATTAAGTATAAATTTTAATTAAACGACGTGCTACATTATGCTCATTCTACTGTATCAAAGAGTCATATGATTAAAAAAATATGTATGTAATAATGTATTTGCTTTAAAATTTAATAAAGATAGAAAATAATTTTGTTCTTTTAATATATTATAATATATTATAATTATTAAAATGAAATTTGTAAGTTGAAAAATTAGCAAATAAAATCAGTCAATTCTCTTAGATATTAAAATAAAAAAGAATCTTGGCTCTTTTTATTATATTAACAATGAGAAATGGTAATAAAAATGACTTTAGAGCCGGAGCAAGGTCTATTTCGCTCAATTATATTATAAATAATTTATTACAAACGTTTCGGCACATTGATTTTGGCCATCATCAGTGTATAGTAAGCTTAATAATATATTAACATTTGTCAAATCGCGTTAAATCTGAATCGCAGTAATGTTTTATGAAATCCGAAGTAAGTCTTGAAGAAATACCTTAATACAAGAGCCAATCAATGTCACTAAAATCATCCGTTACATTTGTTACAGTCGCTCGATATACAATGCTCGATATATTAACCTCACATAGTATATTACGAAAAATAGAACAGATTTTCGTTCGATTCTCTTTCCAATCCTTAGAATAATGATTTTATGGTACATTACTTATTATAATTTATTACAAAATTTATAAGATGTTGATGTCCCTTTTTCACTTATGTATTAACTTTATGTTACGGATATTGAGTATCGCTCTACACATCGTTGATACAGTTTCAAAAATGGATTTTCATAAAACACGACTGCGATACAGATTTAATGCGATCTGACAAATGTTAATGTATTATTAAGCTTATTATTGTACATTTATGACGGCCAAAATCAATGCGTCGAAACGTTTGTAATTATTTATAATATAATTAAGCAAATTATACCCTGCTCCGGGTCTAAAGGCATTTTTATTACCATTTTCTCTTAAATATATTAATAGAAGTAGAAGAGATAATAGAAAAAGGAATCTTAAGGTTTTTGTACTCGCGACATCACGAGAAATTGCTGACTGGCCAACCTTGTTATTAGACGGTGATTTATTATTTCCGGAAAGAGTAATGGAATTATGCTTCCAGAATTATATAACTCTTATCGTACAATCCATGATCCTGCGGCTAAAAGTCTAGGCCCTATTTTTAGAATAAAAGAAGGAAAGACTTGAAAGAATTTGCATAAGAAAAAGTAACTCTTGACACTCGCGTGACTGAACTTTTACAAGACGTATAAAGCAATTCAAAACATTTTTACTATAAATCAAATTTCTAATGTAAATCAAGTTGTTATATGGTATCAGATTAACAGATATTAATTCTATCATGTTTTGTTTAGTGTTTAGCATTAGTTTATGTGTTAGCTTACATTGCGAGAAATTTGATAATAGTAGGTAAGTCTTTTCTACGAACACCTCAATGTTTTTATCGTAAAATTTTACTTTACTGTTCAAATTTCCGTTTCACATATGTAAGAAGCGGTAATCTGGATAATATCGAGGAATTCACTTGAGTACCGGTAATGTCAAGTAAATCTCAAAGACCACACTTATCTCGAGAGTGTCTCGCGGTGACTAGTATAAGAGGGCATCGTGAAAGTCTACCTTATACTCTACCGCAACAACGTGCACGACGCTTCGAGCAAAGGGTCTCGTGAAGAAGTGCCAGGAGCAACAGTTTATGTCAATTTTCCGCTTCATGTACTTCATGCCGCACTCTTCGCGAAAAAGCAAGCCGGCGCGACGTAGTGGCAGCAGGGAGCATACCGTTGTGGAAATATTGCTGTTCTAAACGCGAGAGACGATACGTAATTTAGTATGGGGGCATGATCTTTGTACAAGCTCTCGTGTTGATGTGTTATGCGTAACCTTATTCACAATAGCAATTTTGCCCCCTCACCTCACTACAATTGTTGTTACCAATGGTGTAATACTTGATATAATTTTCTTATGCTATGAGAGAAATCAGTTACAGAATGTAAACTTTGATTATAATATTTTTCAGTAAAATATTACAATATTTAACACAAATGTTAAGTACATGTTAATGTAAAAATTATAAAACAGAGTATTAACTATATAATTTTTTGCAATTTTTTGCTTTTAAAAATAATTTTTTTGCTTCACTTTTTAAAAATTACAAGATATGTAAAAATTGCGCATACATAAGTCATATCCTTCCTTCCTCCTCTCTTATGAAAGGAGATGTAGAGATATTAATTATTGCAGCTTTTCCGCGATGCTGATTGCTTCTCTCACTTCGTACTGCGAGAGTAGCTATCAGCGTTGAGATGTGTGACAGTTATTGTGACAGTTTTGACAGTTTGTTAGGTCATCGAAAAAGATTAAAGAATTAAAAATTTTTTAATCTTAAATCTTTACAAAAATTATATTTCATTATATAACAATGAAAAATTTCGCGCGCGTCCACCACCATTAGTTTAATAAAAAAGTAAATGAAAAAAGGAAATAGCGATTACATTAATGGTTTAAATAGTCACGGAACATTATTAAATTAAAAATTGATGAGCTTCGAAGTGTTAAACTTTAAAAGCGTAAACAGATAATAAAAACTTGTTTCTTTTTAAATTATCACAGACATCATGTACGAAAGACACCGATAAGTGCATGAAGATCGAATCGTGAAAATTGCAGCCTCGCGCTGCGCGAAAAGTCACTGCTATGTGGCATCGGGATCGGATTGTTTTCGGATACTCGGGTTTTCATTAAATCGAGATCACAATCGCCTCGATTCCAGGGCACGACGGATAAGAAACCGTCGCGGGGCTCTACGAGTCTGAACGTTCATCAGAAATGCATGGGGTTTCCGCGGCCGATTCCGCAACCAGAAAAAGGACTGTTTCCTTCTTGCGGAGGACCTCTACGTGGGGCTGTAAAGTCCGAAACGAAATCCGAGATAAGACGGTCGAGCGCACACATGTGCAACCCACACGGAGACACCTACGCATCGACCGTTCGTATACAATTTATATACATATCACCGTCCACAGACATTCCCTTGGAACGGAGTTTATCTTGATTCTACCGGAGTATTTCCTGTCGATGCGTTTCACCCGCCGCTTTTCTTCTTTTTTTCCCCCGCTCTTTGGTTCTTTCTTTTTTTTTTGACTCGGCCCGAGAAAAACCACGCCCGTGGAATGCACTCTCAGCGTGCGAATTGCGCACGTGCGAAACGAAGATTTTCGCAGATAAGATTTTTCAATGCTAATGTCACCTTAACGCTTAGCAGCGACGATTCCATCAAATAATTTTGACCTTCTCGCTTTGCGATAATAGTTCGTCTTATTATAAAAATTTTTTATGAACAAATATATTTTGAATATATATATTTTGAATAATTTTTCTCATGCAAATTAGCGCTATGGATTATAAATAGCAAATCAATTACTGGAATTTATCTGAAAATCTCTTTATATAAGATGTAGGATAAATATCGAGATATTTATCTATATAATGTAACTTGAAATGCATAAAATATGTACTTTTCATTTAGAAATAGAAATCAAAATCTAAGTAGTTTTTAATAAAACAAGAATTATGAACTTTAATCTGATTATCCGAAAACGTTTAAATCAATTCAACATGGACCTCCGGTTTAGCTATGAATTATCAAGACATATCCAAATAAAAGCCAAATATAATTTTAATTTGACAAATCGATAAAGAGCGCATTCGAGACAAAAAGAACTGCGAAAATAGTAATGCATCCGGTCAATCGAATTGGAAACTTAGGAAGGCGGAGTTAACGGTACACATCGTTTCCGGCGAGGATGCCTGACAAATGACAGCAGTCTGTCTATCTCGGGACCAATGAGTCGTCCTTATCAGCCGCCTTACGGCGCCGCAGCCTCTCGATTTTTCCTTTGGAAAAGCGAAAAAAGTCGCTGCCAGCTTACCTATCTATCGATATCACTTCTTTGCCATGGTGGTAGACTGATGATGGAAAAACAAGAACGAGGGCAGATAAACCTTTCTTTCGCGCCGACATCATCAGCTACAAAGATTAAGTGGCCTTAATAGAGAAATATCCTAGATTAGTGGCGTTAGACGATGACTGCGATCACAATTATCTGGCGTCGCGACGCGCTGCACCATACCGCGAAAAAACTTCATCACCAGCCCGCCACGTTACCTCCTATTAATGTGGATTATCTTCCGTTTCACGATCACATTGATCAACGTAAAAACGCGAGGATAGGACAAATGTTTCGCGTTTTTCATCGAGTTTTTTTTTCGCTCCACGGTGCTATTCGTTTTGCTCGTGTTATGTTTTCCACCGCTTATTTCTCTGTTTGCAGTAAAAATTATGAGAAAATCATAAGATAAGAATAAATAAAATCTCTTTTTTTTTACTTGCACAAGGAATGTTGCAAATAAAAGGTTAACCGCATATTAAGCGAAATATATGGATTTATTCATAGATGTTGAGTTCAATCAAATGTCACAGTTTTAACGTATCTACGTTATTGGAAATATGCAGCAAACTATATTATCTCAAAAACGGTTTTTTTCTGCTAATAAAGTAAAAAATTCAGACAATTTTCAGACGAGAATAAGTATATAAATATAGCTAATGTATGTGACAAAATTAGACATTTATTTTTTTCTTCATAATTTTTTAAATGTATTCAACTAATCAGCTCTATTAATAATTTAATTCAATGAAGAGTTTATCAAAGTTCTTTATTTAGATTGCGGAAAAATTTTTCATGATAATTTAACCATAATCTAAAAAGTATAATAGGATATTATATTATATTAATGGGCATATTTCTTTTAATTTTTTTATGTTAAAACAAAATTTACGTGAACAAAAATTTTATAATAGCAATCTGTATATTTCGCGATTAACAAATCTTTTTTTAGGTACCTTCGGTCGCGCAGCCTTACGATTTTTTTCTTTTTCAGATAAGTTTCTTTTTAAAGAAGCTTAGAAAATTTATATTATAATTAAACACATTAAAACTTGAAAAGACATTTATTTTTTATTAATACTCTATTTCTATTGTGACATACAAAAGAAATATCCGATTATTCAAATATGGTTTATCAATCAATTTCAGTTGATCGTTATATTCCTCGCGCGTGTGTTTCAAGAACATTCCGAATGTCCCGTGGAGGATTGTCGTATTTTTGGGAAATCACAGACGTTTGCCGCATTAAACTGAACTGTTATATTTGAACCACGACTCCAGTCTCCTTTCCTGAACTCCGTTTATTTCCCTCTCTCTCTCTCTCCCGCCGCTCCTTTTTTTTCTCTTCGAGGTCTCTCAGACTTGCTCTTATTCCCTACCTTATCGGCTCAGATCTCATAAATTTCTCGGAAAACGCGATTAAGCGGCCCCCAGGCCTTCCCCACCCCTCGCGCGGATACCATCTACCTCCACTCTTTACTCGGATCCCGAAGCCCCTCCGCGACCCTTCCAATCTAAGTATTCAAATGAGAGAACCAACTTGCACCCCTTGTGCCGTACGCCGTATAGCTTTTTACAATCGTGAGGTCCACCCCCGCATGCTCGTTACATTCTCTACATAGGGACGGGGACGAAGAAGCAAGCGCGGCGTAGTTGGTGTAGTTGGTGTGGACCAACTCGGAAACTTGCAAACGGCAGAAGAGCGGTCGCACACGTACATATTATCCGCGTGTAAAAGAAAGGAAAACGAGAATCGTAGCGGTATCTCTAGGAATTTTTCTTATGAAGAATCCATGCTGAAAAATTTCTACGTTCCTGAGCGTCCAGGGAGGTGTGGCAAGTCAGAGAGAATTTTATCTTAAAGTAATGCAGGAGAACGAGAGGAAGTTATAAAAAGCCCCAATCTAACCAGCGACGAAAATACCATTATAATGAAACTTTATAAGAAATCGATAACTCGCAAGCTACATCTCTGTGTTATTTCAGCTTTGTGTAGCGATCCGATACTTATAACATTCATGCATCGTTTAGATGACTCTCATATCGTTCATCCGTTATTATATAACCATTAAACTTCCTTTCCCTATGATGTAAAGAGACGATTAAAACGTCCGAACGGGAGGAGATACTGGATTTGTTTTGCCAGTGATAGAATCTGGAACTGCTATCCCCCCGAGAAGTCTGGCAGTCGAATGGCGAAAGACGAAGATCTTATCTAAATGAACTGCCGGCGTCGTAACTTCGTACATACTCCGGCTAAATGGTCGAACGACGTGGAAATGTTCCGTTTTCCCTGAGAAAAGTATAATTGGACGCGGATGTAAAATGAGAAAGTTGGACTGCGTTTCGTTCCCGAAAACGAGATCTGATAATTTCTAGAGATATTAGAACGTATACTCTCCGTGCCATTAGATAAATGCCACTTTTAAAGGTAAATAAACGTGCAAACAACTTTGAAAGGAAATTCTGATTAGATCGATTTAAAAAAAATATATATATATATTGGAGCATCCTGTAGGAAGCGTCATTTCGGCGCTAAACAGTTTTCCCAAACTGCTATCGTTCGCTATAACCCGGCATTGCTTTCAACGCCGGTAAAATAATATTCTTTCGTGCATCAATCTGCAGTAAAGTAAATCCTCTCGAGACTCACGTATCGTGTGACGGATATTCAGCGCTCCCGCGAAGAGAGTGAGGTAAGACGCGCAGTGAGAATATCGGATTTACGTACTATGCAACTCGCCTTTTGCCTGCCGCCACCCGCGTGCTCTCCGCCATAAAGGCTCGTCTTCCTTTCCGACTTCGTCTTCAAACGCGATTTCCATCTTTTGTTTCGCCTCGCGTGACGGACCTCGTACCGAAGTCTAACACTCCGCATTGCGATAGTCAATGCACATAATCAACGTTTTAACACCTCTTCCAGAAGATCGTAATCGAAATACTATTTCCTAGCACTAAATTTTAGCGCCGTAGCCAGTGTGTGAAATCTTGTCTGACACGAAACTGTCTGTATTTTTATTTAAATGCGAGCAATCGGATGTAAAATTTAGACGAGACTACGTCGACTAATGGGACGCTCGATATTTCATTGAGAATAATTTGCGATTGCATTTTCGCCCGTTTCACCGTGCATTTGAACTTTTCCGTGCTTCCAAAACGTATAATGCAAATTTATTCGTATAGGATTTTACACAATCGATTATGTGCCCGGGCATCGGCAGATTTTAGCGTCGAAAATTAATCTTTTCTTAATTACCGTAACATCATATTTTCCAATTCTACAAATAACGACTAAAAAGAATGTAATCCGGTGCACATAAAACCGGAAAACGGTCGTAGAGAGAGCTTAATGGACGGTATTGCCCCGTGTCGATCTGAATTGTACAGTACGACATCCAATAGGTTGCCGTGCATTCGTCTACGCTCCCTCGTCGCAGCAGTTAACCGATTTTAATTTCCTGCGCGCCTTTATAGCCGCGAAGGTTATTATCCCTTGCACAACGTCTCTAGGACGACACACCGTTGACGTGCCTCGCGAAATCTCGCACGCTCCCGGTCGGAACGTCAAACCGTAATAATGCTCTATCGATGTTTTGTATTTTCGTAAACTGTAATTGTCAGTATTGACCGAAACAATCATATATGCGTAAGAACAATATCTCTTTCCCCTTCGCTTTTGCATGGGGGAGGGAGAAAGATCATCGTCGTAACTGCCTGTCGAGAATTTTATGACTATGTGCGTAGGATCTTTATGGCGCATGCTGATTTATGTGGCAGATCCGTGAAAAAGTCGAAATCCGCAAAACCGACGTACTACAAAATTTAGCCTCAACCTCAGATTTTTATACATGTATTATTGATAGATATTATTCTGCTCCACTTTCTTGCGAAAAAAAGGATTGGTTGTAATATTTAAAATACTTAATTATAAAAATGCTTTTTATCTGTTACATGTTATGTATGCATTATACAATTTCCTTTGCAAAAGTAACGATCGACAAATTTAAAAAAAAAAGTGATGGAAAAAAATTTGCTTTTCTCACTGAACTGATTTTTGAGTATATATGTATAAGTAAATGTGAAAGAATAGCAATTTCCATCAGTTTTAACATCAATGTTGCACATTTAACATTACGCGTACATTGTGTCCCGCTTGTGCTTCCTATTTTAAAAATCGTCAATTCGTATCGGATAAAAGCGCAAAATGTAAAAATCGCAAAACCGAAAATGTTCGAAAATGGAAGAGGGAGCAACAGAGCGGAAGTCCGCATGGAGAAGGTTGAGCCCTCGGCGTGTTTTCTGGTCACATATTTGTAAAGTACCCGGCAGCCAGCCGCGCTCTATTCATTTCTATCCGTACGACGGACGTCCCGGATCCCGGTGCATGCCGCTCGCATAAATTCCGACCACGCAGCATATGAAAGAAAAAAGATTTCCGCCTGCGGCACGCATGGAAGATGACGGTAGGATCCTGTTAGTAGAGACGGAAGTATAGTCAGAGAAGGATATTAAAAAAAAAGAGTGATCCAGGATGAATCCGACTTAAGAACCTCGAGGGAACAAATGTTATCTTATTCATTGTTATTTTCAAGCTTATTCCGTTTTCATCTGTGAATAATAATAAACTCATCAGATAATGAATGTTTAGAATTCGTAATTGACAGGAAGAATGTCTTTAAATAGAAGAATAAATTAAAAATACGTTTGACTGAATATTTTCATTCGGTTTTATATATTATGCTACTTTTCATTTTCTAATTTCAATATACGGCTGTAATCATAATACACTTTTGCTACTATGTAGAATGTTTAGCAGTAATTGAAGAATTGCTTATATCTTATTAAATTTTAATGGTACTTAAGAACCTGTATTCAATCCGCGCGATTATGAATTCTTTTTCTCTGTTTCTCGTCTTTTCACTATATCGAATTTAAGTTCCGAGTAACACTTATCCTTGAAGCGAAGGAGCAACGTGAGACGAATACTCAGATACAGAAATATATGAAATACATACGTAGAAGAATATTCAGTAGGTTGGGTCAATTCTACAAAGCAGAATGGGGGATTTTCTTATTCTACTGATATTCCCATACGTCAGACAGTGGCGAGAGATGCGTCTTGCAACATGTCAGTTTAATCTCAAATATCGAAAACGCTGTCACTATTCTTTTGTATATGTTGGAATATTGATAATGAAAATAGAATGTATACTCCTACATATTGCTTTCGACTAAGAGTAAGTTTTAATTTCCATAAATATTGCGATGCTGTGAAGATTCAGGATTGACCTAAATTTCTTTTTATATTTACTGAACACATCTAAACATGTGAAAGAGAAAAAGAGAGAGCTAGCACATATTTTATTTGTTCTGTGGACACTTTAATAGTAGCTAATAAGACACTAATAAATAAAAAAATGTCAAACAAATATTAATAAAAACACTAAATTCAGAAAATCACAAGTAGTTGGAAAATATAAATTTCAAAATAAACAACAAAACTAGAGTTAGAAATTATTTAATATATATCATATATTAACCAGATATATATAACTGTGTATCGGTATACACGTGAATGCAAATAGATCGATTAGATAATTAGTTAAATCGCGCGACTGGTGTTGCAAAAGGAATGGTAGAAATAAAGAGAGACCCGACGAACCCAGCTGCGAAAGATGAGAAAATACGAAATAAAACGTTTCCAAACGTGGAATGTAACGCGACAGTTTTCAGCGATTATTCGAAATTGTATCTAGACGAGTGGCGCAAATATTCCATGAAAATGACGCGTCGCGGTTCGAGTTTCCCCTCGTTGCCGTCGTCGAAGTTTGCGCTACACATTTTTTCCGCTTCTCCGCTGCGAGTTTAGCAGTATGTCCATCTATCCGTCCAATATCACCCAATTGCGGAAAATACCGAACGTGGTTAACCGCACATATCGTCGATACAAACGAGTCCGGCCCGCGAGCCAAATCACGAAAATTTGAAAAGCAATACAACACTTGGAGCTGATACGCGCTATTATTTCAGGCGTAAAGAGCGAAACGGCTGGAATGATGTTCATCACTTTCGATGGACAAAGATGGAACGCGTTTAATGATAGCGACCGATCGACCAAGCGATAATCTAATCGTTCCTGTGTCGTGTGTCGACTATTACATAAAATGACAGTTTCCATGATTAATCGTACGCTATGCAATGCTATATTCACTTGATGTCACTCACGGCTCGAAACGTACTTTATCGAAATATTTCGAGAATTAATGGAAAGTTATATCTGTATGTATATACATATGTATATATATCCATTTATCTAGTTACATATGTATATGTATAAGAATTATACACTTATAACTTCTTCTATCACTCAGTTAGACTATCTAACGATAAATATCATAGTTGAGAATTATAGCTCTCTTCTTATTTTTAGCTTCTTCTGTCACTCAATTAGATTATTTTACGATAATAGTTGAGAAATATCATTTCATCGCTGTTATTTTTTTTAATTTTTAATATTTAAAAGTACCGTGCAAAGTTTCCTCAATCTATATATTATCGCAGTGTCTCAGTAAATAATACGGATCACTGAAGTAAATCCATTTGACCATTCGCGTCTTTCGTGAGAAAAAGGCTACGATATTTTTCTCGCAAATGTAAACGTCGATAACAGAACAACTGAAGATTGCACTCTTTGCCGTTTACCCAAGTATAACAACGATATTATTCGTGTATTACAGAAAATACATTCGCTCTTAAGAAAACTGATTTTTCGTTTATCCCGAAATTCGGCCATGCTATGCATCTGCAATTTTATAGTTTGTTTACCGATACTAAATCTTTAAAATAGCTTCTATAAAACGTATTCTAGAGAAGGGCAACTTTTTTTTATCGATTACTCGAGTTCGCAATGTCTTTTTTATGTTGATAAGATAAATAAAATTAATCGTAACGACGTGACAGTCGTACAAACATTGAAATTAATAAACTGATCCATACAATAAACTTATATGCATACAGCTATATAATTCAATAAGATTGACAACTATGTGAATTAATTCCTTTTACATAATTACGAAATTTGCCTCCATTGCGAAGGATTCAATTTATTTGCATATTTGCATATTTTCCTCCAATAATCGGAAATCATGTGTACGTGGACTTTGCACGACTTGCACGTCACAGTTCTCGAATTTGAGTTGTTTAGTTATCTAGAACGAATGACGCTGGTACGCGCCAACACGAAATGACCGCGCCAGAGAAATAACGGTGGCGGGGAACGCGTTATAGTCGCGCGTGGCGATCGGCTACGGCAATTTGCGACAACTAATCTAAATTCAAATTGCCTCGAACAAAACTAATCTAGTGGTCACACGGAGCGCCCGCACTCGCCCAGCCTCGCAACTCGCGCCGTGCCGCGCCGCGCGCCGTACAGTACCGCTACTCTTCTGTTTCACCTCCCTTGCTTTCGCCCTTTCGTGCCGTCATCCGAAACGTGTGCTCCATCGCACACCGATAGACCGCGAGTGACAATCGACCGAGCCCCGACTTGGTCAAAATCTACCCGCGTAGACGCATACGAACGCTGATTTAGAAACCGCCGGTCCAATTGTTTCATACGCNTTCGAATCGTATCGTATCGTGGCGATATGAAACAGATCGGATAATAAAGTTAGTTACGAAAGCGTGAAGAACGATCGAGTTTAGTTAATGCCTTCAAGAAGTTGCATGAGAGATTTAGAAAAATTTCTTCGCACTGTCGTGCAGGTTTAAATAAATAATTTTTATTACTGCCTTAAATATAGATTTTTGATTGACACACTTCTCGATGCAAGAAGACAATAAAAATATGTGCGTTATTCAAACAACGGAATATCCACTTAGAAGCGGATACAAAACGAATTAGAATGTCCAAATACAAAATGTAGGTAAATCCAGAATACAAAATATCACAGGATGGCTTAAAATAATTGAGGCGCTCCGATTATGTCAATTAGAATTTTCGACGATTATATTTTTCGGCGGAAGCGTATATAGATTTTTCATCGTTCGCTGAGCAAGATTTTTCCAAGAAAATCGCACTTAAATCACGACGCGAAAACTCGCCAAGCTGGCTGGCGGAACACATTATAAACGTGCCGTTCCACGGATATTTCGCATATTTCAGGAATTCCACTCAGGAGGGTTCGCGTTTGACGCATGACTCATCGCCTTGCGTAAAGAACACCACTGCATTTTCAGCCACCCGGGCGCATCGCTGGCCAGTTAAGCTCAATCAAATTAACTGCTCCAAATAAACTAGTTCAGACGCATGATTAAATACATACAAGATCATTAAAGCGTCGCGATATAAAAATCTTTTTTCGAAGAAACATTTTAATTAAACATACTTAGAAGTAATTAAGTCTTCGTCACGATAAAAAATATGGTTTGAAACTTAATGTTCGAAGGGTAAAATAGAATCTCTCAAGTTTATACATGATTCATTTCATTTGAGTAAATCAAACATATTGGTGCACTGAATTTTTTTCAATCTTTGCTTTTTTAAAACATGCCTTTTTTACTTGACAAATAACGGTCACGTGATTGTGTCGCATTGATAACCGAGCTTTTGCACATATGCTCCAATTTTCGGAAACACCATTGAAACACGCTTCTGAAAATCTCGACGAAGCGAAAATTCCTCGCTGAAAAAACATTTCGACGTCAAGGTATTACGGCTTTAATCGTGGACTAGAGGCGATCGTGTTTTAGGTTTTAGGGTTGGGGCAAGGAAGGAACTTGTAAACCTGAAGAAGCAATATTGGTTCGACGGTAGGAGTTACCGGGCCACAATTCATTACGAAAATCGATTCGCCGGCAATAGTGGCTGATTGGAGGTGGTCACTAGTTCCATCTCTTTCTCTCTTTCTCTCTTTCTATTTCGTTCCTTCCATTCGCTCTTTTTCTCTTCGTTCGTTTTCATTTCAGCAATCATTCGCGTATCGTAGTTACCCTAAGTTCGATTCGGAGCAAGCTGTATCGCAATCGCAGCGATCCTTAAAATTATCCGGAAGAACGTTAGGAATCTTCGCAGATAATTCCTCACCGCACGAAATGTTATTCAGTTATGCTAAACTTTAATATTCGTCTCAGATAGTTCTCGGAAATAACATTTTCACAATTGTAACAAGACTGCAATAATGTTATTTTTAATAACAAATTTGGAAAAGGAGAAATTTATAGAAACAGCAACAATTTTGCACCTCAAAATTTATTATGAATCTTAAAATTTAACAATTATTACATTATATATATTTATTGTTGTATACAAATTTGGTAAAACCAAGAGTGAGAGAAAAAGCAAGGACGAGCCCTTGTAGTTTTATTCGAAAACTTTTGCGATTTATATTGTCTGATGCATTTAAAATAGTATAATAAAAAAATTTCTTCTTTTGTATTATGTACGTATATATGTATTTTTCTAATATATTTATATTTTATGCACGGTAATATAATTCACAAAACTTGCTGCGGCTTAACTTTATGCGTAGCGTCGTGAAAGAGCTTATTTTACGACAAATACAAGATAGCTATAAATGCTGTATGTCCAATTTTTACGATACTGAGGGACTTATATTCACCGCATAACTAAAATTTGTATATGTTATATTTTAGTTATTATAAAAACTCTGACACCTCGCTTACAAAAATCAATATTCCGGGCAAACATCCAACTCTTTCAATACGTGTTTCAATTCATTTGTCAATACGTGTTTTACTTTGAATCCTTTATGTTTTTTTTAATTTAATCTTATATTTCTAACGAATTTTTGCAATAAAAATGAAAAGGACAGGATTAAGTAATAAATATCGGTGCACGTTACCGCACAGGAAAAAAGACGTCTTTAAATCCGGAAGTTTCGTGACGCTTAGTGATGGGACAACAGTGCACGAATCAGGACAATAAAGGTCCGCCCTGTCTGCGAGGGGTTGCTGTACGCGGCGCCTCACACCACGTGGCATTGTCCTGGCCGGTATTTGTGATATTAAACTGTTTAATCACCGAACTATAGAAAAAGCGTGAGTGCCTACGGTCGCGCGCGTCGTCGTTCGTGAGTTTCGTGTGCGTAGCTGTGTGCACATCGGTTCCCGCATAGCTCGTAAATCTCACCCATTCCGAGTTCCCCCCGTATACTATGGAGGAACGGACGCTTATACACCGATACAACATGCTTGTCGTAGCCGATGGGTGAGTGTACGAAACATCCAGTTGAATCGACGAGGAACAGAATGTAGAGGATGAGGAGTGAAATCGGAGGGAACAACAAGTTACACGGTGGTGGCGCGAGATCCTTTCCTCTCTTTCTCTTTCGCGCTTTTAACTACTTTAATACAAAGCTTTGACGGCTTATCCTGTCTCCAAATAAAATTAGCGAGGCTTACGCTCTGAATTAATACACGGTTTTAGCCATTCGTGTAATGATATGCAAATTTTATTCATCTTCTTTGCATTTATTTATTTACCTTACCTTAATCATGATTGTAGAATCGTAACTATGAAAATTGTATTTAAGATTCTTCTCGATTAATTTCTTATAGTGATGATGATTCAATAATCTCTGAATCGTTAAAATTTAATTCGGATTCGGTAGTAAATAGACTCGAAAATTTCTGATCTTTCTCTAGCAAAATTAAATACTCTTAATGCTTGCGTTCATTGCGGATTCAGCAAAACCATTTGTTGAGAAAAATTTGCGTAGTACTCAACGCGAGTAACATTTATCGATATATTTTATTCTCTTGCTTGCGTTAATTGACCGCAACTCATGGCGACAGGCATCGATAACGGGTATGAAAGAAAGGATTAGTGTCGGTGTGAAAATCGCAAAATAGAAGGAGAACATAAATAAACACGAATAGATTTCGGTGCGGGATTTGCAGATCCGGGAGAGAAGCGACATCGGACAGTATATTGCACCGCTTGTTGCACCGCAACGAAACGCAATAACGTATCGGTGCACAAATGTCAGTACGGTTGTCTGTCGCGGCACATATACACCGCGGGCGAAGCTGTCGAGGACCGAAAGAATAACAACCATAATAGGCTCCTGAATTGTGTGGCGAACAATAGGCAAAATGAAAAACGACGCGCTACACCCAACGTTTCTTTCTCTCTTTCTCTGTTTTTTTCCCTTTCTCTTTCTTTTTCTTTTAAACTTTTTTTTTTAAGTAATTTTTATCCATATTTCTTAATTTTAATTATTTATGAATCGTTTTTCTCACAGATAATTTTACATTTAATATATGGCGCAAGATATTGATAAACTGGATAGGGAGCTTTTAAACAATATGTTTTTCGACACTATGTCCAATAAGATAAAATGTACTTACAATACATTAGCGATAAAAAAAATATATCTAAAATAGCTTAATGCAAAGATACACTTACTTATGCATTAGCAATAGTTTACCAAACTCATAACTTCCGGTACCTATCACCGACAAACACGTATCTCGCTCGTTATTCAAAGTTTACAAAAGTCTAATGAGAGAGATCTCCAACCGCGATAAAATAACAACATACATTATTTACGAAAATTTTATTGTTCAAAATAAACTAGTAAAACTGCTACATCCCTCATCCCATCACGCCGTGAAAATTAAACTTTACCGTCAAATATTTTTGATTATTATTTTAATTTTAGCACATTATCGCGTTCTGCGCCCAAATTATCTTGTATTACGCCCGAGTTACTTCCTAAATTATCTCGCGTAACATACATAAATTGTATCGAGCAATAAACGATACATTGGCATAAGCATTCCAGCCATACCAAATTTAAAACACAATTCCGGTATTTTAATACAATTTTAATAATGTGTTCTGAGATATTTCCATAGAATTTAAAGTATCTCAGTTGTCAAAATTATTATAAATTCTCCTAAATTACCATATACGCATACCGGAACTTATTTTCGATAATGAATCAAATCATTATTGAACAATAGTAAAATACATATAATAGCTCTTTATTGTGTTAACATGACACACTTTATTATCTATACGTTATAGATTAAATTTATTACAAGATACGATATATCATAAAATTTTTAATGTGTTCGATAAATAAATTTTTTCAAACGTTATACATTTTATATATTAAATCATTGCATCATAAAGTTACAATACCAGATATGTGGACATAATTTTGATTTCGACATTTCCAAATTAATTTAAAGCTACATAATTTATTATAATTCTGACACAATTTAACGTTCGCATAGTGTTCAAATTGCATATGTCAGTGGAATATTTGAATTTCTGTAGAGTGAACGGACAAGTTATTTCATCATATTATAGAGTATATACAAGCAAAAATATAACATGTATTAATTCTTCGCGTTAAATACTTGTTAATTTCGAAGATCCTACTTTGGTATCTTGAATCTTGTGGTCATTATCGCGGACTGTTTCTTTAGAAACTCTAGACCAGACAGATTTAAAAGCTCTTTTTTCATTCTAAGGTGTTATAACCTCAGCCACTAAATAAGCACCGCTCACAAAGCATGGCATGAAATTATATAAGAAAACTAGTCCGCCGTGTAGCTACCACAATCTGTCCCGATTTCCAGCATGGCGTAGGACGTGACAGCTTTACGAGGATAATAAGCTAGTATTACGCCCTCACGGTGAGAGTTTTTGCAAATTGAAGTAAATTCCATTCCCATCCCTGTATTTCCCCTCCTCCTCCCCCCCTTGTCGTCCACGATGGTGTACGATGCGTGAAACCACATTCCCCGTAAGTAATGCTTTACTACGCTCGTTGGCCTGGTTCTCTCGTCTAGATCGCAGTCCTCTAGACTTCATAAGAACCCTCTCGCCCGAGTGCTTATATCCGCGTCAAAGCACCAATAATATCATCACATTTTAACGTAGGAATCGACAGTCGCGAGGCATTTCGCAGTTATGATATGGTAATACATGACACATAATTGTATTACGCGTAAATGCCCATATGTATGCATGATTATTATATGAATATATATGATATGTAATCACAGAAATGAATATATATATGAGATAAATAATCACGAAACTTTCATCTCAAATCATATGAAAAATCGTAATTAAAATAGATATTAATATACATATATGAAATAAGTAATATTGACGTATACTAATATAATTAATGAATGTATTTCCATAACGCAGATGACATCTCCATACGAAACGATCTCTATCTTTGCATTTGTAACGCTAGAAGCTCGAATAATTTTTTGTTGTCGATACATATGGATCGTAATATCGAAATTCAAACTCGCGCAAAGTATATCGGTTTCATTTCCCGAATAAAAATATGCATCCGTTGAAACATAAACGAAAATATATTTGTTTATTCGCACCGAGAGGATCGCGTGATTCACGTATCTTTAGCAAGTAGTCACAGACAAACCTAGCCAGCCCCGACAACACCTTCTCCTGGTTTTGTTCCTCGACAGGGTGGAAATATCCCCTCGAAATGTTTTCCGCGAAGATAGTACGTGCTCTGCGGTTTTACCCTACCTTCCTCACATGAATATTCACGGCTAATTTGTAAGAAGCTCTCCAAACAACGTTGCTACATACCGTCTAACCGAGCATACAAGCACTCATACGCGTGCGTACCAACACGACTCGACCACCAGAATTTACCTTTAATTATCGTAAGAGCGAATAAAAGATCGTTTTCACGTGTAAACAGCGAGAATGTTCGTCGATAAATTCAATTTCAGCGTCGACTATCGGTACACGTTGGAAAATCTTCACTTCAGAATTACGTTAGTGCAAAATTGAAATCCTGTTAGGAAGGGAACAATAAGTTACACGAAAAGATGGATAATTTGTAATAGGGAAAAGCGTATGTTACTTGAAGAATAATATCTCAAAGATGATCTTTTAATAATAGAAATTTAGATAGATAATCTTATAGCTTAGCTCTAATGAGAGAGAGAGAGAGAGAGAGAGAGAGAGAGAGAGAGAGAGAGGGAGGGAGAAGTGATAATATATTGATTATATTTTATTAAAATTCTGAAAAATAATAAAAAATGCGAATGTCTGGTGGTGGACAGCAAAAATATTGAGAAAATTATTTGCAATCGTATGTATATATACATACGATGTACTATTCAACAATGAAATCTGGAATAACGTCGATACGTATACGCGTATATAGAAATATCGGCGACACTTTTGTGCTCGGGCTCAACACGCTAGAATTCTCATAAAATGCAAATATTATTAGCATTCCCCGACGTCCTCTTACACGTCCGCGATCTTGCCAATATACATGCCTACGTGTACGTACCGTACTTGATATTCAGATGATGAGATTTACGACAGTACAAAGATACATTGTCGGATAGTTTCCTACCGTTTGCACATTCGTTTCAATTCAACGCAAAGTCTTACCTTCATAATTATTCTTCGTGAAGCGGATATGCGTAAATTCTACAATGAGGAACCTCTCCAGGTGTGGACGATCCACATATTTGCATAGATATACTCGATATTAAGATTATCGACATGACACGTTTGCGTAATATGGTTTTCGTGTACTCTCCTAATTCACGGGCTTATTGTTCGTGTGAATTGTTTTATGCAAGGATTTTCATCACTTACGTTATTAAAGTTTGGCGCGATAAAGTAATTAACTCATAATTTACCTTTACAAAGATTTTCTAAAGGTTTTTAATAAATTTAAAAAAAAAACGAACAAATTTGATTCTTTAAACTAATGGAAATCTTTAGAAACTAAAAATGTAAATATAATTTAATTTAATTGATTTGAATTTAATCTTTTCAAATAGTTACAGTTTTTTTTCTCAATAGCCATGAGGGGAGAAAATATAATATGTATTCAGTAGATTGCACATATCACGCATTGAATGACAGTGCAATACCGCGATTGATATTCCGTTGATCTAGACTTCTCTCGTGGCAGTTAAACTAAGTTTTTTACCGTTGTAATTATCGTTCCTCGACCGCATGCATGCGCATTCGAGATAGTAGGAAAAGAATTACATCAGATATAAAAGAGTTCGACATTTTCTTCGGTTTACGAGCGCGCTTGTTACGAGGGCGTAAAGATGCCCCGCGGGCTTTTATTAAATTCTATCCCGGTGAACACCAAGGTCCGAGTTATATAAACGACGTTACATGCCTTCCGGCGACATTTTAGGGGTACCTAGACGACTCCACGATGCGCTTAACGGCCAAATAGTCGATCCATCGCGTCAGATTTGTGCTCTGATTTGCCTTTTTCGTGGAGTATACTCGGTAGAGAGAGGAACATCGCGTCTCGTCTCGAATGAGGGAATAAAGTGCGCTTAATAAAGATGAAAACAAAGTGGATCTCGCATGCACGACGGGCGAAATAATCGTGATCGCATTCAGTCTAAGTAAAAAGTTCGCTAATTCAAAGCTCGCGATCGTATATCCGAAGAAATAATGGTATCGCATTGCGTTTCCGTGGATTACTTTCGTGTCTGATTAAGGTACGATTAAAGCTATTATTAAAGATTTTTTTTTAAAGAAACACTCACGTGAAAACGACACGTGGGAAATCCGTCTGATCATTAGTATTCTCTATCGGTGTGCCGTTCGCGGATGCATAGAGTTTATGTTTCATGTGACGTTTGCGATTGCAAGGCAACGTATTGCCAGATGCTTCGTCTGATTTCCCCCGAGAACACGCTGCGCTACACTTTTTAACAACGAATTATAAACTTTCAGTTGTGAATTGGGAGAGGAATTTCGATTATTTTCGTTTGCAGCGATAATTGCTCGCTCTTTCCGTTCTTAAACGATACATGCGTATGTGCGATATACCGAAAGCCGAACAGCTTTCCTCCTAAATATTCGAGGTGAGCCATCAATGCAAAACTTGTTTTTATTTCAACACCAGAACCAGAATGTTCAAAATTTTGGTGGTTCGCATTTAAAAGCTTAATCCGCAAAAAAATAAAAATAGTATAGTACGATTTTCGGTCCAACCTCAAAGTGAAAACGATGGCATAAACTATTCATCGCGTTTTCTTGCAACTCTAAATTCGATATTCCTTTAATAGTTTAAGCACGAAAGATTAACGCTATTTTCTATACAGTCATGTGTAATTAAAACGCCACAAAAAGGCAATTCGAATTAACGGAGCGAAATAAAGCGAAAGGGCTGCCGGCTACCTGATTTCTCTATTTATCAGATACGTGACGTAGGACATCCCGAGAGAGAACATCGTCCAGCTCAAAGATTACTCGTTTACGGGGGCCGAGTGATAGATTCGTTATTACTCGTGAATCTCATATTCTATACACGCCAGGTGACCGTGTAATAGGGAAAAGGGTAATGGCTATTCAGTATGCATTGCTGTCCCTCGGTATGGGGGTAATATCAAGCTCTCAAGTACATGATACGTTCCATACGGTGCACACACACACACACACACACACACACACACACATATATATATATATATATATATATATATATATATATATATATATATATATATATATATATATATATATATATATATATATATATATATATATATGTGTGTATGTATGTATGTATCGCGTGTTTATGCATAAGTGTATTGCGCAGTTACAGTCGAGTGGACGCGCTTGCATGTGTATGTGTATGCGTATGTATATAGACACGCAAGACATGTAATATATCTAATTGGTCCTTTTAGCTTTACTAAAAAATCGCGAAGATATACGCGTTCGATCGATCGGCTGTTTACAAAAGGGACGGATCGAGTAGCCGGCAAAGTTGTCGATCTTCCTGAATCTTGTCATCTGATTGTCAAACGCGTGACAATCCGCAAAAGACTTGGCGATGTGATGAGCAGAGACTTTATTAGCTAACTTCTTTATTAACGAAGTGTTAATAAGTTTGCCAAGACCAAAGAAAAAGTTCAGTGAAGAAGCCTGTTCGTATTACGTTAGAATCCGTGGTCTATCGATAACTCCGCTCGTAAGAATGAACTACTAGCTCATCAAATTACTTGTCGCGTTTGTAATTGTCCAGTTGAACTTAGTTTATTTTGTTCAGTCTTTTAATCTCTTGCGTATTGCTGTTTTGCATTTGAATCATCTATTTCATTCGGTTATTCGTAATGAAGATTTTTAAAATACAATAAATCAGACAAGAAACTTCATAAAATGTAGAAATTTTTAAAAACATATAAAGAAATATAAAATTCTATTAGCGCTTGCCGCATAAGATTTATCATCTGTAATAATGCCAGAATTATTTTATTATTTAATTATCACTATTGTTCCTATGCTTCGATGCAATTTGCACACTTTAGATCTCTGTAGTATTTTGTAATTCATAATAGGTTGATAATGCCGATAAGAATCAAGGACTATAAATCCTTGTGCACCTTTTGCTAAATCCGCAGCAGTATCCTTTTACCCCTTGCTTCCCTTTACCACCTTTCTCCCCGCGTGCATTGAAGCGAAGAGAGAGAGAAGGTTATACCGGATGAGACAGGCAGATTACCTAATCACGGGTAACCCGTAAAGCAATCAAATTCTCCGTGGTATCGTTATCCACGTGTTGGTCGTGCATCAGTGTGAGGGGTGCCCGGGCCGGAGATTCGTACGGAGGGTAGCCAGAGACGGAGTAGATGAAGGGAGAAGTGGTAGGGGGATCGGCTTCGTAGGCCGTTAAATTCGATTTAAACCATTAATGCGGTATTGTCCGGGTAATGACCGTGCATCCGGCGTCGAGTTTCCTTTTCGATGTCATCTCTCGACTGCTATTGCTGCCGTCGCTGCCGCTACTGCTGCTGCCGTTGCTACTGTCGTTGCTGACTATTTCTTTCAGCGAATTAGAGCTGCTTCGTTGGCAGTCGCAGGCGCAGTTACGATCGTATTTAAAATATGCGCGTAGGCACGATCAGTAGGTGATGGTTGACTTGCTCTAATGTCATTTGCGCTTTGTAAATGTCGCGATTAATGCCTGAGAAATAATTATTCTCATATAGAGACGTAAAGGTTTTTTTTACGGTCGGATAGTTAAGGTTGAAAAATATTTTATTGTTCGCAGTCACTTGCTTCGCTTGTGCAAAATTTCGTTTCTGTAAACACGACAAAATAATTCTATATTTTTCTATTGCATAATTAATAGAGATGCGGAGAAAACTTAAACTTCACCGCCAGTGCAATGACATTAGGTTTGAAAATCAAAATATCTTTCGCTACATTTATATTTTTCATCAAAATGTATCATACAAAACAAGAGATATAATGCCGCGGACTCTTGCAAGACTATTAGAGAGAACGAATTATATCCTTTTGAAAAGCTGCACGGCTGTAGATCTTCGCGCGCGAATTTAAAAAAAATTATGATATATCGCGGCGTATTGTATCCGTTTTTATACAACCGCAAGTAGGTAGTTCTGGCAACACTATCTCCCGCTTTTTTTCTCACGGGATAACATTGTACGTACGGATTCTCCGCAATAAAGCCACGCGACGACTCCGCAGAGACAACGGCGCGGCGGTCACTTTTAATCGCCCGTTTATCATCGCGTGTCGTACCGCCTCTCCATTCGGGTTTTACTCGCCAAGTTGGCGAGCTTACGATACCGCCAAATGTAGTAATTTCGATAATAACGGGCAGATTGTGCGTTAGACTTGGATATTCCGCGCGCAATCACTATTAGATGATCACAGTGTATTCCATTTATTAATGCGAGATATTAAAATTGTCCTTGTATTGTAATTGCGAACAGGGACAAAGCCCTTCTTGTACGTTCTACATCAGATTATTCAATCGTTATTGAACTTCCTTCTAGTAACCATCAAGTTGTTTTAATTCGGCTATGTACATTTATCTTTTTAAGCGACTCTGACTCAATCGATCTCATTCTTGTCTTCTTTCCCCCTTAATCCCTACTCTCCGCTATTATTTCCTCTGTTCTCGTTTTTATTTAATCATATACCTTATACCATGATATATTCAACAGAATGTAACTACGCGAATTAACATGATAAAGAAGCTATTCAGTATGGAACATGAAATTTTGCATTGAAATTTTTATTAAATAGGTAACATAACTGGCATTTTTTCAATTTTATTTGAATTCCTTTTTCAATTTCAAACTTATCAAGGAACTATATAAAAACTAATTGGTTCGATTATTTGTCTATGTGCAAAAGTGTGGATATTTGATGCTGAAATAAATCTTTTATGAGAGAAATAATGCGATTTACGACTTTAGTATCTATTGTCCTGAATATTTTACACGCTGCTATGTTCGGATATATCCCTACTCAATTCAGGCATATGAATAGTATTAGCTACGTGCACAGTTAACGAGTTGACGCCCGATGCATAAATAATGGGTTGGCCGATTAATAGCGCGATCGTTCGCTTAATGATCTAAGTTAATAAGAGATAAACATTGACAGAGCAATATCACGAAACTGTTGATGGCTTGCTGCTACATGCCTATTTTCGTATAATGCCGTTGTTCAAGGGATTTTGTAATAATTTAATTGTAATTAGCAATAATTCGAATTTCGGTTGCTATTTACGATGCGAAATTAAGAAGATGAATCTGAATTAATGTATGTTACCAAATTTTAATAAATCTTCCAAGAATTAAGTCTAGGTGTAAAATATTCTATTAATAACAATATTAATAACAACATATTGAGATATTAATATTTCATTAAACGAAATGAATGATTTATTATTAATGATACATAAGATTGTTTTTAATCTTTTCCGTGATTCTAATTTTCAAAAATATTAAAATTAAAAATTTAAAAGAATCATATAATGATAAAAAGTTTTGCCAGTATGTTATTTAACAAAAATTCTTCGCATCATAATTGTGGTTTAATTGCTGGCTGTCTAATAAAATCTCAATAAGCAGTTTTAAACTTTTTATTCGTGTACCATTAGGATGCTCCTCTATTCCCCGTACGAATATTCGACGCAATTAAAAAAATAATACGCCGCACCCTCTTCGCGATTATAACGAGTCATGCAGCTGCTCGAAATCCAAACGCGTTTTTGACGATAATGAGAACACGAGATAAAAAATACGGCGCGTAAAGCGTACATTACGTGGATTGAGAAAGTGGAAAGAGATGGTTATTGCGACAGAGATGGTTAGTGCCTTTAATCACGAGGTACACAATGCGGGAGGTGTTACTTTTACGGTGTCGCAGATAAATTGTCGGCGTCGAGAGGTATCTGGACAGGGCGGTCATTTTTGTCCGTACGTGACTGCTTTCTGAGATACTTGACCGTATAAGACCAGGATCGTAAGTTGTGTCATGAGAACATAGCATCCCTCTCCAGGCCGCTACTTTCAAACGGCATTTATTGAAAATTTATCGTTTTGTCCTCACGGGACTTTATCGACGTTCCGTTTGCCGTCAATACTTGTCGTGTGTGCAGTAGATACGTATTGATATCCATTTCAAGATCACCTGTTCGTCAAACAAGCTTCGTGTTTCTCGTTATTAAATTATATTAAATGGTTTTGCTTATTTACGTATCTGGAGAATTGCCGATGAGCAATCAATACACTGAAAGTCGAAGAAAATGAAAGAAATAATATTTTCTCATTTTGAGCTTACACCATATTGCTTTATTTAATTTAATCATTTTCTATCAACGTCAATCATAATTAATTATTTTTCCACGAATTTTGGTATAATATTGTAAATAAGATTAAAAAACTGCGCATATATCTGTTAATATTCTGTATAAAATTAAAATAACGAAAGAAATGTATGTTAGCAATATCAGCGCGAGTAGTTTCCGTGTGTCTCGCACGTGCAAAGGTATCTTCCCTTCCGCATCGGTGTACTACACGTGGTGTTGCACAGCGCCGGTGCACATCCTGGTGCCGCATCCTCGCGCTAACATAATGAATCCATACCGCGCACCGGACGCGTTACAGGTCGCATCGTGAGGGTCAAACGCACGTGTTCCCACGTGTGTACACACATTGCGCTAAACATACAAATACAGAGGCATGTTGTCCCCCTTCGCTCTCCCGTTCTTCGCGATCGCGTTGTTGAAAACGGCACATTTCGTAATTGGAATACCAGTCGGTACTGAAGCAAAGAGAGGCACGTTGCAGCGATACGCACCTGCGTACACACATGCAACGACACGCGAATAGATGTGGAAAGATAATAACGGATAAACACTGCGTTAATACGCGATACACGCAGATACGGCGCGGACATATTTGTCATTACATCAGGACGGATTAGTACGCAAACGTATGCTGACATTAAGTACGTTTTACGTGAAGTTGTATCACAATTTGATCACATAAAAGTCTAAAAAGATGTGCAGTGTTTTAATTTAACTGTTAATATGCAAACTACATTAACACACAATTATTTATTAACATTAACACGCTATTATAATTTCTTCAAGTGGAATATATACTTATTTTGTAATAATATTGGATGTCATGTACGCTATATGTATAATAAACTTAGAGTCGTGAAAGAAAAATGTAATTTCTTGATATAACTAGAGTAATCAAAAAAATTTTTGTCCCCTTCGTTCTGCGAGTTCTTGATCTCTGAATATTTGATGGTAAAGACCTCTTCTTTTGCTGATGCCTATTTACCTATACGTGTCTCTCTGCATATGCGGATTCCGGGAGCGCGAATTCGTCGATACGGATAACAAGGGCAGTAATATAACAAGAAAGAGAGCGATAGTCGAACAATGTCCGGTATGACTAGGCTCGTGCTTCCATTACCTCCGCTGACAATTAATAATTACCCCATATCGCTGATATCCCGGAATGCATTTTGGCTCGTAGAATTGCGACCTATGGCCTCTCGTTTCCTCCCTCTCTCGCCCTAGACACTGCTGCAAATCTCCGTCTTTCTCTCTCTCTCTCTCTCCCCTTGTCTCTGGCTTCTCTCTCTCTTTCCTCGCTCCCCCTCTCTCCTATTGCATCCGTTAGATCACAGCGGGCTGCAAACGCGGCGTAGCGCGTGCATCCTCGTGCATCTGGACGATCCAACTCGTATCGGTTTGTAGTAACGTTTCGCCGACCGGGTCTGAACCATTTTGTCCAACCCTCCAATAACTGGAGGTGCATTAATGCAGCCTAGCGAGAAGATAACGCCGTTGCATCGACGGGCACGATGGGCACAGCGCTATCGATCCTATCGACCGATGCGCGAGAAGTTAATAGGGAAAGCACAGCAGAGGCTACTATGCACGACCAGCAGCAGCAGCAGCAGCAGCAGCAGCAACGGCAGCGGCACCGTATTTTAAAGGGAGGTGGCTGGCGAATAGAGGGACAGAAAGGGGGTGGACGCTGCCGGCCGTTCGCATCGCCGCCGGCAGCATAGTCAGGATCCGCGCTACATCGCGCTACTGGACGCGCGTGGATTCGCGGTTCTACAACGCGGTACGTAAATGGAATTTCAGCCATCTTGGGGATGGGAAAATCCACTCGTACATGCGTGTCGTAATTTGCCGAAGAAAAGACTCTCGCAAGGAAAATGAAATCACGGTCGTACGATCCTTTTATCGGAATCATTATACATTATTATTAAGATACGAAGGATCGAGCTTTCTGCGACGTCGCTTTGTAAAAACTCATTTTTATCAAACGTTGTATTGGACACAACGATAAATCAATCCAAAAGTAATTTAGATGTATATAATGTTGCAAATAAATTGAAAGCTTGAAAGCTATAGCAAACAAATATCTGTAGAAATCCATTTGTGCTAAATATAGTGTAACAAATGAATTTATTTTATTTATTCTTGGTTTAAATCGTATGCGCAAAACGCGCATTCGTACCCTAAAGAAAGTCCGCACAATGATACGCATAATTGTTGTTTGTTGGCCGCATTTATCAAGATTAATGGCTCCGACAATGAGATTCTCCCCGGTCCTTTAATAGCGAAAACGAATTAGTTTGTGCTGAAAGGGCCCACGTCCAGGAAACCCAGCATTACTTTCGTGTCACATTCGTGATTTATGCGCAAACATACGCGAGAAATCGTATCTGCGATAAACGTAAATTACGGCAAAATATTATGGTGATGTATCGAATGCGTAACGAAATTATCGTCGATATACGAGAGGAAAAACTGGTGATCCAATCGAGTAATGCAATAAAATGCGCTTGCGACATTAGGAGAAATTTACACATACCTAAGCAGAATAATGTGGAGCACGGGAGAGGAGCTTGCAGAATCTCAAATCTCCAACAATGTGTACCTCGCATCGGAATCCGAATGCAGATACATTGCGTATTATCGGTGCAGAACAAAACGACCGCTCGCACGCATCTATTCATTCAAGTATGTGAGCCGATAATTGAATGAAAAGCACAACACATGACGATGTCGCGTTAATAAATATCTGAAACTAGTATTTTCGTACAAAAAAGTACTATTTTTGTCGCATTATTTTCAGAATTAACACACAATGATATCTGCATATCATAACATACATCTAACGTGGCTACTGATCGGAAATGCGCAAATTTACGAATAACAAACAACGAGGAAAGTTTAATTCGATAAATAATATTTTATTTGCGTGAAAACTTGTTTGTATGTATAAATAAATATTGTATTTAAATTGTAAATGAAAGAGCTCCTAAAATAAGGAATAATTAATTTGAGCTTGCATCGCGAGAAGATTATTTAATCAATTAAATAATTCTGGTTTTTATCATTTCTCTGAAATGATGCATAAAATGTAATACACGCTACGTGCATGTAACACTTGCGGCAAAAAGAGACTTGTGTACATATAATAATCACCCATTACAGCCACGATTTTATCGAATGAGAATACGGAGAGAGAAAAATGCGAAATGCGTGCATTATGCTATCGTATCAAGGCAAGAGTACACGTGTACTCTGTCCGTTGAAAATGTTCTGCCACCTCGACAAATTCGCGCCCGCTTTTTTTCCCTTCCATGCAGCGCGCCAAGATATTTATTGTTTTAATTTACCACGCGGGTGTTTAATTATAGAGAGTTAATTTTAACCGGTTCGTACAACGGGCATGATTGCATTGGCCCTTAACTAAACAATTTTTATTTGTACTTAACCAGAACCAAACATAACGATTATTTGCAAATCTGAAGAGTGCATTGATACGTACAAACGAAACATGTCCCAATTGAAAAGAGTTTCTGCGAGGTTTCAATAAACGATATTCTGTATCCTGAAATTATCTAGCTCTCGTATAGTTCGTATATTTATATAAAATACAATAAGCAACGTATGTTGTTTCTAAATTGATTAATAAATACGTTTTTGAAAAAACTAACAAAAAATACGTATATGCAGATTTATTAAAAGTGAAATGAGTAAGAGTAGAATGTTACACGATATAGTAAAATGTTTCACAGTCATAGTTGTAAAAAATATTTTGGACAATATATCGTGAAAAATAGATTGGAATATCCCTCAAAAATATTATACAGACTAGAATCGCGCGGGATCTAAAACGACGGTTAAACGCACATCTCCAAGCTTCTCGCTGGTCCGTGTTCAACGTCTAAAATTGGTGAAGACTGTTCATTAACAGAGACCATGTGACTCCGTGCCAAGAAATAGTCGGTCTTTGTTCGGTGTACTGTTTCCACTATCGAGAGTTTAGCACCAGTGCGAGAGCACCGAAAAGAGAAGACAAGAGAAAGTAGAGGATATAGAAACTCCTCAGGGAACTGAAGCAAAAATAGAAGAAGAGATCGCACAGAATGGAAACACAGTCGCGCAGCTGCGCGAAGCGAGGATATAGATCGAGATAGATACGACCGGTTTGTTTTCATCTAATTAAGCGCCATTCAGGAGTTTTGGCATCATTACAACTCGGAGCATGTGCATTAATCATGGTGAATTAACATATTCTTGAAACAAACGGATAAATAGCTTTTTTCTTTCAACGATTTCTTTTCTACAATTTTCTCTTCGCTATTAAATATCTAAACACAGAAATAAATATTACTTCTGTTATTTCTTCAAGGACAAACTTTTCGTCCGAAACGAAGTTAGAGAGAAAGAAGTTTCTGTACCTTTAATACCACATGATTTCACATGATATAAAATATCTGCCATTATATGACAGAATATCTCTCTTTTTCATTTATTATAATATTTATGTACACTGAAAAAAATTCTGGTTAAAAACTTTTTTTCACATAAGATTATAAGTTGTAAAGTATTGAGTTTTATTATAATAATCAGAATATTTGATCAATCCTATAAGAGTTTCTAATTCGTCCGTTTTTAACCAGAATTTTTTTCGGTGTACTCATTTTTCTCTTGTGCGTGCAGTATTAGAATTTAAAAAGATTAAAAATGTATATATATATACATAGTTATATATGTAACATAATAATTAATATGTATATATATGTATATATTTCAATATTTTTTTTAATTAAATAGCTCAAAAATGAAGAATTACGATTTAAATTGTAAATAAAATTATATTAGTCTTTCTATTTATCTTTTTTGTGAATATTCGGATTGCGTGTGAAGTTCAATAATAAATTATGTTGGCAATCGCTGCGAATAGCCCTCTTCGCGTGCAAATGAAAGTAAAACAGCTCGAGTAAAAGGTGCGGGGAAGTGATGAATTAAAGAAAGCGAAAGGGAAACGGTGGCGCAAGAAGGCGCGAATTACGTGCAGCCAAAGGGCAGTGTGCAGAAGAATGACACGCGAGCGGCGAGGAATCTAATGAAGGTGAAGAAGAAACAAATGGAAAGCGGAAAGAGAGACAGAAAAGACCGGCGGTAGACGTAGATGAAGAAAAAGAGCAAGTATACAGTACCGAAATAGCCGGACATTCCGTTAACTTGGCTCTCTGCAGCTACTCGAGACAGAGAATAAAAGGGTCAGGCGGGACGAAGGAAGGAAAGCGACGTTCGTCTGTCGTGTTTCTCGCCCGGTCCTACCTCGTCTAGGAGCGTTTCAATTACGAAATCCTGCGAAATCGTCCGACGATTCTAGCAGAGTGTTCGTCTACCCGTTATATCCGTCGCTGTGGTGTCCTCTTTAGTTCTATTTTTCTTTTTCTTTCTTTCCTTTCTCACCGTCTGCCCCACTCCCGTCCTCTTTTCCTTTCGTTTCGATCTTTCTCTCTTTCTCTCTCCCTTATCGTGCTGAAACGGCTAAATAAAAGAGCCACGTCTATTGTTTGTACGACATAGAGTAAACACCAGTAGCTGCAAAAACCGAAGGCGAGAGCACCCGGGATTGCAGGGTTTCAGTACTCGGATATTTATGTCCCTCTTTACATTCACGTGTGGCCATTAGTTGACAATTCGACGGCGATTTCCAAACAATTCCGATATTGCTACGAGAGAAACGCTATGTTTCGCGATCGCTCGCTTCGACGAGAATCGCGATCGATCGACAAATTAAAAACCGAAGGCATTCACTATTAAAAATGTGTCTTACATATGTGAAACATAGAAACATATTTCTTAATTAAAGTAACTTGCTACACAATTATTATGTTTAAAAAAAATCTTTATTCTGTTCCAATCTTTTCTTCGAACAGAGCGAGAAATTATCTTAAACTTTAGCATAACTCGGAGTGTTCGGAAGTTCTAATTGACCTGCTTCATTATTCAAAATTGATATCGTGACAACCGAATCGTAACTACTCTTTGAATATTTAAATGTATTTTAGTCTAGACTGTCATTTCAAATAATTCGAAATATTTGATCTAAACTGACCGTTGCATTCAAATTTCGTACAATGCATATCTGTTATTCTCTATAATTGTATTAAGCTTAATTTAATCTTAACGAATCAGAGTATGACTTATACCGATGACTCCGCGGACTCTGCAGGTGAAATCTGGCTGTTATGAAGCCGGTCGAATAATGGAGTACAATACAGCACCATTCCGCGCTTAAATTGCCAGACATTGTTTAAGCCCGTGACGAATGATCCTGCGCTTTTCTTAAATCCCGTGAAACTCTAATAAAACAAGGATATACAGAGTATCGTAATAGTAATAACTATAAATCATTAAAGTGCTAATGTACATTAGATAGTCTCGTGTATCTCGCACAACTGTTCAATTAAAAGCATAATTAGCAGTAAATTATCCAAGCAGATATCAATATCGAATTCGTTCGAGAATACAGACTTTTTATGAGTTTTCATTGCAATATATACATAATTATTGTTTATTAGCGTTATGCTTGTTTGTGTGCAATAAAAAAATTTATTTATGTAAAATAATTAAGACTGTTAATTCAGTTATTAATGTAAACTGATTATCCGGCTTAATTTACTTTAATGCATTTAGCGATTAATTATCTCGTAAATGGCAAACAAGCATTCTCGCTAAAATAATCTTTTTTTTTAATCGCCAAAATGGCTCAGTTCTTAAACTGCAGGTAGTTCCGAAAAAGCTTTGATGCAGCAGTATAATTATACACGTTATCCGGCTGTCGCCGCGCTACGTCAATATCGCGAGTGCACTGTAAATAAAATGGTTCGAGATTCGAACGGGATTCACTCTCGTAACGAACGTACGCAAATAAAGATTGTAATTCCTTGTTCACGGTAGGATACTGGCTGGCGGTGGCTACGCGCGCACGCTGTTTTCTAAAAAACAGCCGTAGGTCGTATGGTCGATACATGATGTAGGTTGTCAGACGGTACACATTGATGTCGGTGAAATATTACATTATGTAATTATGTGAGTTATTCCCCGCGCGTTTCTTCCACGTCGCGAATATTTCGCTCGTGGTCCCTGCCGCCTGTGTGATTCCAGGATTCGGCGTAAAACTGTGGAAACACGTGGAATCTCCACTGGGAGAAATTCCAACCCGAACCGTTTTAACTCCATTATGACTTTTTCTTTCCGATGGGAGCAATCCAAATCGAATCGTTGTTAGCTATTCGTAAGAACATCGGTGCTAACGTCACGTAAAAAACGCGTATACGTAAATTGAAACATGTTTCTCTATTTTTAGATATATCTTAGAAGTGCTCTTATTTATTAAAACATTCATTAAATCCTAATTTAATTTTCAAAAGTCAATAATAAATTTTAAAAAAACGCAATTATTTAACGCATATGTTTAGTCTTTCTTTTATACAATACAATATAAGTATTATATGTAAATATATATTAATATTCAATTATTTTTATGCAATAATGTTTTCTTTTTGAAAAACAGTTTTTATTTATTTATTACGCGATTATGGTAAAGAAATGAAATATTAAAAAAAAATTACAAAATTTATACAGTATTAATAAAAGCTTAAAAATAAACATAAAAGCTTTTTTTAAAAAACTTTTATGTTTATTTTATGTTATTTATTAAAATAGCATTGAAAAATAATAAAAGTAAAATTGATAAAAAATATTCAAAATGCAATATTTTTCATTGATACTAAATATTCTTAGTCCTGTTACGCAAATAGAAGAATAGGAGATTGAACGGCAATGCTTTCAATATGGCCAATCAATACAGAATATATATCCATATTTATGTAGGTTGGATAGCAATAGAATAGAGTCAATTAATTTAATTGAAAGTTATATATAAATCGACAAAACAATATTTTTAAAAAGTATATCCGAGGAAAAGAATGTCTCTCTACCAACACTTATCATTGTTTTCTTTTGACTATGAATAAGTTGATATAATTGATTGAAGAAAAAGTTGATGTGATTGATGATAAAAGATCTTTCAAAAGATCTTTATTTTTTTCAGTTTTTCTTTTAATGTTTTTTTTTGCCGTAATGTTAATATTATTGTTATTTAAAATATCTAGGATAAATAAGAAAAAATTAATATATCGAAATTAATATATTTTTCATTATTTATTAATTTTTATATGTATATACAAACATAAACTAAGAGATAAAGCACAAGCTTTAAAGTAAATTTTGAGAGAAATTATATATGTATATCTCGTTACCCCATCAACTGTGCAATAATATTTATCTCTGGCAAAATTAGTTAATTAAGATATTAATTATTATCTCATTATAAATATAAATTTGGTATTCTATGCACATTAACATTTAATGGTTTTATTTGCAAAGGAATATAATATTAATAATTTCAATTTTCATTGTTAAAAATAAGACAGAATATGTATATCTGAACTTAATAATCATGATTACAAATCAATAACTGCGTTTCTTGTGGATAAAAATGTTGAAGTGCTATTATCATCTAACATCGGAATCTTAATTCACTATCATATCAGTTTAATGGTTTTCATTTCGATATCTCTGATACAGAAAGTGTAAGTCAACTGAGTCATCGATACACACTGTAACTTCTCAGCTCAGCTTCGGCTCGAAATCGCGATCGGTTTTCGTATGAAGCCCCGCGATATCAAATCAGGCAGCGAAAACGCAGACTCCTCAAGCCCTCAACTCGAAACGATTCCGAAATCGAAGTTTCTTGGCTATGTAAGCAGAGCCGTATTTCTAGCGCTTTCTGAAAGAAAGTCCGGCTGCAGGAAAGTCCACGGGGGTGATTGGTGGACGACGAGTCGGGATTGAGAGTGGTGCACCGTTACGAGAGCGAATAACAATGGCCACATCCGTGTATGCATTTCCGGTCGGTGAGCACCTTCCGGTTGTGAATTACGCGGATGAATAAATAGAGTGGAGACCTAGGTATTCTGGGCTACGGAGAATATTACGAACGACCGGGTACGCGCAAGCATATACATATAAGCTCGTTTAATGAAATTAAAATGAATGGCAAAGGAAGGATTAGCTTCTGCTATACGACGGTCGAATATCCGTGGCAAGAGACGAGAAACCGCTTTGGAAAGCGTTACGCTCGTAGAGGCGAGAAAACTTTTTGCAAGTTAGCTTCTTACTCTGTGAATCCATTATGATGAAATTAAAAATTCGCCTTTGACCACATAAAGTAACGAATATTTATTACAGAATCCCCTACCTACATAAATAAACTCCTGCTCATCTTATTGCGACTTCTCATATCCAACAAATAATTGCCACATCATTGATACTTGTGTCACGTTGCGATGCTGAAATGCTGCTCACAACAATTTCTGCGTTGCATTTGAAAAATTACGACGAGATCACGTATCATATAATCGACCTCCTGACAAAAGAATTCATGCGTATAATACAATTTCACGCGGAAAGTCAACGATCATTTCTTTGAAATATCAGAACAATAATTCAAACGTAACAAACGGCCGAATAGTCAAGACGTTGCTGCATACGTTCACGAACTTTTGCTGCATATTTTACGAATCACCGGCTGCGCAAACTCATGCAGCCAGCCTCTGCGCAGCGATTTCGGTTTACGAAAATACATTCCCCGCAGAAACGGATATCCTCTTGACTGCGTTTTCATAAACTGAATTTTCATGAAATTTTCTTTGAAGACTCTCGACAAGTGTAGAGAAGAAATCAAAGATACGCCAATATGACTGACAATTTACAAATTATAATAACAGGCTCTTTAGCCAAAAAAAATCTATTTAATTGCAACGTTAATATAATTTGAAAGTTTCGCAGACAACATAAAGTAAAAGGATTTAATTATTACAAATACGTAAGAATATTTTGAAAATATGTATATTGATATGATAAGAAAGCAAAATGCGATTATATTCTTGCAGCATTGAGCAAAAAAAGTTTCTACAAAGTCGGATTAGGTGCATTGAAGAGGCGCGCCGTGCACGCTAAACGGCTGTGGGGCAAGACTAATTATTCTAATGGGCCACAGTGTTTGTATTTACTGTGTAAATGGTACATTCAAAGGATCGGTACTGGCCTCTGTGGACGCTTGAGTGCGCATCCATGTCCTCCTCCGCGAGAGCGGAACCGTAACACACATTGTGCCGATCGGTCCATCGAGATTGATGAGATATCGATAACGTCGATACGAAGAAAGTACATTGGGATTTTATTCTCCTCGGCCTCGAATTATTATCGTCTCGCCGATTTCGATTGTATTAAATATGTACTAACGAAAATATGAAGCTAGATTCCATTTTTCAGAGAAAATGGTGTAATTTATTTCGTTTTACATGAACCGAGAGCATCCTGTACATACATAATTATATTAACGTAAGTTCATTAAAATCGATTCTCTTTCTGTCTTTATTTTATTCCAATAAATATATTTTAACACAATATATGATAAAATAATTATAAACACTCGGGCTTATTGCTAAGAGAGAAATAATACAATCGCATTATCAACAGCTATTTATATTTATCGGTCAGAAATATTTTTACAAATCATTATCTAATTTAACAGTCAATAAATTATCGAAGAAACTCGAGAAATTTTATTTATAATGTGCAATTCTGAACTTTACGTTTGCATTTATGCTATTTTTATCACTTTTTTTTTACACAGGAATATCTTGATATATACCTATTTCTAGATCTATATCTGTTTCTAGATCGAATCGTTTGTCATCTCTCTAAATCTTTCATTATTGATAATGTCAGTATGCAGATAATATCTGCAACTGATAAGCAAAATTGCGCGTTTTTTTATAACGCTAACATTTTTTATATGATCCCCAAACAAAATCTTTCTATCCATTGCTTTCCAAGTCAACGTTCATCTCCTCGATTTCCAGCGCGACGGATTCGATTCCTTCGCAACGGGAATGCGACTCCTGAAACGACCGTGCCGATCAATTTATACGCGCATTCTTTACTCCTTCGATTCGCGAATGCAGATGGTGTCTGCCTCGACGTCGCGTCGGGACGCTCGACGGTATCCCCTCGTAGACGTCGCGTCGACGCCGTAACGGTGGTGGAACTTTAATTCGCGTTTTCGGATTTCCAATATCGTAAAGCGGCGAAAGAAGACGACGAGTAATACATGACGGTCGATAAGGATAACTTCCTTTCGATAGGCGACGGAAGTACGGAGGGTGAGGAAGTAGTGACGACGGTACAGAAGGGGCGCGGGGTCGAAAGGGGTTATTTCGTGACTGCTTGCGCCACGTGTATTATCATATTTATAACTCGGTTCGACCCGCGGAAACGTGAAAAAGCTGGGAAATGGACTTGGCGCGGCAGACGGAATCCGTCCGATGTGATGTGCTCAAGGATATCACGATAGGATAGAACTGCGAATCGAGTATGTTAATAAGATGTACTGTCACCGATAAACTCTCTCTCTCCCTTTCTCTCTCTCTCTCTCTCCCACCTTTCAATGTGATAAGGAAAAACAAGTCAAGATGTAAATAGCATCAAATCTTGAAAACTTATTTCATATTCATTGTAAGAATTTAAAAAAAGTCATCCAAATCAGGAAATTCTTTTTTCTTTGTCAGCGTGACATAACTTTGCTGGAATATCCAGCAAGATTATAAATACAAATACTGTTACTATATTTTTCTGTCACTATATTTTTCTTCCATTAATTTTTTCTTCTACTAATAATAATAAAANATTATAATTAAATATATAAGTCAGTTTAATATTATAATGCAATAAAATATCAAAGTAAATCTTTTATTATTATTGAGTCAATACAAAGCGTTGAGAAAGAAAGTTTTTTTTTAACACATTTCCTTTAAAATAAAGAAAGAGAAACATTCTAAGATCAAATTTAGATCTTCTTATTATTAAAATAAAATATAATATATAAATTTAGTNATTTTTATTTCAGCTANGCTTTATATAATGTATANATTTATAAATACAAATTTCATACGATGTTCTANAAGAAACTTACAATTCAAAGATTGTAAGTTTATGACTTATTATTATTCACTTATTATTACTTATTATTATTCACTTATATTTGTCATTCTTTATTTATCTTTATCCTCAATTGTTCCCATAACTATTCATTCTATTATTAAAATATCGTGTTTTCGTTCCAGTTTCATCTAGTTTTCATTATCTTAATTATCCTTAACTTCATATTTCATTTATTATGGAATAGTAAATAAAAACAGTAATCGATAGAAATATCAAGGTCTAATTATATATATTAACAAGTATATTCGAACCTTTAACCTTTTGACAGGACCTGAGTTTTAAATGAATGTTTTAGTGAGAAGTTTTACTTTACTTTCTTAGAGTGAGGGTAAATGACAGACTAAACTCATTTCGTTTACGCGCGAGATCCGCTACCACAGACAAAGGGTGCACATTTTCTAGGAAGGGAAAAGATCCCTTTTCTCAGTATACGTAAAGCTTCAAGAATACAAATGGATAGATTCGTCTCTAGGAGATTAATCAGAAGATAATTTTTGTTAATAAAGAGATTTACATGCGTTTTTGGATTAAAATCCGTACGTATAAGTCCTTTAAATTCCGTACACTAAAATATCCGCGATGCGTTTTCGATAAAACCTATGCAGCAATAAAACCAGCATCATGTGAAAAATATTCATTAATTTCGATAATATTACTTTATTAGCGATCGATATATTACTAGATTCTCTGACCTAAATTCTTTTATCACTTTTTTAAAATTATGGTCAATTTGTATTAAGATACTTTTTTATGAAAATGCTTTAAAGAGCATATTCTTGAATTACTTTTAATTTATTCCCTCGCAATGTAATTATTTATATGCGAAAAATATCTTATATATTACATATCATAACATGCTTTACGTAAGAACACCATCGATTCAGAAACTGGTGTATAGCGGTGTTAAAGGGTTAACATGCAATGTCACCTAAAACGTATTGCAAAATTTTCCTCAAAGTTTCAATTCACCCCACGAAACTTAGATCTTCCGCAATGCAGTGCGCTACTTCCCGCGATCACTTTTTCTCTCTCTCTCCCTCCCTCTTTCCTACTCTTTTTCGGGCACTTGGATTCTGTTATTCCGGGAGTAACGGACGCTCAACGAATTTACTGATTTTCACTCCTAGCACGAAGTCCGACGTCTGCTGCGTAACGAGGAGTCAAGCTCTTTCGAGTAGAAGACCATCGAACTGGCCGTCGCCAAAAAGGTCGCAGAGCGAGTAACGTTAGGTGATGGCGTAAGAGAGGGTGGTAGGAGGCAGGAAGGTGGTGGTAGGATGGAAAGGATCCTAACTTCCTAACCGAATTGTTAACTCGGCAGCAGTCGGACAGGAGCAAACTTGTCCGTTAACTTCTTGCTGAAGAGCGGAGCGAACGAGCAAGGCGGGCGATTGCGAAACGAAAGAAGAGAACGCACGGGGCAAATGGAACAGGGGGGAGGGTGAGGAAGGGGGGAAAGGGTAAAAAGGAAAATCAGCCCGCAAAGAGGGCTGATTTAGTAAACATAATTTGAATATCTGATTGCTGCTGGCTTTAAGTTTCATTGTATCTCCTCCGCACCGCGTGGCGCGAACTGTCTTAACCCGTCCCGTCATCTTCTGTCATTTTCCCGGTCCGTCTTTTTTTTTTCTTCCCCGCCGATCTGCCTGGCTTACTTTGTGTGTGTGTGTCTCTCCACTCGGATATTTCGCTCGTCCGAAGTAGTACGGTGGAAAATGGCGGGTGGAAAACCCGATTCCGCACTCCCATCCCCTCTCCCTCGCCGCTGGAGAACTTGAAATTATTTAGATTTTATAACACAATAGCGAACTTTATGAGATGGGCCCCCGGTATACCTGCATTTCCATAAGAATTTAATAATACCGCAACACAGCGCGCAATTAATGTACTTTTTTGCCTTGTTAGAGAGCAGCTATTGCGAAAGGCGGCAATTCTCAAAGGGAGAGGTTCTTCGCCACGACGTAATAAGAATTATATCCTCGACTGGCATAATATCTCGAATGACGCTTCTGACGCGGATTGGCAGAAGGGTCGGATCACGGCTCTTGTTGTCCGTCGATCTATTCTCAGTAAATCTGCTTGAACAAGCAACCGAAAACTTTTCCACCCTCGCGCAATCATAAACGTGAAAAGGAAAAAACTCACACAAACCTTGCGACTTATGTTTCCGTCAAAATATTGATTGAAGGTACACGAATATCATTGGAAATTTGCCAAATTGAAGTCAAGCAATTTATTTCTTTAGCATTTCTAATGATGTCCTTATTATATTCCTTCAACATACAGTCATAAATGATAAAAAAATCAAATCCGTAACAAATCCTCCCCTCTAGAAAATAATCTATTACATGTATAACATATTAAAATAAAAACAAAAAAAGAATAAAAAATCTATTATATAACATATTAAAATTAAAAAAAAAACAGAAAAAATCGCAATTTTGAACTTTGAATTATGAGATCGCGTAAAACAAAAAATAGATTAATTAACAATATCAGTTCTCCATTATTTTAACACCTTCAAGTTAATAACGCGCTGCGCAATTGCCCGTGCTTTAAGCTCGACCCTACGTGGAACATTCCAAAGCCAATAAATCGCCGCGCACCTCTCGAAGGCCAGATTTGTAATCCCCCTACGGACTTCTCGGTCGCCCGGTATCACCCTCTAACCGCGTAGCCACAGAGGCTTTACCTCGCCAGTGGATTCAGAAACCGGTTGCGGCAATCTCAAATATTAATGGCCCACGTATACCACAACCACTGTTTTAACGTCTTTTTCCTTCGAGGCAATCCTAAAAGTTGGAGAAAAAAAGTAGGGAGAGGGAGAGAGAATAAGGTCCTCGGAGAGGAGTTGAGAAGGGAACGGCTACGTTATTGGTCAAACAGGAACGCGTAGGATGGTAAGAATGGGAACGTTATCTCGTACATGGAACGTAAGAAAAATAATGGCCGTGAAAAGCAAAATTGGCAAACGATAAAGTTGAAATGTCGAAAAAATGGAATTATTTTATTTGTGCGTTTAAAGAAATGCAAAGAGCTTCTTTTGCTAGAATGGAGGCTCTCATGCGCATGTAAACACGCGGAAAAAAGCGAGTAAATAATTAATATATTCATGAGAGACACAACAAATAGTGGTGCATATCAAAAATGGAAGTTGTTGGTAGTCGAGAGAGCTGAGGTATTCGCGAGAAGAGACCACGGAAGAGAAAGCTTTCCTTCCACACGTACGCACGCCGGAGATGCGAGAGAGAAAAAAAGAAAGCGGGAGAAATAGAGAGGGAGAGAGAGAGAAGAAGAAAAAAAAAAGAAAAAGAAGAAACGGGAAGACGAGCTGAAAGGCAGAGGCGGTGAAGGTGCGAAGTTGACTCGAGGTGGGGAGTTGAGCGGAAGAGAGGAGAGAAAACGAGAGGATGAGAGAGCTTCGAGTATTTCGCCAACTTGGTAAGCCGAGTCGAGATCGCTCACGCGAGGATTTCTTCTCGGGAAACACGTTCTCCTTTCCTCACCTTTCGCCCCTCTCTTTTCTTTCTCGCGCTCCCGTTTCCTTTCTTTACTTCTCACCCGCCCAGCTCTCGTTCTCCCAGCTCTGTCTACTTCACTACGTCGCGGGACCAAATCTTTCGCGAACAGATTAAGGTGCGGAATATCGAGTAATTTGGGATGTCAAATACAGCTATAATGATGTGTTTACGTACACACGCTTTCCCTGTAATTCGTAATAAGAGAAAGAAATAAAAAGAGGCGGAAATATTAAAAAGTGTTAATAATTCATGTATATGTATTTAATAATATTTTACCATAAAATACTATAGAATCAAAATCTCTTTAAATTATAAATAAGAATGCAAATAAGAATGCATTCTTATTTATATTGCATAATAATATTTATAATATTATTATTATGCAATATAAAATACATTACTATAATAATAAAATTTAACAATATAATAATTTATAATCTAATAATTAATAATANAAAATCTACTCTTTCATTATATAATAATAAAATTTACAAATTCTATAAATATACATATATATACAATATAAATTTATTTTAAATTTATATTAAATACAATTTCACTTAAAATGTGCATAAATGAGAAAAAATATATTCGCAAAAATTATTTTTGTTATATTACAAAATAAAATTTTTCAAGCATACATACATTTAAAAAAAACATGCATTCTAAACTGCGCTTCATTTCCTCTCCTGTTCATATACACATTAATTATTGAAAAGATTAAAGCATATTTATTCCAGGAAATTATATTTTGTGCCTTTGCTGCCTTTCCTTTGTTTCTTTCCAAAATTTTCTCCCTCAAGAAAGACGTCAGCATATCTGCCATACGCCGATAGATACCTGCCCGAGGGATGCAGGGAGATAAGAAGAGGGTCGAGAAAGAACGTTCAATGACTGAACCATGATCAAAGATAATTTCCGATCAAAGATTAAGGATTACTCCCGTGAGCCGCGCGGCCCGTCTAGGAATCAAAGTCTGCCGAAATATAAAATGCATGAAGCGAGAATCCCAGGGGTGCCTAGTACGTGAGCTCCCCCTCTTGTCTCTCTCCCTCCCCCCTCTCTCTCTCTCTCTCTCTGTTTATACGTGTATACGAATGTGTATACGTTCAGAGGCGAACAACTTCCAGTCCACCCACTTTACCCCACTTAAAGGCAGATGACGCACGATTGCTGCATACGCACTTGCCTTGTACATATTACATTATATGATATCATAACAATAAAAAAATAAAAAAGTGAAGGAATATATACAAAATTAGTACAAAAGATATTTCTTGAATTACGCACTGCCAAAAATATTTTTAGTATACCATGTATCTGTACTCCATGTACTCTTTTTCGTGCATAGATTCCTAAATTCAATTTAAATAATATTTTTGACAAGATATCAGAATGTGAATGTAATTTTTAAACGGTAATGAAGAATTTATAAAATAAGCTTCAAAGAATAAATTGCAAATAAATAACATGTTATTCTTTTCCTTCGAATAGACATTAATGGGATTTTAATTTGAATAACACTGTTATCATGTGTATTATAAATATAGTTATGGGAATATGTTAAAAGTTATAATACATATATTAAAAAAGATATTTCGGAATGAATATATATCCGTAAATTTATATCAAATTTCTAAACGATTTGAAGAATAGTTTTTTTTCCTTTGTTAGACATACCGTAATCATGATTATCTGTGCAGTATAGGGGGGATGAGCGCCTCTTACGGAGCCGAACAATTGGCCAAAATGTATGGAAATCTTTCGTATTTTCGACACGTATAGCACAGGCCACGCATTCTATTCGGACATTAGATATTAGATTTAGCGCCCTTACAACTGTCGCCGTACATAATTAGGGGTGGCTTCCCCTATCGAAACAGATGGCAACCCTTAGGCTACGAGATAATTTCGCGGAGAACAGTTGGGAAAACGGCATAGCCCCTGGTATAGAAGAGAAAGACCCAGTAAAGGGAAAAAGTATACGAAAGAGAAAGGGAAGAGCAGACAAAAATACTAAAGAATAAGAATAGAAGACTCCGCACACCGACGATAAGTTCGATGAACGGAAACGCGCAGGAAAAAAGGGCCAATATTCAAAAGGGCGATTCAACAATTGTTATCAAATTTCTTCAATAATTCATTGAAATTAGATAAGCGCGCGCGGCAACGGTGGCAGCGGCGGAATGGATATCGGGTTCGTACACCAAGTACGTATTAAACGTAACGGCGGCGAGGCAATCGGCAGTAACCGGACTAAAGTGGTTTTATTCGTCGTTCACTGCGATCAGATATGGAGACAATGAGAGACCCTCCATATTCTCGATCGTGGACCCCGGGATCTATCTATCTCTATCCGATGCGAGACTACGTTGCCTAAGAGATTGCACTCGAGGGCAGTAACATGCGAATTGAATGACCACCGTATAAAATTCGCATCCACCGCGACCGCCACCGGAAGCGGGAGGGAAGGGGAGGGGGGGGACGGGATGATAATAGCTACTCGCCCGATTTCAAGACTGGCAATCTGTGCGTTCGTAAAGACAATTGGATTTGGAAATCACGCCACCCTTCCCCGAGGCTTAACGCATTCACGTTGTTTCAGTAGACTAAATTCGATTGATGGCCAGCCGATCGCGCAATTCTTTTGAAAAAAATTTTCAAAGATTTAAAGAATATGCAGGAAACACGCTGAGCATTGAGAAATTGTATGTAGATATATCATTCCTCTTTATTCTTCAAAATTTATGATGTTCTCACACGTATTATACAATGTATGTAAATACGATGGAGCTCTCATAAGAGTTCAAAATTAATTTACATAAAGAAATTGAATTAATATTTTATTAAATATACAATATTCAGTTGCAGTATAATCTAGTCAAATTTTAATTGTTTTCAACTAGGCTATTAATTTATTGTATTCATTATTATTGCATAATAAATACAGTGTTATATTTACTATGCAACACCCGAAATAATATATCAAGATATTTGATATCTGAATATTTATTATGTAAAGAGAGCTCTTAGACAATTTCAGGATAAAATAGCATTTATAATCTGATATGCTGTGTATTTTAATCTGCCTATTTTAATATTCACATGTTTTATACATGTTTATATTTTGACTCTTTTTATTAATGTTTTGAATCACGTTTTGAGTTGTAAATTATCTAAAATAGAAATCACGTAATATATTTATAACGATAGCTAATGAGTTTCTTATATAAATCCTCATAAAAAAGCTAAACATAACGGAAGGAAAACTCTTTTAGGTATTACGATGAGGCGTGTACTACGATGTAAACGACACCAGCATAGAGAGAAGCATTAATTTGCATCTGCTTTCGTACTCCACCACTTCCGAAAATTTTATTCGCTCGCCATTTAATTGTGGTATACGCGAAATAATAAAGTGGAAGTAAAAGGCGAGTGTGCGGAAAGAAAAGTGTGCCGGCCGTGAGCTTAATACCCCGTGTAAGTAGTAGCCACTGCATTACAGTCAGATTCATTTGCATGCACTTTTACATCCTTCCGTCCTCAAAAAATATTTATCGCCCGAGGTTTCACCGTGACGCCTCGCTTATGAATTATGCATGTGAAGCACGCGCGCAGGACGTAGCTCATTCCTAGCGCAATTTCGCCATTGAAGCGTAATTTCAGCAAGCTCGGGTATTAGAGCCCCTCGAGCAGCTTTTTCGTGATAGTGCTTACGGGGGAGAACGAAAAGACGTGTCATTCAGAACGACGATGATCACCTCAATTGCGTCGAAAAGAAGAGTCTCGTGCGTATTAACTTTATGTTACGCTCCAAGTGTGAATAGGAATTTTATTTCGTATGTAATATCACGAAATATATCTTTCTTCGCCACCAATTAAAAGCGTGATGATACTGTTATATATACATAAGTATCCATAACGTATCCAGATATGTGTGTATCATTATTTAAATTCAATGCATCTGTAGATTTAGAGTCCCATCTATTTAAAAAAAAAAAAAAAAAAAAACAATTTCTCTCTGATAGAATTATTAAAACAATATATAATTATACATATTTACAATATATTTTATATATAATTATACATATACAATATGTATATATAATACACATACACACGCACACATAATTTTATATTGCACATGAAATTGTTCTGAACTTTTTTTTTCAATTTTAATGAGAAAAATGGTAATTCTAGATTTAAAAAAATATCTAATCTTCCTTTAAAGGAATCTTATCTCAAAATTATATTTTTCTTCCTAATTACTCAGCGCAAATTAATGATTCATTTTCGTCGTATATAACGTTGCTAAGCTATAATCGGAATATTGTCAACGCTAGATTTAACGTGACCAAAATTAAATCCGAGATTATCGATCGAGTAGTATGGGTTTAAGTCACCATACAAACAAACGTGAGAGACATCAGCGGGAGATATGCGGTGACTAGTTCATATTTAATTGTGTCATAAACTTTTGCAAATTATAAATCGATTACAAAATTGAAACTGTATAATTAATAACGGAATTGAATCATTATAAGCGTTATAACGCTATAGATTGATATAATTGCAATACATGTACGTGATATCGTGAAATAATTATGAATAATTATGTACTATTCTCTTAACAAAGTCATCTATCACTTCTGTTATAAACCAAACTAAGAACGCTAATTTATGGTACACCGATATACGTATAGAAATGCGTGTAATTTCGAATAATATTTCTCGACTGAAAAACTTTACTGTCAATTGACAATCTATTAATTTCTGACAATGAATACTTTTTATAGAAAAGGATTGAAAAAATTAAGATATTACATCTTTCTAAAGTAAACAGTGAAAATATTAATAACCTCTCCGTTATGTGCAGTCATTTTTATCTAATACTACAGAATACTAAAAGTAAACATTAGCTAGAAATAAGCATTATATGATTTTTTAAGAAGTAAAAATGTTAATTTACATTTTTTAAATAGAAATTTGTATTTGAGACTTTATAAAATTTTCAGAATCCATATTGCAGATTCTTTAATAAATTATTTCGTTTGCTCCAATCATTATATGAAACAGCACAGTTATTAGTAAGCAGTTATAAATACATATAACACTTATAAATAAAGACAATAATTTGATTGACCCAAAATCGACAAATATTTATGTGTTTTCTATTTATGTGTATTCAAGAGATCTCGCAGTAAGACAAATTTAACATTACCAGTAGTAAACGCTGCGAATGTCGAGCGACCATTCTGCAGTAGAAGGCAAGCGAAAACAAAGACCGCCACCATCCTCGGTAGGAAATTAACAGTCATCCCCTTCCTCCTTCCAGCATGTAGCTGCATCACCGATATCCGATTAACAAATTCGATGTCACGAGTGTAAGATCCGCATTCGCATTCTATCGGTTCACCAGTCGAGTCTCGCCAGTCACTGCCAATTACCCCGAGACGACACTCGCTCCGTCCCTCGGGAGCTCAGCAAGGACAAGTGTTAAAGCACTTCTCGCGTTGATCCGAGGGATCCTCGGTATGATCTTTCATCAAAAGGACTTGGTATTAGGGCTATGTCAGAATTTTGTAAAAGATTATGTCCCCGCGATGCATCCTAGATGACGTGTCCCAGGCGGAGGGATGTCACTACTTCGAGTCAATAAGCGTGTCCGTCGTCGCGCGAATATCGGATATTTCGAGAAAAATAGGAGTGCACCCGATGCTTCTTGTTTCTTCCCTCGGCAACTCGCGAAGATCCTCGCGAGTGTACGCGCGATATCGTACGGCGGAGTTATCGTCGCTCGCCAGTTACGTGAGGACCCGGTGTTCGATCTGGGCGCGTTACGAGAACGGCTCCCAGCAACTGCGCGCTTGGGACGCCCGGCGTCGACTGGCGTTCATAGAGGTACCAGTAGAACCGGTCGGCGGCACACGCCGCCGTCCCGGCATCACGGCGCAGATCTCTGCCACCCCCGTGCAAGACCTCTCACCCTTTCCTGAACCAGGCCAATCGGCGCTTGCGAGTCACCGCCCATCGCGTTGCGAGGGCGGCACCGCGCCCGAATTAAGATTTTCGACTTTTCTTAGTCGGGTCTACTCCCGCCAGCTATCTGTCTATTCTCCTTTTGCCCTCTCTCGCACCATGTTCTCTCGGCACCACGCATTGTCCCCTCATTTGAGAGTGCCTGTCCCCTCTTTCTTCTCCTTCTCTTTTTTTTTCTGTACAGACATTGTGCATACAAGTCGCAACACCGACGAGTTACCATCGACGAAAGCCACACAAGACGTGGATGATTTGCATGGAATAATAATTCAAATTGTCTATTGTTATAAATCAAATTTTGCCTAAAGCTCATATGTCACTGGTGGTGATTTCTTTCGAAATTTTTGGCAAAATGTAATTGAGAATTAGTATTAGCTTAATCTTCGTTATTTGAAACTTCATTTGTTTGAAATTTTATTACACAGCTTCGCAAGAGATAGTAATTCTACTACATTTTTATATGTTATTGCTTGTAATGGAATTATAATTTACTCTCTGCGTGCGCGTCTGCTATGAATAAATGTAACATTCATGATCGAAATCGTTTTGCCAATCCCGATTCCGATAAAATTGAAAACAGCGCTCGTGAAATATTGGTATGTTACCTTATTAACGTTAGTGGATAAATAAATATTCCATGAAAAGGTGCGATCACACACGCATAACATAACGTAAATCAAAAGCAACGTATATTATCATCAAAAAGTCACTACTCCGCATGCTATATTATAATATTTTATAGACATGTATATACACACACATTTTGCCAGTGTCGCGAAAGTATGTAACGGATATTAATTTTATATCGCATCACGTGCATAAAAGAAATTTAAATTACTCGCACAAGTGGAATACGCAAACAAACAATAATTAGTTTAAAGCAATTTACACAATATTCTAAGTTAATGCTTGTAAATAACCGAATAAGTAAACATCACCAAAAAAAAAACATCGAATGTTTTAATGCATCGTACGATGTTTTTTTTTATCCGACTTGCAATTTCTAAACATGACTCTCTCGGAAAGCTTGACGAAAAATGTATGGCTCGACCTATCAAATTTCTTTTATTAAATAAACAATTCTAGCGTGCAAAAATGGTATAATAGAAACATACAGCCCGCGTTTGCCGAAAAGCAACATCGCGGAACGAAACATACGATATACAAGACTGATGAGCACGGTTGATGGTAGAATCATGTAGGATGCGGCTGCAGCGCCATTAGAATAATATCACCCATTCTTTATCAAGAAGCAAGTCGGAGATGTGCCGTGCACTCATTTCACGTGACATTTAATTTTCGTGAAAAATCGCCGGCGAGTTTGCTCACACGAAATAGAGCGTAAAACTACCGGGATGAGTTTGGACATACTCTTCCAGATTTCGTGATCTCGCGTCACTCGAAAACGTCCGAATGCGATATCCCGCAAACGGATAATATCCAAGAATAATATCCGCGTGAAACGTAACCACTGATACGAATAAATTACGTTTTTTCAACTTGAACGTATCGCTTTAATGAAATAATTGATACGTATATGAGAAATATTATTCATCGTTATTTTTTTTTAATGTTTCCTTCTTTATTTCGTGATGCAAAAAGTAAGACAGACAGAATGCGTTCGAGAATAACAAATTTAAAATGCGGAATTGCAAGTGTGTTCGTTAATAAAGTCGGTGAATTTTTATTCTTCGCGATGTTCTATGTGCATACGTGTGTATATGTCTCGAACAAAAATTCGTTTGGAACATATAAAACAAACATATATGAAAGAAGTAATTTAAATTCAAATTTTACCGATGTTCATTTTAATGTAATTTTAATCTTGATGAAAGATTGGATTTGTGATGGTAACGCTGTCAAGTAATAAGAGAAAAGTGCATTTTAAAATGTTGAAATTTTTATATTAATCGGATAGACAACATTGAATAATGGATCTATATTTTACAATAATATTCAAGATATAACTATCAGTATTATATAATATGATATATTAATAATAAATAAAATCTGATTTTTGCTCCTTTTTTTTTTGAAAAATGTAATTTAACTTTTGATAAAACAATACGCATAAAAAAATAAAAGAGTCATACTATACACAATAGTAATACTATTTACATTACTGATACGTATCATCTGGAAAAAGATATTTTAAATTTTATTTGAATGATACAACGTACTTTTTCGTACAGAAGAAGGTAACTCTTTGAAAATTATATTAATACATAATTCTTTGTCAAAGTATATCAGTACGGCACTATTGACCAATGCGATCGCATATCATTTCCATGAAAATTTCAGATTAAACATGGCAATTATATTCGGCTCGTAATTATATTTTGCCTTTATCGGTGTTATCTTCAATCCACGTGCGACCTGGTATTTCGTCACTTTGCCTATAATTTTCCAGTATACAATACATTCAGTCTATGATGCATTTATGTTTGATTTCAAGCATTAGAGAATGGATCGCTTTAATCAGAGCACAATTGCATTCGATATATCTTTGTACGAAAATATGACATATGATATTGCAAATGATATGCAGGATGTCCTGATTGAAATGGAATAGATCCTATCTCTAAAACATTAATATAAAAAAGCTGTATAAAACAAAGTGATAAAATAATATCATAAGCTGCAGTATTTGTAGTCCTGACACTTACTTGCATTACCCTTAATTATAAAATGCAATTAGATATTATTTTAAATTCTCATATTTTTATGTTCACTGATATATCACACTTTTACATTCAGTTAGACGTTTTGCTAAAAAAAAAGTTTTGTTTTCAATTTTCAAAGACTTGTAAATTTCAAAGAAATATAAAAAAAAAGTGCAACTGCAGCTGCATATCAACCCTCTGCGAATAAACGACCTTTAGGTCAGCGAATATGAAAAATGGTTGTGCAAACCGCGAATATATATAACAGATAAAAAAAATATTGCACACGGGATAATTTCGTACATGACATACAAGAAATTCGCGAACACAATGTACTAGTTCAGTTATAAATGAAAACAACATTTTTCTTCAACTTATATAAAAATCTTGTATAAAATAATAACATTAAAAATAACTGTTTAATTAAAACTCTTGCAATAATTTTATTTTGTATAAAACTTGTATAAAATTATTCCGAAGAAAATGAGATATAAAAATAGCCAGCCTCTTTTATCCACCGTATGAAACGCGCGAATAAAGAATGTATGATTATGGGTGCTTCGATCGTATACGTTTCGCGCGTATCGAATGTATTCTTTATGATATATGAAGGATATGTCATCATCGCATGCATCTAGATATTCGTAGAAAGTTTTCTTAATAAACAGCCAAGAGAGAGACCTACGTTGAAAGTTCGAGAACAAATAAAAGCAGCGCAGAAGATCAAGCGGATATCCGGCGGAATGGAACGCAGACGTCTAAAAGATGGAAGACGGAAGAGAGCGAGGCTTTCATTACCTTGATGTAAGTTTTAGGCACGTCTAGGCTGATCCGCAGACCACCAGCGAGCGCGGAAGCGCGGCTAGAGAGCGCGGAAAGAAGATAAACCGTTTCCCGTTCCATCGTTATCAACAACGTAAAAGAGACCGCGCTTCTATCCCTCGAATTCATCCTTAAAATCGCCGCTTGCACTTTCTACCTCACGTCCTTATCAGCGTTATTAGTTATCACATCTTACTCCGCGATTGACGTCCCGGTTATCGTCCGAGGAATTTTCCGTAAGAACAATTAACCGACCCTATCGGCTCGCGCTGCGAGTCTGGTACTTTCATCGTTAAGCGAAACTTCCGCGCTTACCGCGAGAACCTGTGATATCTTCGTCACTGCTACGGGATCGTAAGGAAACCGCGCAAGACTGCAGAGATTTCGCTAATAATATCTGGATTACGAAAATCGGAGATTCTTCACGTGAGATACGCGTAGCGACTACGAATGGCGCGATTTAACAATCGGGAAAATAAGCTCTTAATCTCAAGTGCAGTTCTGTGGAAAAATATATTAACTAACCGTAATCAAGGATTAAAATAGTCACAAACAGATTAAATTTATTATTTTAGAAAAAGAGAGAGCAACTCCATTCGATATTACAATAATTATTATATATTTCGTGTTCTGTCTGTCGTGGAAAGGTCGTAAGAATTTATTTTTATACAATTGATAATCGTTGCGGATGAAAATCTACATGCTGAGGGACTTGAATATATAAAACCACGGACGGTTCGGCTGGGTATTGAGAGCTCGAAGAAAAAGGAAAGAATGGGAAAAAGAAAATGAAGTGACAATCAGAAGCGAGTTTTTGTCCGCGACACATCTGGTCTCTTATTTTCATTTTCTCCGTCAAATGATTTCTTTCCTGCTACTAACTGAAGAACTCTGCGAACACCTTCTGCGAGTATGTCGCTTTTTTCCCCAAGTAACTTTCCATATCAATTCGTAAGATACAGAATGACATGGTAATCAACCGCGTGACAAAATCTTCAATTAAGACAAGATTTTTAATTAAAAAATTATTGGAAACACTTCTTTAACATATTATTTTTGATTCCATTCATTTTTGTATATTTTATTCTCATTGTAAATCTCTTTTTTTGTTGTACCTAACAATTTATGTTGAAAAATTTTTTAAGAACTATATTTCTCGGAATGTCAAATAAACTTGTCCATTCAAATAATCAAGACTGAAATAATATCATTCTGTAATATTTTACTGTAAATTATATAATTTACAGTTTTAATTATTTGATGATTTATTAAATAAATAGTTATCGCTTATAACAACTTTATAACAATTAACATAAACCATTGAAAATTTATTATAAATATTATAATAACTATGCCAAATACACGCGTCGAAGCCCATTCGAAAGATGGCATTAAATCTTGAGCTTTTATAGAACAAGTGATTCAAGTGTCACGAAATATATTCATAAACGGTGACATCCTTTTGAATACGCGCACCCGCCGCCGTCGTGCAATTCGATCCACCCAATCGCGACGAGATTCAACGGATCAGTCTCAATTCGCAAAACATTATTATCTTCGGTCGACCAGGCCGGTTTCCTTCTGCAAACAAAACTCCGTAAGCGATAGACAATTGCAGTTTCGAGACTCCCCGGTACTCTACAGCCAATTAAGATTCAATACAATCGATGAGGGACTATTCAAACGATGAGACAATCGGAATGTAATTGCGTCGCCCCGATCCCTCTGAATACCAATTCATTTTCCGAAGCCCGCCACCGTGCACCTTCGTCCTTTCACTTCCACCTCCCGCCCGGCCGCTTTTGTCTTGTGGAAATCTTCTTACCGAGTCCGCGAGCGCCAATTCTGAAAGTTTAAATTTCTTTTCCTCGCGTCTCTTCTCTGTCAAACACCTTTTCTTCCTTAAACCCCGCGCTATTCCCCCCCCCCTCTCTCTCTTTCTCTCTCGTCCACGGTACCACGCCCTCCTGTAGAGCGAACGAGCTGGAAGAGAGGTGGGGGAGGGATTGTGGGTGGCCACCCTCAGGGACACGTAATTATGGCCTTATATTTCACAAATATTTCGCTAGTGTGATTAATGACGTTCCTCCCTGGCTCCGTGCTGGATAAAGTAATGTACGGAGGGCGACAAAATCGAAATCATCGTGACGGCAGCGAATGATAATAAGAGGCAAATGTTACCGGCGGAACGAAACGGAACGCGCTCTATTCCTAAATAAAGGATCACGAAACTGAACAATCTCATAATAATCCTCCATAATCCCTGAACAATCGCGTAATAATCCTGTAATCTTATAATCCCTTAACAATCTCATAATAGGATACAATGAAACGTAATAAATATATTTATATCATTGCAAAAATAAGTATTCATGGTTTCATGTTTTCAGGTTTTTTTTTTCTAAAGATAGTTATGTTATGTTATGTGATGCAAAGTCACGTTTTATTTTACTCGATAATCGGAAAATATTTGACAAATACGTCGTCAAACGGGAAAAACATCTCGTGTCATCTTTATTGAAACTATTAATTTTGATCTTCCTTACTCTGATTTCACGGTAACGGAAGCTAATAATCATCTACTAGATACCAAGGGTTACGCTCACGTGCGGCGCGAATACGTGCACGGCGGGATAATAAAATTGCCGCGCCTCTCCTCGATTTTTATCTCACATAAGACGCGAGGTGTCCGCGCGCTAAAAGGCTCGATATATTTTCCGAATAACTTTAAAGCAGGGCGCGCACGCGATCGATGCCCACGGCTGCGCGGTTTCCGTGCAGGCGAGGGGCAAGAGACCCAACGGGCGTATAAGGAAAACGCGTGATCACTTTGATCGCAGGGCTTCGAGACGAGATAATAAAATTGTTTGTTTTAACGGGATAAAAATGCAGGGCTCGAAAACGTGCTTTCTAAAATGTTGACGATGAGAACGATACCGATCGCGCAAGCTGGGGATGCGCGAAAACGACGTGGTCCAACAACAGAGATAGAGCACGGCGCGAGAGGACCATTCGCTAACGCCGACGTTTGTTGTATCGGGATAGGACGGGAAAAGTCGGATCGCGAATAAAACAAAACGCGACGTGGCTGAGCATCGTCAAAAATAGACAGAGAGAGACAGATAGAGATAGAGAAAGAGAGAGTGAGAGAGGGGCGGAGAGAGGCAGTGAGAAAAACAGGTATACCCGGTAAACATCAAAGGAGGGGGATGCGAGGGAAAAAGAGCGCGAGGAACAAAATGTTCCTCCCGGTTTTGCGACGGGCTATGCAGGGATAGAGCGCGCGCTATCGACGCATCAACGCGTTTTGAGCTTTTGAGCTTGGAGCTTTTAAAATCTGTCACCGACACACATTAACCGTTACGCACTTCGAGCCCGGTTGCACAATGCGCGAGCGCGGACTGCGAGTGCGCTGCTTGTTTTCGACTCGTTGTACCGAATGCAAACGAATGTATGTAGGTACGTATCGTCCCGGTTATCGACACGCGTTGTTCCTGTTGGACGCCCTACGGAGGTAAAGCGAATTTGTTGCGCACATGTTGCTCCTTTAAAATTGATCTGACTGTTGCCGGCAGTTTTGGAAAAAAATATGGAAAACGTAAGAATAATTGACAGTTAGAAAAATAAAGAAATTATATAACGTTTGACGGTACACGTATTCTCCCTTCGAATAATGACGTTTCTTTTACCCAAGTCGTCTCCTCTCGTTGAATCTCAATCGAATTCGAAACAGGAAAGGTTCTCTGAGACAAGAATTCGTTTTGCTTGAAAATTCGCTCGGTTGAAGTTCGCCCTTTGTTTATCCGAGTGATACCAACGTCTCTAAAATTCTTTAATTCTTTAATTCTTTAATTTTTCTTAGATCACTTCTTTGTGATCAACGAAACCGTCATAAAATGCTAAATGATTTTCTGTCGCTCAAGGTCACGGCGTGTAATGAAAACCGAGAGATATCCTAGCAGATATCGTCGCGTATAATTCGCGCCGAAGTGTACGGCCTCTATAGCTTTTTACGCGGCACGATTTATGAAGACTTCAGCACGATGGGTGGCGACTGGGCGCGGAGCGGCCCTCAAAATTGATTAATGAACGAGGCGGCCGATCGATTCGATTAAACCAGTGTAAACGAAAGGGGCGACCGATAAATATCTGCCGATATAAACGTCGACGTTACGTCGTGACTTTTCCATAAATCAAAACCCGGCCGCGTATGTGCCGCGTAAACGTGCCAACGTGCCCAACAATAACAATCCCTGTAGCCAGATCGGGGCTACAATCACGATAATTGACGCATACGCGTGACACAAACGTTGAAAAAAAGATCGTCGCTGGCGTAGCGCGTTATTACGTCCGATAATATTAAGCGTCGTCTAATTAACCATAAATTACAAAGGCCGTCACCGGTCAAAAAATAAATCCTTCTCGGGAATGTGAATGAAATAATTCGTGGATTGGGTCACTTGCATTAAACTGAGAAATTTGTAATTAATATCCATCGTTAACCTAACAGTTAATTAATAATTATATAGCGCGTGAAGAATGGATAAAATCGAAATAACTTGCGCAACAATAATTTTATAGCGTATATAATTTGTTTGAGAGCTATTACGATTGCATAAGCTGCGCTGAAACCTTAGTATAGAAGCAGGAAAAATAGGTAATCGTGCAATACGTGCAATTTTCCTAACGTAAAACACTCCTGTCGCATACCTGGGAGATAGATGATATGTGTAAGGAGTTATACACATCCATTTACATATATATGTATAACAGACAGATCCTACATAGTACGAATAAGTGAGTGAACAAGAGGAAGAAGGAGAGAGGGAGAGAGAGAGAGAGAGAGAGAGAGAGGGTATGCGAGTATATCTGCGTAGTAAGGCTGCCACTGACAGCCCTGTCTTCACAGGCAAATTTCACTTTTTGTCAACGAACGGGTCGTTTGAAAGGAACGAATATTGGATTCGGTTATTACTTCTTCGACCTTCGTCCGATTCTATACCTCCTCTCGATCTATCTCCGCGTAACAAACTGTATGCGCAAAATCGATATTCCTTTCCGCAATCGTATACATATGTACGTAAAATCATTTTTTTTATCATGAGAAATATTTTTATTATAAGTTTAGTACATTTTTTATTTATAATAAAATTCCTCGAAATAAATATATACTACATGCATGAGAAAAAAATATTATGACTAGAAAAAAAGTGAGAATCACTGCTATAATATACATATATGTACTTGTATGAGGAACGAAGCTGTATTCCATTCGGAAATATCCGAAAACGCTTTTCTTTCATTTGAAAATGATAAAAAAAAACGGAGATGAATTAAAGTTTGATTAAAAAAACCTCGATATAGCAAGATACTGCGCGTTATAACACTCCGTTGTAATACTCCGTAAAATTCTCGATAAAGATAACACATGATAAAGCAGAAATGCAAAAAACATGAAAAAAGAAAGTGGAAAATATGTTAATTAATAACGGCTGGCATATAACTATTTATTTATATTGCACATAACGTACGTTAACTCATTCGATTAATTACATTTTGCCGTTTATCGAAAAATGCATCCGCACAGATGGTCAATGTAATTGTGAGTCATATTTATAAAGCATAAGTTTATTCATTTGTCGACTGCAGTATATAACGTGCGATATAATGCTCTGTGTTATAAATTTTCGCTGCAATTATATTTACATTAACGGCGTGTAGTCGAAAAAGCTCGAATAGAGCGTGACATATATGAGTTTTGTAATGGAATTTAGTTAAGTTTATTACACACAACTCGCGTCGGGTTGTTTCAAAATCAGTGTCTATTAATATGACTGCATATACAATATCGTGTTGTGTTGGATTTCAAAACAAATATTTTCGCCCGATGCAACATGTGATTTAACAATTACTCGCCCACTAATAATCTGATCTGCTTATTTGAAAACAGCCATTTATTAAATTTAATTAAACTTATTAATACGAATAATGAACGGTTATTATAAAAGACAAATTAGTTAATTTCTCATAATTTATCCTAACAAATATTTTATAATGTTTGATCAAATATATAATAGAGAAGGTGGAACTGTGCTGTACATCTACACTAGATTAAAAATTATTCATTATTCCAATAAATCATATCCCTTTGCTATTATCCAATGAAATAATTCCAAAGAAGGTTTCATTACAGACATTGTAATCTGACTAGACCAAGTAGAACTAGTTAAACTCCATTATTATTCCTGATAAATTGCCAATTCCGTTCGGGCCGCGCCTTTCGAAATTTCATGATTGATACGCCGGACTTCGAGAAAAAGGAGAAAAAAAAATACACAGTGATGCGAGACGCGAAAACAGATTAGCTAATATCATAACGGAGTTCCTTACTTTAATACCGCCACGAGATAAATGGTACGATAACCATCGCAAGTTGAGGTTGAAAGAAGAAAGAGCGCACAGTTACTTTGGTGATTTATCATAGAAATCTATGGTGTTAAGCAATATGATGTAGCTTATTAAATACATTAATTAATTACGTTGATCAAATTGCAAGCTTCGATTTTTCATCTCTCTTTTTTCTGTCCTATAGCATTGATGACATAGTTTCCTATACCGAAATAGTCGATTATCTATCTGGATTTAATAGATGGATATCGACTAATTTTAAATTAGAATTAATAAATTAGAATTCATCTATTAGCAGTAATTGTTACATTAGAACGAATAAATTGAAATTAAATAATAGAAATTGATAATCATTGTAAAGTATTGGAAATATTAATTTAATTTCGAAAATGTCTAAATTTAACATCATTAATAAAAGACTCATATTCCCTATAAATCTTCAAATCATATCTTCAATCTTTCAAGTCCTTGTCACTTTCAATTCAGATTAATACGATGTGCACTCTATTAACACTCATAATACAAAGTTCTCAAAGTGCCACGAGCAAACAGAGATTTACCTTTCTTCAGTTTGTATCTCCTTTTTCAATAGTAATTACATTGTCGTGTAATATCGTCCTTCGTACGCATCGTCATCCCGTTCAGTCTCATCGTTAGCACTTTCAAGTGGACAATGGCGGAATTGTCTGGGATCGACAACAGCAGTACAACAAGAAACTCCGTCATTTTAATGTTAGTCCGACGACGCGTTATGGCGATGGGACGGTCAACAGCCACGTGAGAGTAGCAGGAGTGGCGGAATGTATGTAGGTGGTGAACAGTCGAAGTAGAGAGAACGAGAGAGAGAGAGAGAGA